>SIJG01000106.1:110262-154360 GCA_023374025.1 Heterodera schachtii
CGAAAAGAATTACGGTATGGGAACATTTACAAATTAGTTGCTGATTATGAAAATGCGCCAGCAAATGGCATTAGAGGGAAATATCTTAAGCGCAAGTCCCTCTATGTTGAAGTCAAAGTTTTGCTTATTTTAAACAGAAAGTAGCAGGAGAAAAGCCCCATCGATATCTCAGAGCAATATCATTTTAGGACAACACTCAAATTCTTTTTAAAATAAGAAAAAATGTTTGAAAAAGGGGGCTAACACCAGTGGTACTATACCCAAAAATAATTTTTAGAGGAATCTAAACCAATTTATATTTTTTTAAATAATTTCGACAACCTCATATTTCTTTGTTTTTTTTAAAATAAACAACGAAATGACAGATTAATGAATCAAGTTTTGAATAGCATTAAACAAATACATTGTGTTAAATCATTTCCATCTATTAATGTATTTGTTATATCTTCGCCAATTGTTTCTTCCATTTTGAAATGATCGCTTGACTAATTCCCAACATTTTCACAATTTCTTTATCACTCATTTTTGGGTTTTTTCGCTTTAATTGCCAATATTTTTTAATTTTCTCCATTTTTTCTTTCTCCGTTATTTTTTCACTCATTCCGAATTGTTTCTTCCATTTGTCAATTACTCTTTGGCTTACTCCAATTTTCTTACAAATTTCTGCATAATTTTGGTGCCATTCTTTTCTCGAATATTTTCTTCCTTTTTGCTTGAATTCATTTTTCATTGCTATAAATTGTTGAACAATTTCTATTTTTTGTTCATCCGTTTTCAGTTTGTTAAATTTATAAAGGCCGAATATTTTGATCCATTTGTAAATATATTTGCGATTTGTTTCCAATTTTTTCGCTATTTTCGAATTAATTTTACCCCATTCGTTTGTTGAATGTTTTTTCCCATTTTGCTTGATTTTTTCTTTTATTTTGTTGAATTTGTGAATAATTTCTCTCTTTCTCTGTTCATTTCTTTTTTCTTCGAAATTTTCTTCCCATTTTTCTCCAAATATTTCTGCAAATGTTTTTTGTTTCGCCTTTTTCTTTTCTGCTCCAATTTCAATTTGCACAATTAAAAATGCAATTAAAATGGATAAAAATATGTACAATTTCATTTTGCACAATTTTTTTCGAAAGATTAAGCTTATAATTAAATTCTTTTGATAGAAATAAAAAATGAATTTTTTGCTCTAATAAATTCCCACTTTTAAGTGAATTATTGACAGAATTTTAAATAATAAAATTTTTACAATTTCTCTCTTCTGATTGATCGCATTTAATAAATATGTAAATAAAACAATTTTCGATTAAATCAAATCAATATTTTACTAATCACAAAAATTATTACTTTTTTCCATTTCTTACTCTGAGCAGGGGATGGGCAAAAATGTTACGGGTATCAAGTAGGGTTACAGGGGCCCGGGTACCCGACCGGGTTGGGTACCTGGACGCCCCCGTTTTTCAATACCCGGGACCGATTTTTTGAAAATCCAATACCCGGTACCCGACCCGGTAGGTCCGGGTACAACCGGGTATTAAAAAAATACATTGGTTTTTAAAATTTTTTCAAATTTTTGTTGAAAACTTTCATTTTTACATTGTAAAAAAGCCTCAAAAAGGTTCTTATAAAAATAAAATTTTTTTTAATACAAAAGTTTACATTAAAAAATTTTATAATTTTTTATTATATCCTCCTAAGAAATTGTGAAGAATTTAGCATAACATTCCTTAAACTCAGTTTACGAAGTTATTTAAAATTTCAAAATTAAAAATTGGAAGTGGCGATATTTAAGAAAATTGAGAAAGCATAAAATTTAAAAGAAAAACCCGCACGGTCTCAATGATGCTTTTCAATTCTGCTTCTTTTCTTCTCCAAATCGTTTCTTCCATCTGCAAATACTCATGGATTTTCACTTTTTTTGCATTCATTCCAAATAGTTTCTTCCATCTCATAATTACAGGATAACACGCTCCAATTTTATGACAAAATTCTGCATACTTTTGATGCCATTCTTTTGCCGAATATTTTCTTCCTTTTTGTTTAAATTCATTTTTCATTGCATTAAATTTTTGCACAATTTCAATTTTTTGTTCATCCGTTTTTGATTTGTGGTAAAATTTATATAGGCCCAATTCTTTGGTCCATTTATAAATTTTGTTTCGATTTGTTCCCAATTTCTTGCCGATTTTCCGTTCTATTTTTCTCCTTTTTTTTGTTGAAAATTTTATCCCCTTTTGTAAAATTTTCACTTTAATTTTGTTTAATTTCTCAACAATTTCTCGCTTTTTCATTTTATTTTCATTTAAATCCTTTCGTTTTCTTCTGCTTTTTCTTCCCATTTTTCTCCAAATATTATGTCAAATGTTTTTTGTTCCACTTTTTTCTTTTCAGCTCCAATTTCAATTAGCACAATTAAAAATGCAATTAAAACGGATAAAAATAAGCACAATTTCATTTTGACAATTTTTCTTAAAATTAAAATGCAATTAAATCGGACTGACAGAAATATAAAATATAAATTTTTTAAAAAATGAATTTTTCTTTTTTTTTATAATAAATTTTTCATTTGTTAAGTAAATTATTGATCTAATTATTAAATTATAATAATAAATAATATTTAATTTCTCTCTACTGGTTGCTCGTTTTGTCGATATCCACCCGTATCCGGATATATACGTGGATACGAACATGAAAAAAAAACTAATTAAATTTTAATTAAACAATTTCTGAGTTAATGTGATCAAGGAGAATTTGAATCTCTAACTTTATCCTGATCTTTTCGTAAAATATTTTTAACATATTAATTTCGATCAATCAGTAGAGAGATAAAATGTGGAAAAATTTAAAATATGCTCAAAATATGATCATAATTCCAAAATATGGAAAATAAGGTAACTACATATTGTAGAAATCCGTCTAGAAACTTTTAAACTAGGCTAAAAACATGAGTTGGTGCATTTCAAGCTTACCATAGTCCAGGAAAATGGTTCACATTTACATAATTCCTAGCATGTCTGATCAGGTAACATTCTCGGGAATGACTCGCCCCGTAAGTCTCGCTGAAATTCTTAAATTAACGAATTAGGGTGAAAATCTTTATATATAAGCAAAGGTATTTTTGATTAAGTTTCACCACTTTTTCGAAATTTTAAAAGCACAAATTCACAGCCATAGTCATGACATCCCTCTATTAATTCCCTAATTTGGCAGATAATTTCTTAGATAATGAATGAACCAGCTTCGGCCAGTGAATAAAAGATGTTCAATGCTCATCATTTATCAGTTAATGATGATGATGGGAGCGGGGCAGCGGCCAAATTTGCTAACAAAGGAATCTCGCGAGCTGTTAGTCGGAAAATGCATATATATATATATTATATACCATTCGATAGAGGAGGGTCGACTTCTATTGTGAATTTTTAATTTTACGGGCCGATAGCGAAAAACAAAAAAGTTATAGGGCCTCAAAAATCGAAAATTTGGCTGTGTTTTCACTTCATATTCGGTGCGCATGGTGTTCTAAAATTGTTAAACCCACGCGGACTCGAACCATCAGTCACCACTTCGCCATCGTGCACCACTTGACCACCATCACTGAAGTGAAAATACAGACAAATTTTCGATTTTTGAGGCCCCATAACTTTTTTGTTTTTCTCTATCGGCCCGTAAAATTAAAAATTCACAATAGAAGTCGACCCTCCTCTATCGAATGGTATATAATATATATGCATTTTCCGACTAACAGCTCGCGAGGTTCCCTTGTAAGAAGGACCAGCTATGTAAAACGATGTAATTAATCCTATTGGTAGTAAATCAAAAGATGTTTACAATGACGGTTTTTTAATTTTTTGAAACATTTTTCGAAATTTTTCTTCCTCATTTTGGCACTTTTCGTTCCTAAAAATCCCCATACTTTTGATCACGGAACGGGCCAACTGCGTCTGGCCAACTGCGTCTCGCCAACTGCGTCTGGCCAACTGCGTCTGGCCAACTGCGTCTCGCCAACTGCGTCTGGCCAACTGCGTCTCGCCAACTGCGTCTGGCCAACTGCGTCTTGGGGCCAACTGCGTCTGAGCCAACTGCGTCTCGCCAACTGCGTCTCGCCAACTGCGTCTGGCCAACTGCGTCTTACAATTAGTAGTAAAAGGGCCAACTGCGTCTCAGTTGATTTAATTTCAAAATTTTTTAGAAAAATTTTTAAAAATATTTTTATAAGCTGTTTTTCCTGGTTGTAGCGCTTCAAATCCTCAAATTCAATTTCAAATCACGTTGGCATTAAACATTGAAGAAATAAATGCGGTTCTTGTCGGTTTTATGCGCGTCAGATCACGTTTTACGCGTCCAAAAATAGGTTTACGCATTCTATAGCATTATATGAGTCCTTGCTATTTTGTATGTCCATGATAACTAAGAGGAAGTGTTTCTTTGCCCTGATTATTTTTAACTAGATTTGTTAAACCTAATGTGTCATGATTAGGGCTGCTAATTTTATGTAAGAAAAATCGCGAATTATGTAAATAAAATATGTATAAAAAATGCTAAAATATGTATGAAATATGTACAAAAACCCCCAAATATGTATTAAAATATGTAAATAAAATTTTTTTTTAATGGTTACTTTTTGGAAAAAAATTCTTAGTAAAAAGTGAAATAGGCACAAAATCCCATATAAATGACAAAAATAGGCTTAGAATTACATTTTAGTATTTCAAAAATTAATTTTTGACATATAATTTTTTGAAAAAAAAAATTCGTTTTTTAGGGATACATTTTCAAAAATTTTTTTTTATTTTTCACAAAAAATTTCTATAAATTTTCCAAAATCCTCAAAATATGTTAAAAAAATGAAAATATGTACGAAAAATTGCGAAATATTTACGAAAAAGTCCAAAATATGTATAAAAATATGTACATATGTAATATGTAGAAAAATCCCAAAATATGTAAAAATATGTAAATAAAAGTCCCAACTTTTGTTCGCAAACACAAAAAAGAAAGTGTTTTTCCCACTAATTAGGCTATGGAGAATCCAGGAAAAAAATATGTATTTACATAAAATTAGCAGCCCTAGTCATGATAATTCGTAAAAAGGCAATTCATACACAGACAACTCGTATAAAAAATTCTAATATCAAATTGGGACGCTGAAACAATAAAGTAATAAAGGCTAAGCTTACCGTATATGCTCTAATAATAGCCCATGGGGGATTATTTTTCAACCTCCTCAGAAAAGGGGGGATAATTAGAGACTGGGGGATTATGATAGAGGGATTATTTTTCAAAACACCTCGTAGACTGGGGGATAATTGGAGACTGCGGGATTAATAGAGACTGGGCTATAATTAGAGCATATACGATAAGTGCTTTTCATTTTGAATTTTTAATATATTTTATGGGTATTAATTGATTTTTTGACTGAGACGCAGTTGGCCCTTTTACTAATAAGACGCAGTTGGCTAGACGCAGTTGGCCAGACGCAGTTGACCCCTACCGTTTTGATCAAGAATGAAAAAATGTTGATTTCTAAAAATTTGTCCTATCGTTAAGAACCGAATAAAAAACTAAATGCTACGGAAATTTAAAGGAAATTTAATAAAATGGCGTCGCTTGTCAGCACCAATAGACATTCAAACTTCAAAGGAATATTCACGGATAAAATTTGTATAAAATTAGCAATTTTCACAGTTAAATTCTTCTTAAATATAGGAAAAAAAATTGGTCGCAGATAAAAAAAAAGATCTCCGAATATCGGTTTGAAAATTTGCGGACTTCGGTGCTAGGTCGAAGGACAAAAAGTGCAAAATTTGCGCTAAAAAAATTATATTCATTCAAATTTGAGAGAATAGGAAAACGTTTAATACTTCATCCAAATGTATTTTGATGCTGAATAGAAAAGTCTTTTGCAATAAGTTGATTTGATCACTCTTTCATGGTTGGTGATCTGAGAATCCCAAAAAACATTAAAAATCGGGAAATTAAAAAAAAAAAATTCTTAAGCTAAATTATTCAGCAAAAATGAAAAGACCTAAATTATAAAGAGCACAAAATTCTCTACCGAATTGGCTTTTGCAGGTCACTACGACTTTATACCAGGGGTGCGATCGAAAATTTTTCAAAATCAGGACATCGGGCCCAAAAAATCAGATTTTGGGGTCGAAAATCAGGACATTTTGCAAAATTGCTTCAAATCAGTTATTTTTACAATTTTTCGATCAAAAATGTATCAAATAATATATTTTCACCTCCCATTATCGAAACTAACAATTTTGGGAAGGGAATAAGCAAATCGTAAATTTCAGTGCATTCGGGATCAAAAAATCAGATTTAAAAAAAATTTTTTGCGGCGCTTTTTTCCAAAAAACTTTTGAGAGATGCGCGAGGGGAGAGAGTCCGGCGTTGCCGACAGGCGCCGCCGGAAAAACTTTGTAATTTCGTTCTGATTTGTTAACAGATTTTCCAAAAAAATGCCAATTTTTGCAATTAAAAGCCAAGTGACGACTTTTTTTTCGCTTTTAAAAACGCTTTTTTTACGGCGCGCTTCTTCCAAAAATTTTGGGGGATGGACAGGGGCGTCCGGTGGCGCCGATAGGCGCCGCCGGGAAAAATTTTTATAATTTTTAATGATTTGTTATCAGATTTTTGTCCAAAAATGACCAAATTTTGCGCAAACCTTATTTTTTCTTGATAAAATAGTGACATTCTGTCATAAAAATTTCAAAATTATGAGTTTATTTATGAAATCAGAACAAATTTTGGTCGCTACATCCAAATCAGGACAAATCTGATAAATCAGGACAGATCGCAGCCCTGCTTTATACCCGCGAAGAAAGAGATGACGTCAACATTTTAATGATCAATTTTTAATCATTTTCCCATAAAATTCGATAGAAAAATCATTTATTTTTCAATTGTTAGCATGAATTATTTCAAATTTTTCTGTGCTCTCAAATTTAAGATTTAAATGAATAAAATTTGGTTATTAAAAAACTTTAAAAAATGGACTTTTTGCCATTAACACGAGTAGACAAATTAAATCTTATTTTAGATGTGCCATAATTTGTCAGATTTGAGTGTCGAACTCAAAATAGGCAATTTTATGAGTTTATTAGGGTTTCCGAATATATCCAACATTTTTGCCCATCCCCTGCTCAGAGTAAGAAATGGAAAAAAGTAATAATTTTTGTGATTAGTAAAATATTGATTTGATTTAATCGAAAATTGTTTTATTTACATATTTATTAAATGCGATCAATCAGAAGAGAGAAATTGTAAAAATTTTATTATTTAAAATTCTGTCAATAATTCACTTAAAAGTGGGAATTTATTAGAGCAAAAAATTCATTTTTTATTTCTATCAAAAGAATTTAATTATAAGCTTAATCTTTCGAAAAAAATTGTGCAAAATGAAATTGTACATATTTTTATCCATTTTAATTGCATTTTTAATTGTGCAAATTGAAATTGGAGCAGAAAAGAAAAAGGCGAAACAAAAAACATTTCCAGAAATATTTGGAGAAAAATGGGAAGAAAATTTGGAAGAAAAAAGAAATGAACAGAGAAATAGAGAAATTATTCACAAATTCAACAAAATTAAAGAAAAAATTAAGCAAAAAGGGAGAAAATATTCAGCAAAAGAAAGGAATAAAATTGAGGGAAAAATAGCGAAAAAATTGGGCACAAATCGCCAATGTATTTACAAATGGATCAAAGAATTAGGTTTATACAAAAGGCACCATAAATCGAAAACGGATGAACAAAAATTGAAATTGTTCAACAATTTATAGCAATGAAAAATGAATTTAAGCAAAAAGGAAGAAAATATTCGAGAAAAGAATGGCACCAAAATTATGCAGAATTTGTCATAAAATTGGAATAAATAATAGAACAATTCAAAGATGGAAAAAAGAGTTTGGAATGAGTGGAAAAATAAGTGAAAAAGAAAAAATTGAACAGATGAAAAAAATAGGCAGATAAAGCGAAAAAATCCAAAAATGAGTGATCAAAAAATTGCGAAAAAGTTGGGAATTTGTCAATCGACCATTTCAAATTGGAAGAAACAATTTGGAGAAGGAAGTCTTTAATAATAGATGAAATTGGATGATTTTCACAAACTATTCTTAGACAACATTTTTCTATTCTAATGGGGGATTGAACCAAGTCAAAATGGAAGAAACACGGAAGGCTTCTTCTCCTCCATTATATTATACACTTTATTTGCTTAATTTAAAATTATTTTTTTAATTTATATTTTTCTCTATAAATCTTTCCTTTCCTCCAATTCTTTTCATTAATTTTTCACTCATCTCAGTACCATTGCTTATATTTCCCGGTTGCTCTACTTGTACCGGGGCCTATCCCTTAAAAAGCGTGACCTGGGAGGTTCGGGAATCTTGGCTCGGTCCCGGTCAACTCTAGCCATAAATATCTGGATCGCCGTGCATTATATGGATAGACTTCGGTATGATAGCCATATCCGCGGATACCATTTCGCATGTTGAAACGCTGGAGGACAATTTGAAGCTTCTTCTTAAATGGAGGACACCAGTGATGTTGCTCGTCTCGCTACTCGCTTTCTCGCCTTTTTGGGTTCTCGTTCTCGCATTCTCGTTATCGCATTTTAACGCAAATGCGAGGACTTTATGCACTGTTAAGAATTGGGGGCAGGGTGAAAAATTATTTTGATAGTTCAGGGATGTGATTTTGCGATGGCGTAGTGGTTAAGTTTGCCGTCTTTCTTCAGTTCTTGCCTTGGTTTAATTCCTTCGTGGAAAACATTCATTTGATGAATTTTTTTTTATTTTTACAGTTTATTGATTGACTATTTAAACTACTAAATAACAAAGAACAAAAAAATGACACTAATTCAACAAATTATCGGCATCGCCGAACCCAAAATTTCCAAAAAATTAAACGCAATTAATTAACTGATTTTGACCAAAAAAAGACCAAATGTCACACCTTTTGACTCAATTCTACAGGATTAATGTCGATCCAATGGTTCGATAGGCGCCGCCGGGAATTTTTTTTTTTGCAAATTCTAGGTGAAATTTGAGATGAAAATTGAATTTATTTTGATTGATTTTATTATAAATTTATTCAAAAATTTTGGCATTCCGTCTTTTAAAATTTTCAATGAATGTATGCGGATCCTGCCGGATCCCGCACAAAAATCAAATTTGCGGATCCTGTTGCAGGATTGGAATTCAAAATTTTTTGCCGGACCGGATCAGACGGGACTAATCCTGCAAATCCTGCATTTTCCAAAAAATGCAGGATTGCGGACTGGGATCCTGCAAAATCCTGCGCAGGATCCGGTCCTGCTCCGGGCTCTACCTATTTCGATGATTTTTAGAGCAAAAAAATCGTATACCAATAACACTAACAAACCCATTCACTCATCTTTCGCGTGTGTAAAATGCGATTTATTGTGCGCAAAATGTTGAATAAATTATTATTTCATATTAAGCATTTTCCGGTCAGGGTCGTTTTCGTACCGCCGTTTTCGTACCGCCGTTTCCGTACCGGAGACGTTTTCGTACCGCCGTTTTCGTACCCCGTTTTCGTACC
Organism: Heterodera schachtii; assembly: GCA_023374025.1. Classification (NCBI taxonomy): domain Eukaryota; kingdom Metazoa; phylum Nematoda; class Chromadorea; order Rhabditida; family Heteroderidae; genus Heterodera; species Heterodera schachtii. The sequence goes on from SIJG01000106.1 coordinate 119,827, forward strand.
GTGAACGTTTTCGTACCGCCGTTTTCGTACCGCCGTTTTCGTACCGCCATTTTCGTACCGTGAACGTTTTCGTACCGCCGTTTTCGTACCGGGGACATTTTCGTACGAGTTCTTGTACAAGCGTCAGATTCGCTTAGAAAAACTTAAAAACTAATAGAACCAAAATTTATCATTTTTATTTCCCATTCATAAAATATAATGTAGAAAATTCATAACTCTAACAAAAATAACAAAATTCGGGGACAAAATAAGGTTGCATCTCATAGTTTCGGGAAATACACGGAGAAAATTGTTAAGGTTTTCGGGATTGACATAGGCATTGGCATAATTGTGATCATTTTGAGGGACAATATTGTTAAGTCCATCGTTACTGAATTTGTGGAACACATAGAGTAGAGTGCACCATCACGCACCAACTTATCATTATTTCGTTTTCTTTAACCGGTAGGAAACGGCGGTACGAAAACGACTCCGGTACGAAAACGGCGGTACGAAAACGTCTCCGGTACGAAAACGGCGGTACGAAAACGTCTCCGGTACGAAAACGGCGGTACGAAAACGTCTCCGGTACGAAAACGGCGGTACGAAAACGTCTCCGGTACGAAAATGGCGGTACGAAAACGTCTCCGGTAAGAAAACGGCGGTACGAAAATGGCGGTACGAAAACGTCTCCGGTACGAAAAAGGCGCTACGAAAATGGCGGTACGAAAACGTCTCCGGTACGAAAACGGCGGTACGAAAACATCTCCGGTACGAAAACGGCGGTACGAAAACGTCTCTCCGGTACGAAAACGGCGGTACGAAAACGTCTCCGGTACGAAAACGGCGGTACGAAAACGTCTCTCCGGTACGAAAACGGCGGTACGAAAACGTCTCCGGTACGAAAACGGCGGTACGAAAACGTCTCCGGTACGAAAACGGCGGTACGAAAACGTCTCCGGTACGAAAACCGCGGTACGAAAACGTCTCCGGTACGAAAACGGCGGTACGAAAAGTCTCCGGTACGAAAACGGCGGTACGAAAACGTCTCCGGTACGAAAACGGCGGTACGAAAACGTCTCTCCGGTACGAAAACGGCGGTACGAAAACGTCTCCGGTACGAAAACGGCGGTACGAAAACGTCTCCGGTACGAAAACGGCGGTACGAAAACGTCTCCGGTACGAAAACGGCGGTACGAAAAAGTCTCCGGTACGAAAATGGCGGTACGAAAATGTCTGCGGTAAGAAAACGGCGGTACGAAAACGGCGGTACGAAAATGGCGGTACGAAAACGTTCCGGTACGAAAAAGGCGGTACGAAAATGGCGGTACGAAAACGTCTCCGGTACGAAAACGGCGGTACGAAAACGTCTCTCCGGTACGAAAACGGCGGTACGAAAATGGCGGTACGAAAACGTCTCCGGTACGGAAACGGCGGTACGAAAACGTCTCCGGTACGAAAACGGCGGTACGAAAACGTCTCCGGTACGAAAACGGCGGTACGAAAACGTCCCCGGTACGAAAATGGCGGTACGAAAACGTCTCCGGTACGAAAACGGCGGTACGAAAATGGCGGTACGAAAACGTCTCCGGTACGGAAACGGCGGTACGAAAACGTCTCCGGTACGAAAACGGCGGTACGAAAACGTCTCCGGTACGAAAACGGCGGTACGAAAACGGCGGTACGAAAAAAGGCGGTACGAAAACGTCTCCGGTACGAAAACGGCGGTACGAAAACGTCTCCGGTACGAAAACGGCGGTACGAAAACGTCTCTCCGGTACGAAAACGGCGGTACGAAAACGTCTCCGGTACGGAAACGGCGGTACGAAAACGTCTCCGGTACGAAAACGGCGGTACGAAAACGTCTCTCCGGTACGAAAACGGCGGTACGAAAACGTCTCCGGTACGAAAACGGCGGTACGAAAACGTCTCTCCGGTACGAAAACGGCGGTACGAAAACGTCTCCGGTACGAAAACGGCGGTACGAAAACGTCTCCGGTACGAAAACGGCGGTACGAAAACGTCTCCGGTACGAAAACGGCGGTACGAAAACGTCTCCGGTACGAAAACGGCGGTACGAAAACGTCTCCGGTACGAAAACGGCGGTACGAAAACGTCTCTCCGGTACGAAAACGGCGGTACGAAAACGTCTCCGGTACGAAAACGGCGGTACGAAAACGTCTCCGGTACGAAAACGGCGGTACGAAAACGTCTCCGGTACGAAAACGGCGGTACGAAAACGTCTCCGGTACGAAAACGGCGGTACGAAAATGTCTGCGGTAAGAAAACGGCGGTACGAAAACGGCGGTACGAAAATGGCGGTACGAAAACGTTCCGGTACGAAAAAGGCGGTACGAAAATGGCGGTACGAAAACGTCTCCGGTACGAAAACGTCTCTCCGGTACGAAAACGGCGGTACGAAAACGTCTCCGGTACGAAAACGGCGGTACGAAAACGTCTCCGGTACGAAAACGGCGGTACGAAAACGTCTCCGGTACGAAAACGGCGGTACGAAAACGTCTCCGGTACGAAAACGGCGGTACGAAAACGTCTCTCCGGTACGAAAACGGCGGTACGAAAACGTCTCCGGTACGAAAACGGCGGTACGAAAACGTCTCCGGTACGAAAACGGCGGTACGAAAACGTCTCCGGTACGAAAACGGCGGTACGAAAATGTCTGCGGTAAGAAAACGGCGGTACGAAAACGGCGGTACGAAAATGGCGGTACGAAAACGTTCCGGTACGAAAAAGGCGGTACGAAAATGGCGGTACGAAAACGTCTCCGGTACGAAAACGTCTCTCCGGTACGAAAACGGCGGTACGAAAATGGCGGTACGAAAACGTCTCCGGTACGGAAACGGCGGTACGAAAACGTCTCCGGTACGAAAACGGCGGTACGAAAACGTCTCTCCGGTACGAAAACGGCGGTACGAAAACGTCTCCGGTACGAAAACGGCGGTACGAAAACGTCGCCGATACGAAAATGGCGGTACGAAAACGTCTCCGGTACGAAAACGGCGGTACGTAAATGGCGGTACGAAAACGTCTCCGGTACGAAAACGGCGGTACGAAAACGTCTCCGGTACGAAAACGGCGGTACGAAAACGTCTCCGGTACAAAAATGGCGGTACGAAAACGTCTCCGGTACGAAAACGGCGGTACGAAAACGTCTCCGGTACGAAAACGGCGGTACGAAAACGTCTCCGGTACAAAAATGGCGGTACGAAAACGTCTCCGGTACGAAAACGGCGGTACGAAAATGGCGGTACGAAAACGTCTCCGGTACGGAAACGGCGGTACGAAAACGTCTCCGGTACGAAAACGGCGGTACGAAAACGTCTCCGGTACGAAAACGGCGGTACGAAAACGGCGGTACGAAAAAAGGCGGTACGAAAATGGCGGTACGATAACGTCTCCGGTACGGAAACGGCGGTACGAAAACGTCTCCGGTACGAAAACGGCGGTACGAAAACGTCTCCGGTACGAAAACGGCGGTACGAAAATGTCTCCGGCACGAAAACGGCGGTACGAAAACGTCTCCGGTACGAAAACGGCGGTACGAAAATGGCGGTACGAAAACGTCTCCGGTACGAAAACGGCGGTACGAAAATGGCGGTACGAAAACGTCTCCGGTACGGAAACGGCGGTACGAAAACGTCTCCGGTACGAAAACGGCGGTACGAAAACGTCTCCGGTACGAAAACGGCGGTACGAAAACGTCTCCGGTACGAAAACGGCGGTACGAAAACGTCTCCGGTACGAAAACGGCGGTACGAAAACGTCTCCGGTACGAAAACGGCGGTACGAAAAAAGGCGGTACGAAAATGGCGGTACGATAACGTCTCCGGTACGAAAACGGCGGTACGAAAACGTCTCCGGCACGAAAACGGCGGTACGAAAACGTCTCCGGTACGAAAACGGCGGTACGAAAATGGCGGTACGAAAACGTCTCCGGTACGGAAACGGCGGTACGAAAACGTCTCCGGTACGAAAACGGCGGTACGAAAACGTCTCCGGTACGAAAACGGCGGTACGAAAACGTCTCCGGTACGAAAACGGCGGTACGAAAACGTCTCCGGTACGAAAACGGCGGTACGAAAACGTCTCCGGTACGAAAACGGCGGTACGAAAATGGCGGTACGAAAACGTCTCCGGTACGGAAACGGCGGTACGAAAACGTCTCCGGTACGAAAACGGCGGTACGAAAACGTCTCCGGTACGAAAACGGCGGTACGAAAACGTCTCCGGTACGAAAACGGCGGTACGAAAACGTCTCCGGTACGAAAACGGCGGTACGAAAACGTCCTGGCCCGAGCATTTTCAGCTGATTTTGCATGAGAGAATGACTTACTGTTTAATGGCTCCCTATCATTTTGTCACTGATCGTTTCGTCACTGAGAAAATTTTTAAAATTGTTTGGTAGATTGTCTTTTAAATTCATTTCTTCCCCAAAATTGTTTTTACCCAAAATCTGTCGTAAGGCCAGCTGAAAATTTTTTTACAATAATGTTTTTTTTGGCAAAATTTTGTGATAAAAATTGGATTGGTTGAAAAATCGAGAACATTTGTTAAAAAGGCAGTGCCGCGAAGAGACGATGTGCGGGGTAGTGCTAAGACTCTCTAGTCTCGCTCGAGAAAAGTCTTGGGTTTTTTGCTCTTGACCAGCACTAGTGCGGGGGAGGGGGAGGGGGGGGGGGGGGGGGGCTCGCAAAATTTTCACAAAAGGTCGTCGTAAATATCATCCCTGACTCCCCGCCCCTCCTCTCTCGGCCAATCGTACACATACGGGAACCCAGCATGCCGACCCCTTGGGGGCCAGGCCGTTTTCGTGCGGGCCTTTTTTTTTCGTTCGAGCACATGTTTTTTGATCATAACTTTTTTTCTTTGTCAACCAAATCCAACGATCTTGATAGCATTCGAGAGCCCTTAATATGCTCTATTAGCCTGCAAAATTCTGGCCATAACTTTTTGAGCCTTAATGAAATTTTTTGAAATTTTGAATGATAATAGAGGACACATAGGGTTATGGAATGATATGAACAATATTGGATTTGGTTGACAAATAAAAAAGTTATAGTCAAAAATTTGTGCTCGTACGAAAACGGCCCGGACCCGACCCCTTGTACAATTATGCTCTGAATGTATTATGGCGAAAAAATAAACAAATTTTAGAAATAAGCACCTTTGGAAGTGGAAATAAATGAGAAGCTAAATTGGTCTCTTTTATTTCAGAGAAACACTTTCAAATCTCATAATCAACAAATTTATTTATTTATTTTTGCTAGCACGTTTGTTTTTAAAGAATTTTTGTTGTTTTTTAAGGCAATGTGCCAAACTTTTTTTAAAAATTTTTCTCAGTGACGAAATGATCAGTGACGAACTGAACAGTGACGAAACGATCAGTGACGAAATGATCGGCCACCTGAAAAAGGCATTTAAAAATGTTAATTAAGAATTTTAGGAAGAAAACACGTAAAACTTAATCAGAAAACTTATTTTTGGTCATTTAAATTAGAGTTGAGCGGGACCGGGACCTGAACACGGACAACTGAGTACCGAGGTCCCGATTTTGACCGGGACCGGACTAGTCCCGGTTTTCCCAGCCAAAAATTCCCGGTTTTTCAACCCGAAAAGGTCCCGGTCCCGGGTTTGCCCAAAATTCCCGGTCCCGCTCAACTCTAATTTAAATCATTATTAAATATTTATAATTTTTTTCGAGTAAGGAAAATTTTAAATCTATTTATCCAGAATGAAAATTAATATTTGGAGATCAATTTAAGAAAATTTTTTTAGCTTTATGAATTATTTGGTTTCACAAATGAGGCAACGTGTGTAAAATGCGATTTATTGTGCGCAAAATGTTGAATAAATTATTTATTTCATATTAAGCATTTTCAGCTGATTTTGCATGAGAGAGTGACTTACTGTTTAATCATTAAATTAATTTATTTTTTTACAAATAATTAAAAACAGTCGTAAACAAACACATTTTCAGTTACCACAGCTATTTTCGATCAGCCATTACATTATTTTTTAAATTTCTCTAAAAACATGGTTCTTAGTGTTTTAGGAGAAAAAAATTTTGGAAATTTTTAATTTCGGCTTCTGGTTCTTGTTCGGGGTCCGGAATTCGCCAAAAAGGCTGGTTTCGTATTCAGCGCCTCAAAAGACTCCTAGAAACATTTTATAAGAATTTCAGAAAAAATTTCTCGGAATCAATGAGACATGGTTGCCGTAAGAATAAGGTATTCTCAGACCATGAAAATCTATAAAACAACTTTATTGCGACCGTTTTATGCATACGATTTATTTATTAAATATTTGGGAGGTTTTTCATCATAAAAATTTTTTTTATCACTGATGGCTTATGATCGGACAGTCATTCTCAATTAATTCATTTCTTTCTTCTGCTGATCACTGTTTTTGTTCGTTTGTCCGTCACTCATTGTCAGCAGAAGATGGCCCTTTTTCACTGCTTTGTTCCGCTTCGTCTTCTTCTGCTGGTGGTGGCGGAGACAATGGCCTAAATTAAGCGCAATTTTAAATTTAAATAAAATCAAATGCCTTTTAATTGCTCACCCAATGCAATTAGTGCCACTAAAAAGCCAAAAGGACACATTGTTCCAATTTTCATCTTTCTGTTGTTGCTGAACCGCCACGGTTTTCCCAATAATTTTGCATCGCTTCATCATCCAACAGTTGTCCCAGTCTTTTTCATTTGCTTTGGTCGACAGTGTCAGCTTTTCTTGCGTTCGTTCGTTGACCAATTCAAACGGCATCATTGGCTTTGACGGCACATGAACAGAAAAATGAATTTCGTAGCTGACAGAAGAAATGGTGGTGGCACGCATAAATTCCTAAACAATTCCAAAAATCAGTGATTTGCCGAAAATATGGGGCCACCTGCTTGAAAGTGTTGATCAAATGGAGGCTCACTTGTTCATCTTTATCATTGAAACAGAAACGCTTCGGCAGCCCATCTTTTCTCGGAGAATGCAACCATTTGGACAATGCTTGGCCCGCAGTTGCATTTGGCCCATCAAAATCACCAATTGGATCAGGCAACAAGTGAACGGAATAAATTGCAATCAACTGATTGAGGTCGGTGAGAATTGTCGGCGAAGTTCGACGACGCAAATTGTCCAAATGATCACCATCGATAAAGCGCAAACGGCGAATGTTTGACGCAAAAATTGGCCATATTTCACGAACAAAAACATCCCAAATTGGCTGCCGGTCATCCGTAGTCCGTGAGGGAAGAATCCCCAGACGCAACTTGGTGCCTCTTTTGTCGAAAATTTGATGATTTGAACGAAGAAAAGCGATGACGGAGTGATCGATGTAACTGTGAAAATGGAATGAATGCTTATATTGTGAGAGTCTCTGATTTTAAATTACTCAATCATAAGGCATTTAAAGCGGATTTTGCTGGGCAACGGACGGTCAGGCAATTGAAATTCCGCAAAATTGTATTCATCCATAAGTACAGACAGTTTCGGTGCTGGTCCTTTGTCCTTGCGACGAATTTCGATTCGTCTCCAAATTGGCAATTCGCATTTGCCATCGAAATGTTTGTTCACCAGCGCATTGAAACGTGGCGAAATCAGTGCCAATTTAAGGCCGAGTTGAGGACGGTCAAAACAGGGGAAAATGTCCATCCAAACGTCGTTGCAAATCCAACTGAAATAATGAAAATAAATTAGGACAAACAAGAATATGTGACTTTAAAAAAAATTCATTACCGTCGGTTCATTTTTGTGGCGATTAGCACAATTTGCCTTTTTGAAATGATGCCACTCAAATAGCAGGATAATCAATTGCGTTAGAAATGGTTTTTTTAATAATGAGAGAGAGGTAAGGCGAAAAAGAAACATTTTTATAGTCATGAAAATGGGATTGATGAATGAATGGGCTCCCGGACTTTTTGACAGCAAAGGACTTTTCGACAGAAACACAAAAAATAATGGACTTTTCGACAGTAAACATAAAAACAACTAATTCTTATTAAAATGAATTATGTATATTGCTTGTCAGTTTTACTAAATTTATTTTAAATTAACATACTAAAATGTTTTGTTAAATCATTATTACTAGGGATACGATTTTTACATTTTTTACAATGAAAAATTTCAGAAAATACACCCTTAAGAATCGGCCCCTAAAGTTTTCAAAAATATACCTCTAAGAAGAATGAAAAATTTTCTCAAAAATTAATCTCCAAAATTTATCTATTTATTTTCTTGGTAATAATTTGTGATTTTAAAAATTATTTAGCTCAATACTGATCTGGCTTAATTTTGTTGCTTTTTCGATAAAATTTTACGATTTTACACCTCTAATTTAGAAACTTAATTACTATTTACTGTCGAAAAGTCCACTGTCGAAAAGTCCCTCCTCAATAAATATTTCTGTCGAAATGTACTTTGCTGTCGAAAAGTCCTCTGTCGAAAAGTCCGGCGCCCAATGAATGTTTGTATGTATCTTTGGAGGTACTTGTAGGTTTTGCTACCCCCCCCCCCCCCCCCCCTCCCATAAAAATGTCATGACCCCGACAATGGAAAGCACTTTTCTAAGTTAGTTTTAGGCGCTGATCAAGAATTTGACGTCAAAACTGCAAAAATATATGATTTTATCAATGATTTTCATCTTCATAATGCTTTTTTCGAAAAATCATTGACAAATTCGTACGGGCCGTTTTCGTACGGGGTTGTTTTCGTACGGCCGTTTTCGTACGAGTGGATAATAAAAAAAAACATGACTTAGGAGATTTTAAAGTCGGAACATCAGATTCTGACATCCATTTCGACCCAATTCGAGCCCGAACCCGGTTTCGAACAAAAACTCGAAAATGTAATTTTCAAAAAATTCACAATTATGCAACAAAAAGGCCATAGGCATGAATTAATATGTGCGTTTTCTTTATGTAAGTGATTCTAATTTTTGTTGTATTAATATGCCAGTTGAAATAATAAGAAATTTCACGCTGAAAAATTGCATGGTGGCGTCAGCATTTCGGCGGTCGTGATAACGTATTTTATAATTTTTGGTTTCATATTTTTCAATTCAATCTGACGCTTGTACAACAACTCGTACGAAAACGGCCGTACGAAAACGACCCTGACCGTAAACAAAAAGATACAAAAGAATTCGCCAATCCCATTTCATGACTATAAAAATGTTTGTTTTTTTGATTTGCCTCATCATTTGAAAAAAAAGTTTCTAACGCAATATTCTGCAATTATTCTTCCCTTTGTAACGATATCATTCGGAACTCGGAAAATTGTGCTCTAATTGCCACAAAGATGAACCGACGGTAAATTGATTTTTAGACAAATTTTTCATTTATTTAGCTAAACTGTTTTCCCATTTCAGTTGGATTTGCAACGACGTTTGGATGGACATTTTCCCCTGTTTTGACCGTCCCCAACTCGGCCTTAAATTGGCACTGATTTCACCACGTTTCAATGCGCTGGTGGACATACATTTCGATGGCAAAAGCGAATTGACAATTTGGCGACCAATCATAATTCACAAGAACAGTGTCGCGGCGGCGGCACCAGAATTATCTGTGATTATCGACGCTGCCAATTCTGTGCCATTTCCATTGCCTGACCGTCCGTTGCCCAGCGAAATTCGCTTTAAGTGCCTTCAGATTGAGTAATTAAAAATCAGAGCTATCGCAATAAAAACAATCATATCCATTTTCAGGTACATCGATCACTCTGTCATCGCTTTTCTTCGTTCAAATCATCAAATTTTCGACAAAAGAGGCATCGATTTAAGGTTGTGGATTCCTTGTTCATACACCGCAGATGGCCAGCCGATTTGGGACATTTTTGTTCGTGAAATATGGCCAATTTTTTCGACAAACATTTACCATTTGGGCTTTTCCCATGGTGATCATTTGGACAGTTTGCGTCGCCGAACTTCGCCGACAATTCTCACCGATCTCAATCAGTTGAATTCAATCAATTCCGTTGATTTGTTGCCTGATGGAATTGGTGATAATTTTGATGGACCAAATGCAACTGCTGGCCAGGCGTTATACAAATGGTTGCAAACTCCGAGAGAAGATGGCCAACCCAAGCGATTGTGTTGTAAACTTTTGACTAAACAACTCTACCTCGATTGGGTCAACGATTTCAAGGAGGTGTGGCCATAATTTCGGCAAATCTTTGATTGCCGCTATTTTTTTCAAGTTGTTTAGGAATTTCTCCGTGCCACCATTTCTTCCGTCAGTTACGAAATTCATTTTACTGTTCATGTGCCGTCAATGCAAATGGTGCCATTTGAATTGGTGAACGAATTGACAAAGGAAAAGCTGACATTGACCAAATCAAACGAAAGTGAATGGGACAACAACTGTTGGATAATGAAGCGATGCAAATTTGAGGAGACCGCAGCGGTTCAGCAGCAGAAAGAGGGCGATTGGAACAATGTTTTCATTAGGCTTTTTAGTGGCACCAATAGCATCGGGTGAGCAATAAAAAATGGCATTGATAAAATATTTAAAATTGCGCTTAATTAAGGCCATTATCTCCGCCATCAGCAGCAGAAGAAGAAGAAGCGGGCCAAAGCATCACAAAAGGGGCGTCTTCTGCCAATGAATGATGGACAAAAGAACGACAACAGTGATCAGCCGCAGAAGAAATGAATTAATTGAGGAGAATGATCGATTATAATTCATCAGTGATAAAAATGTATTATGAAGAAAAAGCTCTAAATAATATGCAAATAAATCGGAAGTATAAAAATGGCAACAAATGCGCGAAAGAAAAAATTTATGAAAATTTGGAAAAATAATACACAAAAAGTGATTTTTCAGGCCGGGATTCGAATCCCGGTTTGCCGGAATTCCGATCCCCGGCAATTGTAAAGTTTTGTGGTTTCTTCGAAAAATAAATTTAAAAATTTAAGAAGCACATTTTCTACGGTGCACGTAGAGCTTTCGAATGATACCAAATTTGAAGAAATTAACTGACGAATAAAAAAGTTATGGCCATTCCCATTTGAAATTGTACGAAACACCATTGTACGAACTGCGTTGACACCTCGAACAGGAGCCCTGGTCGAAGGTTAAGAGCAATTTGATTAGTAATCTATAGGGCAGGGATAAAACCAAAAAATACACCCCCCTAAGAATCGACCTAAAAATTTTCAAAAAATACACCCCTAATAATCGACCTAATGAATTTTTTAGAAGATTTTCGCAAAAATTCATCCACCAATTTTTTTTTCTTGCCAAATTCTTGATTTAAAATGCTCAAAATTTACTAATTTGTAAGAGAATATTAAAAAAAGAAATATACCTCATTTGCAACTGCATTCAGTGAATAAAAAATTTTTTTGCTCAATTTTTAGGCTGAAAATTATATCACTATAACGTCACTATTTCGGACTTTTTTCACTATTTCGACATTTTTCGAAAATTTATTAACAGAAATGCAATAAAAAACGGAAAATACACCCCTAAGAATAGACCCCCAAAAATTTCATTATATTTGCTCAATTTTTGGCTGAAAATTATGTTACAATTCGTCATTATTTCGGACTTTTTTTTCACTATTTTGGCACAAACAATTTTATTCACTGGTTGCAGTTACAAATGAGGTTTATTTCCTTTCCAGTACTTTCTTCGCAAATATTGAGCAAGAAAAAAAAATTTGGGGGAAGAATTTTTGAGAAAATTTGCCAATCTTATTTGTTAGGGGTGTATTTTGAAAATTTTTAGGTCTTTCATTTTGACAATTTTTTCTTAAGATTAAAATTGCAATTAAATTCGGACTGACAGAAATATAAAAGAAATAATTTAAATTTTCTTAAAAATGAATTTTCTTTTTTATAATAAATTCTTCATTTGTTAAGTAAATATGAAATAAAAATCTAATTAAATTTCGATTAAATAATTTATGAGTTTATGTGATAAGGAGAATTGAATTTATCGTGTTTTTATCATAAAATATTTTTTACATATTATTAATTTTTGATAAATCAGAAGTTTTAGAATATTTTATTATTTAAAACTCTGTCAATAACTCACTTAAATGTGCAGAATTTTATAGCCCAAAAAATTATTTTTGTATTTACTATCCAAAGAATTTAATTACAAGTGAGTGGGTTCGATTCCCACCCGAGGTTTAACATTTTGCACATTTCTTATTCTTTAAACGGTTTTTGAACCGGTTAAAAATGCCGAAAAATGAACAAAATGGGGCACTCCTAACCTTATAAAGCGGTCAAACCCAGACAAATTTGATATCATTTGAAAGCTTTTTGATGAACTAAGTTTAAAAATCAAGGTATGAATGCGAACCAACGCCATCTGAGCACTGGGACAACTTAGTCCCAGTGAAAATGGAGATTTCAGTACCAAAGAAATGCAACCGCCTGTGGCGCTTGTCAGACTGCTCAAAGTTATTCAGACAAGCTAAAATAGACCCATCAAAAAAGGCACTATGCGATAGATTTTTTTACATATAAAAATACAAACAAAATACCATAGCCATATTGAAAAAAAGGCTATTTCAAAGGGAAGAAATTCAATTTATAAATATATACAAAAATTCAATGTCAATCCCTTTGAAATACTTAATCTAATTTATGAAAATAAATGCTATCATAACAGTGCTGAGAAATGTGAATTTTTGCCAACTTTTTTACCAATACGCTTAATAATAGTGAAACAGACCCAAGCAATTCATGCTTGGGTAATATTATAGAAATTGATCAATGCTTTATATCGGATATAAATTTTAGCATCATCGAGACCCAAAATCTTTTGAAAAAAAACTTCCGAATAACAATGGCACTTCTCCAGATAATTTAGCTATAAAATTTTAAAAATTTCACATTCTTCTTTGTCAACTGTTATTACTGACTTGTTTAGGATCTCATTAGACATTGATTCACTTCCAGACATCTGGAATGAATCAATTGTTTTTCCGCTTTTTAAAATAATCCCGAAAACTATAGGCCAATTTCATGAGAGAGTGACTTACTGTTTAATCATTAAATTAATTCATTTTTTACAAATAATTAAAAACAGTCGTAAATAAATATTAAAATAACATTCTAAAATAACAAAAAAAAATCATTTCCTTTCTTTCCTTCAATTGTGTTTAAATGGGCACTTTTCCGGACCAATTGGGCATCTTAACAAGTGAATGGCATTTTCTGTTCAAATTTCGCTCTCTCTCTCTTTACCCGTCCGGATGGTTTTGGTGGAAAAGGCATTGGAAAGTGCGCAGTTTTTCTCGTCCAATTTCCTTCTCAAATCGCTGATAGTCCGAGTGCCAAAAGCGCAGCGAAAGGGTGCCATTTGAGAGGACGAACAATTGGCGTTGGCTGTGCAAAAAGGTCAAAAGGCCACGACGGATGCCGGACAGAAAAAGACTGAAAAACATATTTTTTAAATTTTTAATCCGCTTTATTAATACAAAATGTGCTCACCGGTGCTCCTCATTCAACACCGTTTTTGCAATCTCTTCAACCGTTGCTGCCCCGCCACAATGCCAATTGCTGAAATGTTGAATTAAATAGTGTAATAGGATTTTATTTCATTTGACAATTTGCTAATTAGTGCCTCCATCACTAACAAATATTTACCAAAATTTCTGATCGGAACCCTTCGAAATCAGATGGGAAATAATGCGACGGGAAAGGTCGACAAAACATTCGTTGGTGGACATGGTCTTGGCATTCTTTAAAAAATCGCAAAATTCTTTTTGAAATTCATTCGAAGCGACCAGTTGTTTGTCTGGCCGTCCTTTGCTTTGTTTTCCGGCATTGTTCTCCATGGAAAGCAAATGGTCAATGATTTTGTCCAATTCATTTGCTTTTGGCAATCCGTTGGGCGGCACAATGCCAATTAAACATTTCTTAAAAAGGAATTTGGGTTCCCCTAATGTGGTTTTTTCAAAATTGACCAACCAACCCGCCTTTTTGACGGAATTTTCAATTGGTCCGTTGCCACTTCAAAGCCAAGCATTTTGCTGATTCGTTCGAGAAAAGCATAAAATTGTTCCAGTCGGCCGGAGGACGAATGTTGCTCATATTTGGCCACAATTCGTTTGCCAAAGTTTGAATGGAAATTCATCGGAATGTTCGGGAGGAGGAAAAAATTGCAACGAAATCTGTCAAAAAACCAAATGTTGAAATCTTTGTGTTTTACGCTTTGGTCCAAGTCTCCGAATATTTAGGAACCGATAAAAAATTACCCATTTTAATTAGTAATTGAAATTTTTGGCACAAAAAATGGATTATAATTGGCCACCCTCCTCGGTAAGGAATTTAAAAACAGAATTTTGTTGTGCCATTTTTACTTTGCCGCAATTAATGGTATCCACGGAATAATTTGGTCGCTTCGATTGCCAATCAAAAAGTCCACACCGTCGTGGACAACACTTCGGATTTGGTCCGCCATGGAAATGTCGCGAATCAACGGCATTTCGATCAGTCGTGTGCCTTTGCCCTATTCGAAGAATTTAACAGTGAAACTGGCAATTAAAAGCAGAATCCAACTCATAACATCCACTAATTACACTAATTAGCCAATTTTAAATTCATTCGTCATGCTCTGTCAACACACTTTGAAATCGGCCCATTGCGGCTTTTCCCTTTGATGGATGCCAACGCCCGGCACTCCCTCCGTTTGCAAAATGTGTGCCAAAAAAAAAATATAAAAATGCTCATACTAATTAATTCTATGAAGAATTTTTTAAAAAACGACGGACCAATAAATATGCAGAAACAGCACAACATTCGAAATTCAGCGGCTGCTTCTCCTCCACATTCTAAAAATTAGGAAGAAATGAAAATTTGTTATTTATTGTCAAAAAGATCACTGAATGCCTGGGGAGGAATTGCCCTCAGCGGAAATAGAAAAATTAAAATTTCAAGAAAAAATTCCCGGCGGCGCCCAGTGGCCCAGCCAGCCCTAATTATTCCATTATTAAATTTGAAAATTTGCTCCCAAATGGATAATATGTTCATTTTTTGGCATATCACCACTTAAAATGCCTGCTTTTTCGCTCGGGCGATGAAATTTTTCAAAAATAATTTATTGGCGCCGAAGAGCAAAAAAGGGGTCGTCGAATTAAAATGTTAAAATTTCTTAATTTTCAAAATTACTTTAAATATTTCAGTTTAATTTTCATCGAATTTAGCCATGGTGACAAAACCATTGGGCCACTCACTGTCTGCCGCTGCTGTGGCCCATGGTTCAGCTTCAGGCGCCAGTAACAGTCGGTGTACGCCTTTTGGTCGCTCAACAAACGATTCTCTCTGTCCAAAGAGCAAATGTCTGGCAAAGCATGATGGAAGGGCGAAGTTGTGCTGCTGCTGTTGGCAATTTTGTGGGCCCATTTTTGCAGCCGCGGCCAAAGCCATTTGAGCAGAAAGTCCATTTGGGCGGGTGCCATTTCGGAATGACACCAAAGCTTAAGACTAAGAAATATGGAAATTCAGTCGAAGAGAGTGGATTATGGTCGAATTAGTTTGGAATTTTTTTTTTTTGCAACTATAATGGACCCCATAACTTTTCTAGAAGTATCCAAATCAAACATTCTTGATATCATTCGATAGCCCCAAGAGTCCTCTATTAGTCTGCTAAAGTTCTAAAAATCTCATGATGTTTAAAAAGTTATGGCCATAAATTTTCAAAAAATTGGTTTCCTAAACATTTCTGGCCATAACTTTCTTTAAACGCAACAGATTTTACTGAAATTTTACAGACTAATAGAGGACTTTTTGGGGTACCGAATGATATCAGGAATGTTTGATTTTGATGCTTCTAGAAAATCACTTTGCTTTATTCCCCCGAAACATTGGTCCCCCGTCGTGTTCATCCACAGCAGTTAAATTTGGCGCCGTTGTTGTTGCTTTGGCCAAATGAAAGGCGTAGGTGGAGGAAATGTGTGGGTTTGGCCTCCTTTTGCCATGCTCACACTCTTCCATGGTCATTTCGTGGTCACCACCAGCCGATGACTCACAATCAGACGACGGCAATTGGGCGGAACGGAAAACTGCAGCAAATTCTGAGAAAAAACACTTTGTAAATAACCATTTACATATTTTAAATTAATACTTACGGAGGTCGACCCCCTCCCTCCCCCCCACTTTGCCCACAAAGTGCCCCAAAATGGATACCCCCCAATTTTTCTTTAAAAATTTCTCAAAATTGCAAAATTTAGTCATTTTTTGGACAAAATCATTAACAAATCGGAATAAAAATTACAAACATTTTTCCCGGCCGCGGCGCCGCATCTCCCAGTTGCGCAAAAGTTTTCGGAAAAAGTGTGCCCCAAAAAAGGCAGTTTTCAAAAGCAAAAAATAAAAAAAGGTTGGTAGATTTAAATGGCCGGACCCTTTGCAAAATTGGCCGCTGACCCTCCCCCCTTTTTTTACTGTATAATCTAATTAGTAGTAATTTGTAAATTTAATCTGCCCCTTAACCTTTTTGTCCATCTCCGCCAAATTCGGCTACCTCAAAGCACCGGTCGTTAAAAGTGCTGTGGAAATGACTCTTCGGGATCAGTTGCAACACGGTCGGACTGCGCCATAATTTTGCACCAAATTCGGAGGGAATTGACGACAAATTGGCAATGATTTGATCAAGCAGTTCTTGTGGAGCATTTTGCCGGTCCACAAAACGCGTGCACGCAATTCGACGGTTGACACTGGCACAAAAATGCCACCAAATTTGGGCCAACTAACAATAAGCGCAATTTTACATTTTAATGGCATTATGCTAATAACCACTTAAACTTTAAAAATAATTTGCAATACTTGTGAAATGACGCTGGCACATGATGATGATTGTGTGAGCAAAAATTCCGTTTCAGCAATAATTTCCCATTCGAATTCAGACGAAAACATCGGAAATATCGAAACAAATACAAATTTTCACCAAATGTCGAATTGATACAAAAAAGAAATGTGTTATGCCACATATAATTTTGGCACGACGACATTTCGCTTATTCAACATTTCGCTTACTCACCTAAATCGACATTTTGCCTACTAACACAAAATCGGACATTTTGCCTACTGGCATTTCGCCTTTCGACATTTCGCCTATTCACCGAGTTCACAAGTTAAATTTGATGAGCTCTATTAACAGAGACAAAAGAATATCCAACGATGTAAATCGATGATTTTCAAAAAAAAAATTTCGTTTAGGCAAAAATTATTTTTTAATGGCATCGCCCGTCGCAAAAAAGAAAAAGTTTTCCTCCGCCGACCACCGCCAAATGAATAATCGAATTTTGAGGAAAATGTGAGAATTTTTGGGTTAAGACTTTATGAATTTCATTTTAAAGTTTCTCAGTATATTTTTCTCGCATTTCAGTTGGATTTGTTCCGATGTTTGGATGGACATTTTTCCCCTTTTTGACCGTCCTCAACTCGGCCTCAAATTGGCACTCCTTTCACCACGTTTCGATGTTTTAGTGGACACGCATTTTGATGGCAAGAGCGAATTGACAATTTGGAGCGAATTAACAATTGGCAAGGACGATGGACTGAAACCAAAACTATCTGTACGGATTGATGGCAAATCTGTGCCATTTCCATTGCCCAACCTTCCGTTGCCCGGCAAAATTCGTTTTAATTACCTTCGGATTGAGTAATTAACGACTAATTAAAAGTATTATTGTTGACTGGTAAAAGCTTATCCCATTTTCAGGTACATTGATCATTCCGTCATCGAATTTCTCCGCTCAAATAAACACATTTTTGACAAAAGAGGCATCAGTTTTTGTTTCTCGATTCATTCACTTACTAATAAGTCTGGAT
This sequence comes from Heterodera schachtii, assembly GCA_023374025.1. Taxonomy (NCBI): domain Eukaryota; kingdom Metazoa; phylum Nematoda; class Chromadorea; order Rhabditida; family Heteroderidae; genus Heterodera; species Heterodera schachtii. The sequence goes on from SIJG01000106.1 coordinate 137,599, forward strand.
TGGGATGATGTCATTCTCCGTCAAACTCTGCCCATTTTTACGCCAAACATTCGCCGCTTGGATTTTTCTGATGGTCATTTTGCCAATTTGTTACTTTTCAATGCGCCGACAATTCTCGCTGATCTAAATCAGTTGAATTCAATCGAATCTGATGATTTTTCGCTCTATATAATTGGTTTTACTGGGCCAAATGTGACTCATGCTGGCCAAGCGTTGTCCAAATGGTTGCACACTACGACCAAAGATGGACAGCCGAAGCAATTGCGTTGCAAATTTGACAAATATTCATTAATGCCAATCGACGAATGGATTAAAAAGTTTAAACAGGTGGCCATCTTTTTCCTAAATAAAAGTGATGATCAGTAGAGCCGCGACCTTTAGTGACTAGAAACTTGCACAAATCGCCAAGCGGAATTTTCTAACACAGCTCATTGTTTTCGGAAGAGTTTGAAATTTTACATGAAAATACTTGGGTATAAGGGCCTAGCACCTTGCCAAATTTTAAAATTTTTTATGCACTCAGGGATTTTTAAGAAAGTTCGCTATTACCAGCCTGAACGCCATCTTGGTTGTCAAGTTTTTAAAACAGGAGTTTTTTTTTGTAAAAAAGTTTTACCAATATTAAAAATTCTGAAATTTGGCAGGGTGGTAGGTCTCATGCCAAAGTATTTTCATGCAAAATTTCAAGCTATTCTGATAACTCTGAACCGAATTTAAAAAATCAAGTTGAGCAAAATTCAAACTTTTATTCACTAATTTGTAAGGGGGGGGGGGGGGGTCAACCCCGCCCTTTAAAAAAGGTATGAAAGTGATTAATCTCGCAGATTTTCAAGTATTTTTTTGGTTTTTGACAAAACAAAGTAGATTTCAACAATATAATTCCCGATTTTTAGCATAGACCAGGGTTTCTATATGTTCTTATTTCTAAGAAACGTTTTGATTTGGGGGTAGTGCAAATAACTGATTTGAAGCAATTTTGCAAAATGTTCTTATTTTTCACCCTAAAATCTTATTTTTTGGCCCTGATGTTCTTATTTTGAGATAGAAACCCTTGTATAGACACGTGAATATCACAGAACTGATAAACCATCAAATTAAAATGTCGAACTTTTTCTTTAACATGGAATTCATTTTTAAATGTTTTACATGTTCTTTTTCCATTGTTTTCGGCATTTCTCCGTGCCACTTCTTCTTCTGCCTGCTACACAATTCAATTTAATATGCCCAAATCAACGCCAATTGTGCCATTTGAATTGATGAACGAACGGACCAATGAAAAGCTGACACTAAACAAAGAAAATAATTGGGTGATGAAGCGATGCAAAATTGGACAAATTGTTCAATGGAAGGACGAAAACTTGAGCAATGTCAGCATTATTTTGAATGGTGTCAATTGCATTGGGTGCGTATGAATAACAAAACGAAAATAATATAGGTATGCATTTTTTTCGCCTAAATTAGGCTAGGTCGGGACCAGGAAATTCCCGTGTTTTGGTTTTTCCAGCCAAAAATATCCGGTTTTTCAATCCGAAAATTCGCGATCTACCCTAGTCTAAATACATCGATGTTGACTATGGCTTATATTTATAGTTGCCAAAAGTTCAGTAAAAAAAAAGTAATTAAAAAACTAAAAATATTAGCCTTAGTGTTGAAAATGACCAACTTTAAAAAAAATCAACATTTAAATTTTCATTTAAAAATTAACATTTTTTGTTTAAATTTTCGATTTTTTGTTCATTTGGGAATAGAAAATGAGGCAAATTCCACCTCAACAATAGCAGTATTACCCTTTTTTAATTGAAATATGAGTTGTCTTTCAATAAAATAAATATTTTTTGAGATATAATAAATTTTGGCACTTTTTTAGGCCATTGTCTCCGCCATCGAAATGTGCAAAAGTGAAATATAATTGAGAAATGGTTGCCCGCTTTTTATGAGGTTCTAAATGGACAAATTGTTGTGATCTGATCATTTTTGATGCTCATTTTTGCTCGTTAATTTTGTTGATTTTTCCAAAAGAAAATATTTGTTTAACCGCAGAGAGTTGAGACTCCATTTGTCTCATCACCCTATAATGAGAGCAATTAGCACTAATTAACTTTCAAGGCCAATTTTTTTGCGATTGGCTTTTTTGCTAATAATAAATAACAGATTAACTCAAATGAAAAATTTTATATTTTAACAAAAATTTTAAATATTCTCCAGAAAATAAAATTAAAATTATTTTTATTAACATTCGGTTTTTGGATATCTAGGTTATTTATGGTAATTCCATAAAAAACAGGAAAATTAGTAATGAAATGTTATTTTGCGTTCCATGGTTTTTGTATTTGGCTTACGGTTTTATTTAAATGAAAAAAGAATACAATAAAACCATAAAGGAACCAAATGATCGGAAGAAAAAGAGCAAAAATATGAATAATTAAATACAGAAATACGAAAAAACATTGATCAGAACATGAAAGTGATCTGATCCAAAAAGTCGTCCAACTGCTTCATTGTCTCCACCTCAAGCTCCTTCATTGTTTCCAGCAAGGCCAACTTGAGACGGTCTGACAATAAATTAAATTAAATTAACACATGGTCAGGTCATCATAATTAAATGCCACACTGACCAATACAAAACATCAATTAACCTATCCAATTAATAGGCAAAATGCGTATTTCCAAGTACATGCTTGGAAATAAGTACAGCAATTTTCCAAGCTTGAAAGTTGAATTCAGGCACGTACTTTGAATCGTACGAATCCCATCCCGGCAAACGCTTTTTTCTTTTTGTAAAACTTTGCCTAGACTTTTTAGAGCTAAAGCTAAAAACTGCTTTAGTTTAGCTCTAAAAAGCTCGAGACTATTGAGCATCAATGTTTAACATACCTTCCAGCAGTCGGTCTTTGGCGATCAGTTTGTTCGCCACAAGTCCATACGTTTCGCAATCGCTACGATAACTCTGAAAACAAATAAAACTGTTTGATCATTAGGGCTCGGAATTATACTGAAAATCCATATTTTTTCCTGGACTCTGGGAGGCCTGAAACGTACGAAAAACATGTTTTTAGCTTGGTTTGAAGTAGAGTTGAGCGGGACCGGGACCTGAACACGGACAACTGAGTACCGAAGTCCCAGTTTTGACCACAGTTTTGACCGGGACCGGGAAACTCCCGGGTTTTTCCCGGTTTTCCCAGCAGCAAAAAAGTCCCGGTTTTTCAACCCGAAAAGGTCCCGGTCTCGGTTTTGCCCAAAATTCCCGGTCCCGCTAAACTCTAGTTTGAAGCTTCTAGGATGGATTTCTATAACCATATTTTCCATATTTCGCGATTTATGTCCATATTTGGCATTTTTCCAAAAAACTTCTATTAGAACGACCCCCAACAGAAAAATTGTTTTTACGAAATACATTTCAATAGCGTAGAAATTTAGAGTTTTTGGAATAAACGTTTTCATTTTCGCAAATTTTCCCATCTTTACCAGTGCTTTTTCGATTTTCAGCGAAAATTTTACGGAATTGCCACGGACCCCGAAATTACCCCCCCCCCCCCCCCCTTTACACTGACTGACCAGCTCCAACTGTCGCTTTTTCTTGTTGACGCGCTCGCGCAGTTCGGGCGACAGTTTGGCCACCTTTTCCTCACGCTTTTCCTCCGCCGTCCCTTTGCGCGACAGTGCGCTCAGCCGAAGCTGTCCCATCGGTGCCGCGTCCTCGTCGGATGTGCCGCCGGCGGTACCGCCCGCTTCATGTGGCACTTTGTAATGAACATCGGCCAGCACGGCACGCTGAAAGTGAGGCGTGTGCGCAACAGAATTAAAATTTGAAATTATGAATTTTCAACAAATTAGATTGAAATTCAAAAAAAAATTTTCAGTCTCCAATCCCGATCCAGGCAAATTAAGGTCAGGATCCCGATCCTCACTTTTTATCCAGTTTATCATCTCCCAAGTCAACAATTATTATTAAAATTTCCATTTTTTTACTATTTTTGGAATGTTTGTTAGTTGAATTTTTCAATTTTTAAAAAATTCCTATCACGGCTCTAACGCTTGAGATCAGGGGCCTAATAACCGGTATTTTCATCCCGGTAATCGTTGAAAATTACAATCCTATGCACTAATATCAAAAATATTTTCATACTTATACAAATGTTTTTTATCACAAAAAATTGCTGTTGTATGGTAATGGAAACTTTTGTTTTTAAAATTATTTTCAATTTTATTTTAATTAAATTTTTTGTTTTCGTTTTTCTGAGTTAATCTTTTTTTTACTATTAAAAATCGCTAATTAACCACACCTGAATATCCTTGAAGCTGTTCAAAGCCAACCCGGCACCACCACCGCCACATCCACCTCCGCCACCTGCTCCATTTTGTTGTGGCACTTTGCCCACGGCATTATTTTCAGTTGGCCCATTTCGAATTTGTGGCAAAATTGGAGACGTTGCTGAAGCCGCCGCCACTGGTGCCGTTGTGGTGCCACCGCTGTTGTTATTGGACAAAGCATTGAGAGAATCTAAATTAATTTCTTATACATTTTATGCAATTTTTTGACGTTTGTCAGTTGGATTCGTAAATTGTGTGGCATTTACTGCATTTTTTTAAAAATTATAAAAATCCATTTAAAAAATTTTGTTCGCTTTAATGGCAAGTGCCACCTTGGCCAAGAAAATTGGCTCCATATTTTTTGTGGAAAAAATTATTTGTACTTCCTGACCGTTTAGCATACAATCAACGGATGATGCGTCATCAAACGGCTTGAAGTTGAGCGGCATCGCATTGTTTTTTGGCTAGAAAAAATGAAGAAATTATTTTTAAAAAAAATATGTCCCGATACTCGAGGCCGAGCCGAAGACTTTCCTCGAGACCGAGACTCTCGAGCATCACTAATAAATACTTTGATGTATTTTTCATCAGCTTCTCATGAAAATTCAAAATTATTTTAACAAAAAATCCAACCCAATCATGGGGCCTCATTAAAATTTAATAGACGCATGGCAAAACATTTTATAATTAATATTAATTAATTACATCCGACAAATCAAGTACAATTGTGTGACTGCGCAACTCCGCTGATGTTGCTGTTGTTTTGACTGACGATTCGTCCGTTGAAGGGGCACCGCCCATAACAGTGCCGGCGCCTGCGCCGGCGCCAGCGGGCAGAAAGCGGTTGACAAATGAGGACTAATTATTAATTAATTAATTAATTGCTTTTGCTCTGATTCATAGAGTGAAAATAGAAATGGTGGAGAATTTAAATTCTACCACGAAAAAGACCTTGTTTTAGTGGCAGGTATTTGTTTCCAAACACGAAAAAACCCAATTTTTTAGCCGTTTTCGAACAGCATGAAACTTACTGAACCAATCAAATCAAAATGATATATTAATATATATTTAAATTTTTTAATTTTAGTTTTGCAGAAATTTTCCGCCTTTTGGTCGCGAAATTACGAACCGCACATTACTCAAAAGCCTTTTATTATTTTTTATTTCAGCGATCATTTTTTAAACATTTTGCAGACACCTTGCCCACCCACACACACACCTTCTTCACCCCAATAGCAAATTGCTGCTGCTTCTGCTTGGTTTTGCTGCTGCTTTTTGTGTTCATCTCCTGCTGCTGCTCTTCCTCATCGCTGGCCATCTCCACATCGGACTCTTCAGTACGGTGATGGTGGTGTCGCGCCTCGGGCGACGACACCGACGACGAATGGGGCGGCGTCATGTTCTGCTGCTGCTGCGGTTGGTGCTGCTTCGGCTTCAGCTGCTGCTGCTGCTTCCCGTACTGCTTCACCTTCTTCTTGGACGAACATTGGTGTTGTTGATGATCACGGTGCCTGTCCTTGTCCTTTTTGCCCTTTTTCAGCCTTTTGAGCACCGCTTTTTTTGATTTTTTCAACGGCGGTGGCGTCGGGGAATGCGACAGTTCGCGCTGCTTTTGCTCCTTGCGCTGAAATTTTGCGATTTTTTTTTTTGGTGCTGATTTGTGAGTCGTTATATAGAAAACATCAATAAGAACGTTATATAAAAAACCATAAAATGGAAAGGAAATTTTCAACAAAAAACTGCCCATAACTTTTGTCAAAGTCAACCAAAAATGATACCAAGAATGTTTAATTTGGTTGACTTTGACAAAAGTTATGGGCAGTTTTTTGTTGAAAATTTCCATTTGATGGTTTTTATATAATGACATAGCACCATTTTTTATAAAAAATTTTGGTTTATAGTAATTTTTTTTTAATTAATTTTTTTTTCCGTTTAAAAATTTATTTTAATTCAAAAATCGGCTTTTTTTTAACATATTTCCATTTTCCATCATAATACTTACTCTAAATAATTATTAAATAAACATATTTTAGCTCTAGGTTTTTGTATGTACCTCACCCTTGAAATCGGGGCTTTATTTCATAGGGGAGTTCTAATACAGGGGGAGAGTTCTCATTGCGTAAATACGGTATTTGCATACCGTACCCCCGCCCACCCACGCGCTGCTACCGTAGTGACAATATCGCTGTAGTCCAACGACTTCTCACGCTCGAGCGACGAGCGATCGTCACCAGCACCGGCGCCGCGACCCAATGACGAATTTGTGGCGACCGATTGGCTGCTGCTGCTGCGCGAGCGGCGCCGCGACCCCGCCGAGCGCGAGCGACCAGCGCTGGAGCTGCGCCGCGAGTTGGCCGAGCCGGACCGTGCCCGGCGCGGCGATGCGGGCGAGCCCGTGCGACTGTTGGTGTCAACGGAGCGCGAGCGTGAGGCCGACCTTAATGCGCGAAATATTGGCATAATTAGGGCTGAGAAAAATTTTGTTATTATAATCACGGCCGGGACAATTAAGGGATTTTTTAGTTTTTAATAGCAGCAAAAAATTATTGCTGCTGGGGTAATTAATTTTGGGCTATTATCTGTGATTGTTTTAAGGCTTTTTTGGGTTTGTCTACCAAATTAATTTTTTTGCTTTTGCAGGAAAGCAATTTCAAAAATTAAAGTGTTACGAATTTTTCCTCAGAATTTTCGTTTATACAGACAGGAACCTGGGTTAAAATAACCTGCGTTTTTTAGAAATTTTTCCGGATCATTCCTGATGCTGATGCGTTTTTTTGAACATCCCGGTTTGGGTCCGCTAAAACCCTGACCAGGAAACCGGTCTTTACCACGGGCGGGACCGGATTCCGGAAGTTTTTTAGAGGCACACAGAATCATTAGGACATTGGAAATTCTTCAAAATTTCTTAGTTTTTTTTTTGGGTTCCCGAGACCAAGCCCTGCTTGTCTCAACCCGATTGCCACCTCGACCGCTGCCCCTCGTGCACTTCGCCGCCCGTGTGCCGCTTGCCCCGGTGCTGTCCTCCCCTGCCGATAAAGCCGCCCCCGCGTTGGTTGTGGTACACTTGGCGATGCTGTCCCATTCCACCGCCGCCTCCGCCACCACCGCCACCGCCCCCGCGGAACCGACTTGGCCGAACGCCTTTTGAAATTATTTTGTTGTTTGAATTGGAAAATGAATTTTTTCAAAAAACTATTTGCATTAATTTTATGATGCCTTAAAATAAAATTCAAATTAGTTAGGCTTTCGAATTGCATGCTGGGGGACGTTTTCAAAATTCCGCAAGGACATTTTTGTGAAAAAATTCATATTTATATAAATAAGGATTTTATAAAGTTCGGTAGTCCTAAGTAAACCATATCTTGCCAATTCTACTAACTTTATTGAAAGCCAATGATATATTTTTTTAATTCTCTATACAGAAGAAAACATTTAGGTACTATCAAATGGTACATTTTTTGCTTAATTCGTGTGCTTATAATTCAAAAATTCCAATTTTAGCGGATTTACGAAACTCATACTAACATTGAAGAAGAAAAAAAAACATTAATTTTTTTTTTGAAGATTATAATTATAAAAGTTAGGAGAATGAAAGGGACAGAATGCCAAAGATCCCATGGACAAAGTGTCATGCCAAAATGCACTTTGTTCCAACCTTGTTTGGCACAATGTGCCAAATAGCGACGGATGTCACGGAACCAACTCAGCTCCACCTTGTAGCCAAGCATTTCCCCCTCGGGGCCAAATCTGTAACAATAAACGACGGTCTTAGGTTCAACTAAAATATTTGAGATGCCGGGAAATTTGAAAATTAAAATAATTTTAACAGTCACCCCCTTCAAATTGCTTCTTTCGCAAACAAAAATTCTCAACCAAAAATTTTATATTCTCTAAATTCCACTTTATCCTATGATCATGGACCCTAAATTTTCTTCTGTTTTTTTTTGCTCCACTTGGGCTACAATTTTCAAATCCATGGGATTAAATTTTTCTGGGAATCATATCCCACTTCTGCCTGCTCTGCAAAAGAATACAGGAAATACAGTATGCACGGTATTCTCTTCCCGCCTGGGTACTGTATGCAATCACAGTTTAATCAATTCACGTACCGTTCCATCGCTTCGCGTGCGCACGATTTGCTCTCAAAGCGGACCGCCACATACAGCTTTGTACGGTCCGGGTTCACCTTGACAAAGTCGAAGGAGCACGTGCCAAAGTCCTCCTTCTCGAGAAAGTCTCTGAACATGCAACAATAAATTTGATGGGACAACAAACGTAATTTGGCTAATTTTGTGGCCAATTATATTTTATGGCCATTAAACTTTGGTATGGATATTCATTAGTTTTGCGCCGTTCGTTTATATTTCATACGCCATTTATGATGCACAAGTGCTGTTCGAAAGTCTTGGTACCGACATAAGTTCGGGAAAAGATTCGGATTTTTCGTTGTCTCAGTTCCGAATCTTGACAACGAAAAGTCAGATGTTTTCGTGGTTTTAGTCTCACTTTTACTTCAGGATTATCGGATTTTCGTGGTTTCTATAATCCCGAGCTTTGGGTTGACTCGAACAGTACTGTTAATTGTTTTAAATTGCATATTTTCTACTGGTTTTTATCACGATTTTTGTGCCAAATTGGCCAAATTTATGCTTCCGAAAATTCACCTGCTGAGGCAGCAGAAACTTACCTTTAAGAATCCATCGTATCATCATCAATTCTCTCTCTGGTTACTGTACTTACCATGAATGAATTGTTTCCCAATTGGTTGTGCCATCAAATAAATTTAGTTTAAGAGGCAATCAATCCAACAACAGACTTCTGACACTCTCTCTCTCACTACGGTATACCATACAACAACAGCAAGGGGACACCAAACAACTCAATAGCATAAGGTTTTGGTCAATATCAATGGATAATGGTCGTCAGCATAACGGTTGGGCAATCAATCGATTTTTGGAAAACGGCCAATCGATAATGGGCCGATAAAACGGTCTAATAATATGAATTGGAGGCTATAGAAATGATCAGCAGTCTGATCAGTTGTGTGTGTATGTGAATTGAAATTAGCTATTGTACATACAGGCAAGCAATTGAAATTTGCAAAAATTTTCTCAGGTTTTTGGCGTTTCAAACCGAATTATTTTTTGAAATTTTCGTTTCAATTGTTGCAAAATAATTAGTCCAAATTTGTTTGTTGGCATTGGCAAAATAATGAGGAAAGAAGCACAAAGGAGAAGTGCATCAAAATTTGGCAAAAAGAATAAATAATTAAAATTAAAAATGCCAATATGGTTGATTAATTGGACAGCACTTACCGTATTTGATCGGTGCCCATTTCGCCGGGAAAGCCACGCATGAAAATGGTGTGCTGAAAGATCAAATTTATCGTCGTTGGCAAAAAAAAGTGCCAAAAAATGCCAAACCTGACTCTCTGGCACATCCCTCTCATTGATTCGGTCATTTCGGCGCCACATAACTAAACAGAACAAATCCGATGGGTGGACATTGATATTTTATAGTTCCATTTTAACAAATTTGAAAATTTTTTGGTAATAATACAACACCAATTTCTGCGATGTTTGCCATTAATTTAAATTCTGATTTTTCGAAATTCTTGATAAATTATGTAAGAATCGCTTAACCAATTTCATTTTTAAAATATTTTAATTTATATTAAATTTATTTATATTTTGATTTAAATACAAAAATAGGTAATACCTGTTATTCGGTAGTTCAAAATTGGCCTCGATGTATGGCGTATAACTCAAAAATGCAACAATTCCAACAATTAACACACAAATTGTCGACGAAAAGCGTTGCTTTAAATGAAAGTCGATAAAATCACTCTTTGCTGCTCTTTCAACAAAAAAATATTTTTTCTTCGCTTCCTAAACTGCTTAAATTGGTTGTTTTGAGTGAAGCGGAGATTTATGTGGGAGATAATTAGTGTAACAATGCAGCTGATTGGATGCCACTAAATTTTGATTAAAAAAAATTTATAAATTGAAATCCCATTTTGAGGGAGTTTGAAAAATTGAAGCGCCGCCGGGGGGTTTATTTTTTGGAAAAAACGGTAAATGAAAAGTGAATGACGAACAATGTCACCGGAAAGCTAGGCTAATATTGCAAATCCTTTCCCGGTAATATTAAAAATTCACATTTCAGTAAATTTTCACTTTTTGGGTTTTTTTTTACCCCCAGAGGGCTGTTCCGGGTTATCCGACAAGCGGTGTTTTTCTCGACCCGGGACATCCCTGGTAAGTAGAAAATTATATTGGATGCCTATCGGGCCACTGACTCTGATAGAGGGCGGCGTACAAACGTAAAAGCAAACATTTTTGAATACCAAATTTTGCCAGCCTGTCCAAGTGCTTAAATGTGTAGGCTTTTCGCATCAGTCGGACCCTAGATTTAGCATTCTTTTGAAAAGATGACCAATTTTCCGGTCGAAAAACAGCGCCGTAATTTTTTTTTAAGCATTTTTTAGAATTTTGGGTTTTTTTCCCTCAAAAGGGAGGTCCATTCAGCTTCACCGTTACCGAATTTCTTGTATTATTATGAAAGGGAAATGGAAGTGAAAAAAAAGAAGCAAATGCCGTGCCGTGTGTCCTTTCTCTCTCTTACCCATACCGAAGAAAATTAAAATGCACAAATATCATTATTCATCGACGGCACGGCAACCACCGCTGCCGATTGCTAATTGCCAATTAGTCAGTCATAAACAATGAATGGGACAGGCGGGGGACACCTGCCGTTGCTCAATGAAAGGAAATGAAAGGCTCAATTGTGTGCTTTGAAGGGCAAAAAGCCTTTTGTTAATTAGCTTTGTGTGTGTACTTTATTTGAAGTTTTAAAGGGCATAAAATTTCGCACCTGCCGAAAGTAAAAAGTTTCACTAAATAATTCATGTTGTCATGACTGCAAATTTTGAAAATTGTCAAGGCTCGGCATGCGCACGAACAACTCGGAAAACGCTCGATGGCACTTTTAATTGTGGGGCAAAACTACAAAAAAAACTAAAACTAATTATCACGGCTTTTCGAAATCAGAAAACTAGAATCGGATGTTGAGTTGATTCTCTTTCGGTAATCTGTCTCTAATGCTTGCAAATTCTCAAAAAACTTCTCGGGTTTACTCTTTTTAGGGCCCAGATTTAAGTAATAACTTCCAATTAGATCTACTTCTAATAAAAGTTAGACAATTCCCGAGAAACAATACATACGAATCGGGGAGCAAAGGCTTCCCAACCTCACTATTAGAAGAAATTCATTTTGAAAATATTAAATGAGTTTCTAAGGGTTCTTAGATTTCCTTAAAATTTTCACGCATATGCATGTGGGTCCTTGGAGGTCAGTCCATTAACAACATTTATGTGCACGGATTGTCACACCACAAAATCTGTGCCCTGAAAAACGTACAAAAGAAAAAAAAATAAAATTAAAATTAGGCAAAAAACGTACAATTGTTTTATGGCTGCTGCTGAAGACAAAATTATTGGAAATGTTTAAGAATAAAAAATATTTTTTACAAATGGATTCATTCATTTCATCTTATGTTAAGCATACGTCAGCAATGCCAACAAAGCAAAAAAAGCAAAAGCCTAAGACAAAGGAGAGAACAGAGAAGCAGAAAAAAAATGTGGGGAAGAGAGTGGGGGGGGGGGGGGAAAAATGGGTCGACATCGTCTGGCCAACTACTAGAGATAATTTTAAGAAGCGTCATTGTAACTTGTAGTGATTATTATTCGGACTCTCGGCCTCAAGTCTCGGCCTAAGTTCTCGGGGGTCCAGTTAGGGGTTTTGTCTTGAGTCACTCGGTTAACTTTGCAAAAACATCTGTCATGGGTTATAAAAATTAATTGTTTCTTCCATTTAATATAGAACACGACATTTTGAAAGAAAAGTCTGGACTTGGCTTTTATGGATGAAAGCCCACCAAAAAACCCAGGCTTCTAAGGGCCTGGACCCAGGCCTAGTCAAGTCGTGTAAATCGCTTTCGGAAGTGCGTTCTCGTACAAAAGCAACTGATAATAAGAAATTTTACAAAATAAAGTAGCTAAAGCCTAAGCCTAGGCCCCGCCTAAAGCTTTGAAGCTTAGGCCTAACCTAAGCCACTGTACGAGTTGTGCTTGTACGAGTTGTCATGACACCGGCACCTCCGAACACGTGCCCAGTGAACGCATTTATTTCTTTATTTTTTTATTTTACATCTTTTAAAAACCCTTTAAATTTTGAAAATTAAAATTAAATTTTTGGTGATTCCTGATTTTTTATTTTTTATTATTATTTTTCCTGGCTTAGCGCCGAAACGCGTTGTTGACTCGTCGTCGCCGAAATGCCGAACATGCGTCGAAGGGAAAAAGTTTAATATTTGGAAAACAAAAATTCCCTAGGATGAGATGGTTGGCACTGCCGATAGACGCTGTACCCGATAAATTTTGAAAAGTTAATGGCGAATTTTAACAGAATTGTCAAAAAATGCACAACTTTTTCGCTAAGTCAAATTTAAAAAAACGGATTAAATTAATTTAAATTAGTCAACAGTTTCAAATAATAACAATTTTATGAAAATATTCCAATTATAATTGAACATTTCCTTCTTCAAATTGTTTCTTCCAATTGATAATGGTCGATTGACTAATTTTCAAAATTTTCGCAATTTTCTCGTCACTCTTTTTCGGGTTCTTTCGCTTTATTTGCCAATACATTTTCATTTTCTCCATTTTCTCTTTTTTAGTTATTTTTCCAATCATTCCAAATTGTTTCTTCCATCTCATAGTTACTGGATAACATGCTCCAATTTTATGGCAAATTTCTACATAATTTTGATGCCATTCTTTTTTCGAATATTTTCTTCCATTTTGCTTATATTCATTTTTCATTGCAATAAATTGTTGAACAATTTCACTTTTTTGTTCATCCGTTTTTGTTTTGTGGCTTTTATTTATTCGTTGATTAAGTCCTAATTCTTTGATCCATTTAAAAATATATTGGCGATTTGTTCCCAATTTTTTCCCAATTTTTACATCAATTTTACTCCATTCTTCTGTTGAATATTTTTTCCCATTTTCCTTGATTTTCTCTTTAATTTTATAGAATTTTTCAACAATTTCTCTCTTTTTCTGAACATTTTCATTTTGATCACTTCGTTTTTCTTCTTCTTTTTCTTCCCATTTTTCTCCAAATATTTCGTCAAATGTTTTCTGTTCCACTTTTTTCTTTTCTGCTCCAATTTCAATTAGCATAATGCATAATTAAAAATGCAATTAAAACGGATAAAAATAAGCACAATTTCATTTTGACAATTTTTCTTAAAATTAAAATGCAATTAAATCGGACTGACAGAAATATAAAATATAAATTTTTAAAAAAATGAATTTTTCTTTTTTTTATAATAAATTTTTCATTTGTTAAGTAAATTATTGATCTAATTATTAAATTATAATAATAAATAATATTTAATTTCTCTCTACTGGTTGCTCGTTTTGTCGATATCCACCCGTATCCGGATATATACGTGGATACGAACATGAAAAAAAAACTAATTAAATTTTAATTAAACAATTTCTGAGTTAATGTGATCAAGGAGAATTTGAATCTCTAACTTTATCCTGATCTTTTCGTAAAATATTTTTAACATATTAATTTCGATCAATCAGTAGAGAGATAAAATGTGGAAAAATTTAAAATATGCTCAAAATATGATCATAATTCCAAAATATGGAAAATAAGGTAACTACATATTGTAGAAATCCGTCTAGAAACTTTTAAACTAGGCTAAAAACATGAGTTGGTGCATTTCAAGCTTACCATAGTCCAGGAAAATGGTTCACATTTACATAATTCCTAGCATGTCTGATCAGGTAACATTCTCGGGAATGACTCGCCCCGTAAGTCTCGCTGAAAGTCTTAAATTAACGAATTAGGGTGAAAATCTTTATATATAAGCAAAGGTATTTTTGATTAAGTTTCACCACTTTTTCGAAATTTTAAAAGCACAAATTCACAGCCATAGTCATGACATCCCTCTATTAATTCCCTAATTTGGCAGATAATTTCTTAGATAATGAATGAACCAGCTTCGGCCAGTGAATAAAAGATGTTCAATGCTCATCATTTATCAGTTAATGATGATGATGGGAGCGGGGCAGCGGCCAAATTTGCTAACAAAGGAATCTCGCGAGCTGTTAGTCGGAAAATGCATATATATATATATATTATATACCATTCGATAGAGGAGGGTCGACTTCTATTGTGAATTTTTAATTTTACGGGCCGATAGCGAAAAACAAAAAAGTTATAGGGCCTCAAAAATCGAAAATTTGGCTGTGTTTTCACTTCATATTCGGTGCGCATTAAACCCACGCGGACTCGAACCATCAGTCACCACTTCGCCATCGTGCACCACTTGACCACCATCACTGAAGTGAAAATACAGACAAATTTTCGATTTTTGAGGCCCCATAACTTTTTTGTTTTTCTCTATCGGCCCGTAAAATTAAAAATTCACAATAGAAGTCGACCCTCCTCTATCGAATGGTATATAATATATATGCATTTTCCGACTAACAGCTCGCGAGGTTCCCTTGTAAGAAGGACCAGCTATGTAAAACGATGTAATTAATCCTATTGGTAGTAAATCAAAAGATGTTTACAATGACGGTTTTTTAATTTTTTGAAACATTTTTCGAAATTTTTCTTCCTCATTTTGGCACTTTTCGTTCCTAAAAATCCCCATACTTTTGATCACGGAACGGGCCAACTGCGTCTGGCCAACTGCGTCTCGCCAACTGCGTCTGGCCAACTGCGTCTTGGGGCCAACTGCGTCTGAGCCAACTGCGTCTCGCCAACTGCGTCTGGCCAACTGCGTCTTAGTAGTAAAAGGGCCAACTGCGTCTCAGTAGATTTAATTTCAAAATTTTTTAGAAAAATTTTTAAAAATATTTTTATAAGCTGTTTTTCCTGGTTGTAGCGCTTCAAATCCTCAAATTCAATTTCAAATCACGTTGGCATTAAACATTGAAGAAATAAATGCGGTTCTTGTCGGTTTTATGCGCGTCAGATCACGTTTTACGCGTCCAAAAATAGGTTTACGCATTCTATAGCATTATATGAGTCCTTGCTATTTTGTATGTCCATGATAACTAAGAGGAAGTGTTTCTTTGCCCTGATTATTTTTAACTAGATTTGTTAAACCTAATGTGTCATGATAATTCGTAAAAAGGCAATTCATACACAGACAACTCGTATAAAAAATTCTAATATCAAATTGGGACGCTGAAACAATAAAGTAATAAAGGCTAAGCTTACCGTATATGCTCTAATAATAGCCCATGGGGGATTATTTTTCAACCTCCTCAGAAAAGGGGGGATAATTAGAGACTGGGGGATTATGATAGAGGGATTATTTTTCAAAACACCTCGTAGACTGGGGGATATTTGGAGACTGCGCGATTAATAGAGACTGGGCTATAATTAGAGCATATACGATAAGTGCTTTTCATTTTGAATTTTTAATATATTTTATGGGTATTAATTGATTTTTTGACTGAGACGCAGTTGGCCCTTTTACTAATAAGACGCAGTTGGCTAGACGCAGTTGGCGAGACGCAGTTGGCCAGACGCAGTTGACCCCTACCGTTTTGATCAAGAATGAAAAAATGTTGATTTCTAAAAATTTGTCCTATCGTTAAGAACCGAATAAAAAACTAAATGCTACGGAAATTTAAAGGAAATTTAATAAAATGGCGTCGCTTGTCAGCACCAATAGACATTCAAACTTCAAAGGAATATTCACGGATAAAATTTGTATAAAATTAGCAATTTTCACAGTTAAATTCTTCTTAAATATAGGAAAAAAAATTGGTCGCAGATAAAAAAAAAGATCTCCGAATATCGGTTTGAAAATTTGCGGACTTCGGTGCTAGGTCGAAGGACAAAAAGTGCAAAATTTGCGCTAAATTTTTGACTAAATCCACTCATAACTTTTCTCAGACGCAACCAAATTGCACAATTTTTGTATCATACGATAGCCCTTGAATTGCGCTATTAGCTTGCCAAATTTCAAAAAAATTATTAAGTTTTCAAAAGTTCTAGCCAAAAAAATGAAAAAATTGTCATAACTTTTGAAAAACTTAATAAAATTTTTTGAAATTTGGCAAGCTAATAAAGCAATTCAAGGGCTATCGTATGATACCAAGATTGTGCAATTTTGTTGGGTCTGAGAAAAGTTATGAGTGGATTCAGTCCAAAACTTAGCAAATTTAGCACTTTTTGTTGGGAAAAAACGGTTTTTGAACCGTTTCAAAATGAGGAAAATGAACAAAGTGGGTATTCGTACGTAACTAGAGACCGGAATTACATAGAATGGCATTCGCGTCAAATCACCCGTTTCCTTTATACCCGACAAACGCCGACTCCGACTTTTCACACCCAGACTTAACGATAATTTT
>SIJG01000106.1:159662-431739 GCA_023374025.1 Heterodera schachtii
CGTTTCAACACAAAAAATTCCTAAGCCGCGAGGTTCGAGCATTAATGCATAAAGCAATTGATGAAAGCTGCTTGAATATAAACTAAAACATTCATTTAATTTCTAAAAACCTTCATTTATGTTTATAAAAAAACATTTTATTCAGCAGTTTAAATAGAAAAAATAAAAAGTTATAATGTCACTGTGGAGCATTTGAAATATAAACAAAGATATAAATAAACAAAAAATGTTTTTGAAATAAAAATTCTAAGATGAAAAATTAAATGAAAAAAATTAAAATGCGCTTCAAGGCCGTCCGCCGCAAAACGAATCTGTACTGAAAGAAGAAGACAAGAAATAAATTTATTAATTCATATTTGATCATTTCAACTTCAATTGCACTAAAATATGTTAACAAAAAGGGATATAAGAAATAAAGTATAAAAAAAACTAAGATCTATACATTATGTATTTACCAAAAAATTAAACAATATAAAAAATGGTTAATAAAATGATAAAAAATAGATGAAATAAAAAATTAAATATTTGTTGAAATGAGTAACCTTAATATTAAACGAATAGGACACAGAGGAGCGAGATAAAATTAAAAGAAATAATTAATGAATATGACTCTAATTAAACTGCAATTACTCAGCTCACTATTTTTTAATAAAGGTCAATAATAAATAAAAATATATTTATTGCCATGAGGAATTAACTTCTCATTACCTTTTCAATAGTTTATTTTTTCAAAATATCTAAAATAATAATTTGTAAATAAATTAAACTATTGTAAAATGAAGAAAGTAACAATACTCGAAAATATTTATTGACATCCAATAAACATTAGATGTTGAATGTTATAATTTTTTCTTTAATAAATTTTTAGACTTTGGTTATTATTTAAATTCATCAAATTTCATGATTGTCTTCATAATCACGAAAGAGTTCAGGTGCTCGAAACCATATTTAAAAGAGAAAAAATGAAGCTAACATATAGAATGGAAACTTTCAGAAGACGTTAAGATTAAAATGAAAAAATAGAAATAATTATTAAAAGATATTGAGAAAAATATAATAAAAAATAGCATCATATATTAAAAAAATAGACGATAAATGACAATAAATTAAATAATTGAATTCCAGAAAAAGAATAAAATTTGCTTTATTAAGAACCTTAAATTTAAATTTTCATTAAACATCGCATGGCTACAAAATACGAAAAAGTTAACTAAAGGAAACAAATAAATAAAAAATAGAAAGCAGTAAATTTTAAATTTAAGACTTTTCAATTAAATAGATAATTTCTGAAAATTGGAGTAAAATCGAAAATGCAAAAAATTGTTATTTTAAAAAAGAGATAATTAATTATAATTTAAAACAGAATCACACTGTGCACTGAGAAGTGTAGAATATTGTTTAAAGTTCATTTCCTTATTATTGCATTAATTTATTCTTTCTTTTACAGATTATAAAACATTTATTTTTTAAAAATGAATCATTATAGATTTTATTATATTATACATATTTTCATATTGCTGTCACATTCTCTCAAATTAATTATTAATAACTTTGAGTCCCATGAGAGTGAGGTCTCCATTTTAAAGCATACATATTTAAACAATTTAAATATAAGGATTATTTAATTAAAAATATTCTTAAAAAGCCCCCACCCGAATTAGAGCCCCCCCCCCCAAAAAAGTTTTTTTTTTCAAAAAAATGTAACAATTTAGAATAAAATTCATATGCTCACGATTTTCGGCTGAATTTTTTTTGCAAATAAAATTAATAAAATTATATTTGAGATGTAGGAAGAAATTGAAACACAAAAAGCAACCATCAATAATCTGTGTGAGATTATTTTAAAATTCAATTTAATAATACCATGATCATTCAATATCATTGCACGAAAAATATCACCTAAAAATAATTATAAGAAACAAACTGCAGAAATCTGATATCAAAATTAAAAAATATTAAATACATAATAAAAAAAAGGATTAAATAAAAGGGTGAAAAGAAACAAATAAATGGAAGAAAGTAAAAATTTTGAAAATAATCATGATTCCTATAGTATTTAATTTTTAATAAAAGAAGATAAAAAAAATTATAAAATAATTAACTATTTAAAATTTTTTAATGATAAAAATAGGTGAAATAAAAAATTAATACAAAAATCTAGGTAAATCTTTCCTGTCAAAAAATTTTAATTTTTACTATAAACATACTGCAAATAATAAGACAATTTAAATTAAGTAAAAAATAGCAAATAAAAAGGTTGCAATAATCTATTATAAAAATTATTATTTGTTATGCACGAGTGGTTATAGATGAAGTTCATGGTGAGACGAACCGAAAATAGACTCAGTGTGGGCGAACCGAAAATGTCTCAGTAGGGGCGAACCGAAAAATAATCTCAGTGTGGGCGAACCGAAAATAGTCTCAATGTCAATAAAAATATTTAAATTTAATTATACAATTTTTCGGTCACGAAAAATAATAAATTTTAATTAGACAATTATTTAAAAAAATAAATTAAAATAAAAACTTTCTCACTCCCGATCAAAAAAAAAAATTAAATCCGAACGAAAATTTTAATTTTAAATCATGAAGCCATCAAATTGATAGAGTAAGCTTACTACTGTAGAGGATTTTTCATTAAAAAAAAACAAATCTACTAATTTTCTTCTGAATTTCATCCAAAATTTTAGTAAATTTAACTTCTTCATTCGTTTAATACATTTTTCCTATAAATTTTACTTCATCACTATACTTTTTTTCCCTAATGTTACAATTCAAAAATTACTTAGGGTGTAACATAAGTTACCGCACAAATTTTTTCTGCTAAATTCAAAAATTCATAACTCCGTAATTTCTTAATCAATTTAAATGATTCTTTTTTTATTTTGTACGTCATAGTGTCCTCTTTGATTTTGTACCATCTTTTCACTTTTTCTTTGCTTGATCGATTTTTTACAGCTTTTTTCCCAACCATGCCAAAATTGGAAAATTTCCCACTAATTTTTCTTGAATTTTTTATCGTCAAAAATGAAAGCTGATATAACAAAAATGAAGTTTTTCTGAACAATATAAACCAGTAGAATCCGAATATGGCCTTAAAACAGACCTATCTTTTCAACCTGAGCTTGTACTGCTCCAACTCCATGCATGAAGTTGGAGCTGTACATGCTCAGTGAGAATTATGAGATCATATCTAAGGCCATATTCGAACTCAGCGTGGTTTATTTACCCAGTTTAATTAAATTCGGAATTTCCAAGACAACTATTAAAGAATTTTGTTAGTTTGTGGTCGTGGAAAATGCCGATTTTGGAGACCACTTTCGGACTCGGCCCTACAATAATTCAATTTTTCAAAATAAAATTTTATCTTTTTGTATTCTTATAGTCCTAACTTTGCTCTATTTAATCAGTGTTTCTCTGGCTCTGTATCTCTTTTATTTTTCTTTAAATCAGCCATCAAAAATACCTACTCCGAAAATGACCATTTTTACTTTATCAACTCTACTTCCTTAAAAACTTTTTCATTGAGATTAATCTCTTGCCTAGAAAATGGCAACATATTATTGATAATAATGGCGTTTATTTCGAATCATGATTATTGTTTGTTGAATTTATATTAAAAAAATTCCTTTTAAAAAAAGTTGTGCGGAAACTTATGTTACACCCTAAGTATTTGCATTTTTTAATGGTATGAAAGTTAACATTTCAGAATGTATGAAGAAAAAACATTGAAGAAAAGTTAAAGCTCTGACTTACATTCTTGTTCTATTTTAAAATTTTTTAACATTATTATCATATTTAAAAAAACATTGCTTTAAAATAATTAAATTTAAATATTTTTATTGACATTGAGACTATTTTCGGTTCGCCCACACTGAGACTATTTTCGGTTCGACCTAGCACCGATGAAGTTGATTTATAACAAGCGAAAGAAATGAACTCCAAAAGTGCAAAACAGTCAAAGTAAAGAAAATGTTCGCGCGCAACAAGAATATGAGCGCTGAACAAACTAATAACAATAACCGAGAGTTAAATATTATTAATGAATAAATAAAAGAAAATAATATACAAAATAATATATGCTGTTTTTCTTGTCATAGAGTATAAAAAGTGAAATATATTTAGCAATGTTAACGAATAAACTTAAATTTCCTTTTTTTAAATGAAATTTCTCATTGTGAATAAAAATAAAAGGAATATTATTTATTAAAAAATAAAATTTCTTTTAAACTACTAATTGACATATAATAAAATTAATAAAAACTGTAAAAAAATTAATTGATCAAGATCTTGAAAATAAAATAGCATTTTAATAAATTAAATGCAAAAATTTTATACTAATATCAAATCTCTACGCTCAAAAAATACAAATAAATATCAAACGATTGCTTTTTCTCTTTTATAAAATAAAATAACCAAAAACAAATGAAAATTAAAAATAAATAATTGAATGACATTTGATTATAGAAAAAAAGAAAAATGTTTAAAAATTTTGTAAATATTAAATATTAATGTTAAGCATCACCATGAAAGTTGTTGCATTTAACAAGCTACTCGACATGAGTAATAATATTTATTGTTATAAATAAAATAAATTACGACGCATATAAAAGAATATAAAAAAATAATACATCTAAAAGTTTAAAAATCATCATAATTCAGAGTAAATAATAAAAAATATCATATAGAGAATGTTAGTAAATACTAGAAAAAGTTAAATAAATTTAAATTCATCGAAAAATTCACACTTATTTTACAATATCAAATGTATTTTAAAAAAGAAAATTTTCGAATAAATAAAAAATTATAGAATACTCGCTGAGATAGAGGTGGAGCAAAATTGAACAACTTTTAATGGCATGACCATAAAATCTTCCTTTAAACAAAAATGTTTTTCATAAAAAAAAGAAACGCATGCCAAGAAGCTGATAATGATTAGAAAAAAAAATGAATTATTTAAAATAAATTTTTATTGTACATTTTTTAAAATAATTATTTTTGAAATTTTCAAATAAATTTATATATAATTCAAAATAATATTTTAAATAATTCACTTGCAAACAACCCACACTACTGATTAAATGGGAAGCCAAAAACCAAGAAAAATAAGATTTCATTAATAGTTATAGAAACATTAATAAATAAAATAAAAGACAGAAAAATTCATGATGATTACATAATCTCAACAGTAAGAAAAGATTACAAAAGAGAGGTACAAAATAATAGATGAAGATTACTTTTTATAAAAAGGTAAAATATAATTGAAAATAAAAATAAAGGTTTGATCATTTTCATAAATAGAACCCATATAAAAAATAAAATAAGCTTATAGTTAGTTCAGCAAGATTAAATATAGTGATAAAAAAAATTTTGCTTAAGAGATATTTGCTGTTTGGAATTTTAAAAGCACAATGAACTCCAAGCAAAGGGTATTAAATAAACAGACAACAAATAAAATAAATAAGAAAATAAACATAAATTATTAAATTTAAAAATTTAAAATATCCACATCAACTAAGCATAAGCAACTCAACAATCCTTGTGTGTTTCTCCATATTTTTAAGAAAGGGATACGAATGGTATGAAGTGAGTGAGTGTACGCTTTAAGAGAAATAACCAAAAAAATATTGGAATATATTTTTTGCCTAATTTACAAACATTCGGAGCAATGAAAGACGCCATCGAGGAACGCTAGAAGCGGGGCTCGGAAAGAATATCACTGGAACAAAATTTTAGAATGAAATATATTAGAAAATTCTAAAAGAGAAAAATTAAAAGTAAAAAAATTAATCACAACAAAAGAAAGCAATTAAAAAATTTGTCATTCAAAAACACAATAAAAGAGATAAATAAAAATGAAAAAATGTCAAAACATTTAAATAATGATTTAAAATAATATCAAACGAATCGAATACAGAGGAGCAAGACATTTAACAAAATTAATGAATGTGACGCTAATTAAACTGCAATTATGTACTAATTTATTAATAAAGGCCAATAATAATAAATAACAAACATATTAATTGCCATGAGTAACATCTACTCATTAGCTTTGCATATAATTTTTTTAAATACCTAAAAATAATAATTGGTAAATAATTTAATTTCTTGTAAATTAAGAAGCTAACAGCATTTAATTAAAATTAATACTTGAAACAATGGTGCCATTACTCGAAATTATTTAATAAAAAATAATCTATGTAAATAAATTTCGATTTAATGAAAAGCAAAAATTAAACTCCAATAAAAAGGAGCCACTAATTCGTAAGCGAAAACATGGAATCCCATAGAGCATACATATGTTAATTAAAAATTTTTAAAAGTTAAATTAATTATTATATTTTCTAATTAAATTTAGCACTTTTCAATTAAAGAGATAATTACGAAAATTGGAGTAAAATATAAAATTCAAAATTTTTTATTTCAATAAATATAAAAAAAATACAAAATAATTTTTTAAAGCTTTGAAAATTTAAAACCCAAGCATTCGGAGCATTCAAAAGAGCCATCGAGGACGCTTCTAAACTTCTAAAACTAAGATAAATTTTTAAAATGACATATTACATGAAAAGGTAATAAAAAGATAAAAGCGACATCAAAAAAAAAACTTCATTTACATGTTTTCAAAAAAATAAGAACAAGATTTAGCTTATAAAAAATCACGATTTTCAACAAAAAAACTATTGCCACGTTCTCAGTCCTTTCTAATTAAATATGAAAATCAAATATTTATTAAAAATATGATATTGATATAAAAAATTAAGTAAAAATTAAAAACACTAAAATGCGCACCAAGACCGGAATGAACAGGTTAACCAATTGACCGAATAAACCAAAATCGTGTTTGGAAGCCAAGTTTCTTCACTCAATGCATAAAACAATAAAATTAAAATAATGCCATCATCAATTATAACCAAAAGCTATGAAAAAGAACAGAGGTAGAAGCTTATTTAGTGGAAAAAATAATAATTAATAATTTAATTTTAATCACATCAACATCTAATTCAACACCTAATAATTTGATAAATAAATAATATAGACAACGGCCAACTTGAAAAGACGTTTTTAAACTTTATAATAAAAATATCTATTATTGGGTAAAAGATTAAATAAATTTAAAAATTGTTTATTATTATTTCTCATAAAGAAATTATTTATAAAAATGAATGGATAAAAGATAAGTGGACTTCAATAGGAAAAATTAAGAAACAATAAAATTATTTTTCACTTATGAAAATAAAATTAAAATATATTTAAAATAATTTCTAGAGATTTAAAGTAAAAAAGTTTATTCAATAGATGATAAATTTAATTATATTTAAAAAATAAGACAACTTTTAATATAATCCTCACAAAAAACACAAAAAAAAAACAATTTGAAATTTATCGCATAAGGAAAAGTTTATATTGTAATACAAAAATAAACTTGTAGACTTTACAAAAACAGAAACATAAACGGATCATAATATAAGAAAAATTTTTTTTTTCTATTTGGGTGTCTTATAAATCAAAAATAAAATTAATAAATTAAAGGTATTGTATAAAGGATTCCATCCCGAAAAATCCACTTGAGAGCCTATAAAACACTTGAAGGAGCCAAAGTGCTTTTAGAGGAGTTCAAAAAATGAAACTAAAAAATAGTCAAATAAAATAAAATAAAAAACACCTTCAAGACTACAAAAATGAAAATAAAAAAAATAAAAGAAAATAATAATTAAACCAAAAATGAAAAATTAAATATTAATTATTAAAAAATACATTTATAAATAAATTACAGACAAAGGATCAACGATTCATCCCCTAAAAATAGGATTAATAATAAATTAAATGCCAATATAAAATAATTTACAGCCAATGTATCAATCAAAATTATCCAAAAATGGGATAAGTAAATAGATTTTAAAAATAAATTAATAAACTACATGCCAAGGGTCAAACCAGCAAAAAAAGTGGAATAAATAAAAATAATTAAAAAATATTAAATTATAAATAAAAATAAACAATTTATATTTAAAGGACAAAACCGAAAAGCATGTGCGTAAGGCAAAAGTGACGAAAGAGGGCCTGGTTAAAAATAAAAATATAATTAAAGTAAATTTACAAAATATATTTTAAATTTGAAGGCCCAATGTGCGTTCCTGCATACACAGCATTTTGTGCAAGTTTTATTAAATCGTTACTGTCTCAAGAACAACTGTGTAGTGATCGCAATTTCACAAAACAAATTATTTTAAACTTATAATGATAATACTGTATTTCAGAATCTAAAATAAAGGATGATTAATTGAGAAAAATGTAAGGGAAGACGACCTGAAATAGGGAAACCTAATATTTCATGTAATAAATAATTGATGAAAAACCGCATATTCAATTTGAATTTAAACATAAAAATACATAAAAAATTCAAAAATATTTTGAAATAAATTTAAATAATTAAATAAAGCAAAGAGTTGGACTCAGCCCCAACAAAAAAATGAGATTATTTTGTTATTAAGGTGCTTGATATTGAATATTTATTATTCACGAAATAGTTATAGCCTAAAACAAATAAAAATTAATTAAGAAATATCGTTACAATAAACAAAAAAACATTTTTAAGTAGACCAAATAAATTTTTTGATTATGTTGGGAATAAAAAAGTAATAATTAATTTTTAAATTTTATTTTTTAAAATCAAAAAAAGTATAAGAGAATTAAAATTATTCCGCAAAATTAATATTTAGAATCAGAATGAAACATAAATAAAAGAGAAAATTAAAGTTAAAAATGCTTAAATAAAAATGATCAAAAATGAGGAACTGTACTATTTTATAGAACAAAAAGAAACTTATATGAATCTGAATACATAATTAATAAATATTCGTTAATAGATAATCTTTCTAAAATAAGTTTAATTAAAAATATAATCTTTGTCTAAGATATAAATTAATATCTATAAAAAAATTAATTAATAAGCTAAACAGGCAAAAGTTGTCAGTAGTGTCTCTATTGATGAGCACTTTTAATCAAAAAAACATATTTATTTAAATTGGAAAACTTATTAGGTATTTCAGTTTAAAAAAATTATAAAAATATTTAATCAAATAATTTATTTAAAATGAAATATATAGCCGAAAAAGTGTTAATAATTGAATTAATTTGTAGCATTATTTAAAAAATAAATTAAACTACTTGATCTAATCATTTAATATAACAGATTTCGAACATAAAAATAATTGACTACAAGAAAAATTGAAAATTAAAAATAAAAATTATAAGAATAAATTATTGATTTGAATTATATATAATTCATTTTGAATTATGTATAATTCATTTTGAATTTTTAATATTAAAAATTCAAACTTTCAAGCACAATACTTTCCACATAAGTGATCGTAGATAGCAATTTTGAAAAAATCAAAAATATAAATAATAATCTCAATCATGAAAGAAATCTAATACAAATAAATTTAAGAGAATTAAAAATTAATTTATCGCAAAAGGCTCCCTGATGTTTCGTCACTGAACTTTTCGTCACTGAACCTTTCGTCACTGAAATAAATTTTCAAAAATTAAACACTACGCCATACATTTTATAATTTTTTAGTCAAAACCCATTAAATTTGTGCTAAATGGTATGAAATTCCACTTAACACACCATTACGAAAATGAGCTTCTGAAAGGTTTTGACAACCAAATTGGAAAATCTTGATATAAATCGAAAGCTCTTGATGCGAGGCTTTTTCTAAGCAAATGCTAGCCGATTCATGAGTAGAAAAAAGATATAGGCGTTCGAAAATTTTGTTTTTGATTAAAATTTCAATGGGTCTTGTACCGCAGGTTGTTTGAAAAATTTGTCGTCACTCAATTTAACATACTTTCTGTACTCAACATTAGCCAAATATCTGAAATAAACCCACAAATAACCACAAAAGATCAGGGGAGTTTAAGGCAATTACCATGATCGAACCAATTTCCATAACCAATTAATCTGCCTACGAATCAAAAGTTAAATATTAGACTGATAATTTTTCAAATAAATCAGTTATGTACGTATATAATTTTAAAAAATTTATTTATTTTTTCTTTTAAAATTATTTATTTTATTTTAGTGACGAAAGGTTCAGTGACGAAAAGTTTAGTGACGAAAGGTTTGGCCACCTCGCAAAATATCATAAAAATTGAAAAAACTTTACAAAGAAGAATATTATTTACATAAATGCAAAAAAAATAATAATTAAAATTTTTAATACTTTCAAAATTTTTCAATCAACATTAAGCTGAAAAAATGTTAGGTTCTTTTCTCATTTGAAACCTATTCCTTCAGCTTTTACTATAAATGACCATTCCCGCATTCATTTTGGAGTTGGAAAAATTGTTAATGAAAATAAATATTTACTAATAATAAAGAAAAAATAATAATAAAAAACAAAACAAATTGCATTCTTTATTTTTAAAAAACATTTAAATTATTTTTAAAAATTGATTAAAATTAAATAAAAATAATTAGTTAAATGAAAGTAAAAATGTAAAAAGTTTTTCTGGACTTGGAAACATTGTTAATGAATATAAATAATATATTAAAAATAAGAAAAAACAATAATAAATAAATAATAAAAAACAAAACAAATTGTATTCTTTAATCTCTAAAAATTTTGAAATTATTTTTAAAAATTGATACGAAAAATAATAAGATAATATAACTAAAATTAAACAAAGATAATCAATTAAATAAAAGAAAAAATGCAAAAACTGTAAATATTAAAAATTTATTATAATTTATGGGAAAAATCAAAAAATAAACTCTATCTAAGAAAAAGAATTTTAATTTGAATGAAGTGATATAAAAAAATAAAATAAAGAATATTAAATTCATATTTGAATTAGAGAAATTGAATGAGGCAATTTAACGGGGAGGATGGAGTGAAAATTAAAAACTATATTTCGACGAGAAAAAATTAATTTTATATGATAAGAATTGTAGCAATAAAGAAATTAATAATCAACATTGAAGGTTCATAGAGGCTCAGCAAAGCTAAAGAAAGAAGGCGATTCCCTATATCGTAAAATGTAAATCAATTATTAATATTAAAAATAACAATCATCTTTTAAAATTATAGATATATAATATACTAAATATAAATGATAATTAATTAAAAAAACTCATAATATGAAGAATAAAGACAAATAAATAATAATTTTATGATTCCATAATTAATTTTCTTATTAATAAAAATCGTTCACAAAAGGAAAAAATATTCAAATTTATGTTATATAATAAGAAAAAGAATAAATTTTAATACAAAAAATTTCTTTTAATTTTGCTAAAATAAACAACAATAAAAGTTAATTAAAAAATGTTTTACTAGAAAAAGTTATATTGGCACTGTGGAAATTTTGACCAAAAAATCTGAAATAATGTTTATTAAAAGCCCATAGTTTTCTCTTTCGAATGATAATATCCTAATGTACAATGATTTATTTGAGCAATTTTTTAAAAATATGCAAATAAATAAATTCACAACTATGACAGAACTTATGTTACAACCTAAAATCATTTTCTTTTAAATTCTTCGCCATGAAAAGAAAGTAACAAAAAGCATTTTTGGAAAATTAAAAAAATGAAAAATCGATAAAAATTAATGTTGATCCAAGGATTGCCAACAAAGAAAATCCCAATAAATATTATTAATATATATTCTTTTTTTGATTTGAAAAACACTTAACTTATAAATTGAATAATATAAATAATGTTACAATTTAAAAAATACTTAAATAATTTTTGAATTAAATTTTTATATTTGTTAAATAGAGACAATACAAAGCATCTATATATGAAGTTTTCAATAAAGTGTATAAACGACATGATTTATAGGTTAAATACCACATAAAAGATTTATAACAAAATTTTTCTTTGGACTTACATTAATTGACAAAATAACATAAAAGTTGTAAACCAATAGATAGTTATAAATTGCAGCAAACATCTTTAAAATACACATTAACACAGAAGCGGACTGCAATATAAATAAGATTGAATGGGTGAGTTATTTAATCTGGAAGAGTTTTTTACCCGAGTGAGTCTAGTAGCCAAAAAATGGAGCAAAATTTAGAAAAAATAATAAACAAAAAAGAAAATTTAAAAAATAAATTAAAAATAATATTCCCTAAAAAATTGCGGAAGTGTTATGACGATTCGTGAACATAGTTTGCGAAATTAATTACGAAATACATAAAAATCAAAAAATTATTTTATAAAAAATAATTGTTGTAAAATAGTTTCATAAAAAATAAATTGAAAAAAGGTTAAAAACAGAAATAATTCAAAAGTAATAATAAATAAAATATTGATGCTGCAATTGTAAAGGCAAAATGAATATATAGAGACCGTTGCAAGTTGCCACAAAATAGAAATTTAAAGAGAAAAACATTTTTTGGTTTATTACATTTTTAGGTAAAAAATAAGATTCATGTACCAAGTGTTGAAAACAGCTAATAATCTTTTAAAAATAAAAACCGAACGGGAACACAAATTTAATATATGGTTCTCTGCGCATAAATTTTGTTTAAAGCATTTGACCAAAGTTTATTATTATACTAATTTAAAAATCACGAAATTAAATTTTAAAGCGATATTCATGGCAAAATCGTAAACGCATGCCATATGTGAAACGTGATAAATTAATTATATTTATTTATTTATCCACCAATGTAAAAGCACATAAAATTTTTTAATTTGCAGGAATCCAACAAATAAAACATAAAATCTTTAAACACAATATGAAATCAGAAGACTTCACATTCAATTTAAACGGTTGGATGAGGAGAAAATAATTTACCAAATGATATTGACAGAGAATATAATTACAACAGAAAAATATTCTTAAAAATAAAAGACAAAACCAGAAAATTTGAGACGCTTCTTTATGAATAACATTCCGTTTTAATCATCCGAACAATGCATGAAAAGGCTGAAGACTTCAACAATTGTCAATAAATTATTATATTGAATTTCGACAATATACAAACCCATTAATTCTATGTCAACATTTAATTAATTATATCTATATGCATAATGATGAAAAGTATTTCAAATCCAATTATTTCGCTACTGCCAAAAAATATATAAATAATAATAAGAAATTTTTAATAATCGAAATATCGACTTTTATAAAATAAAGTTTTAAATTAATCTTTGCCTATCATGTTTTGCTTTTTAAATAAATTATAAAATATAAGTAATATAATCAAATAGAAAGGATAGTTGAAAACACGAATATTATTTATGTTTCAAACAAAAGCAAAATACATAAATAAATAAATATATATATATATATAGAAATAGAATTCAGTATGAATTGTTAAATACAAAGGCCGAGAATATGAGGCCCGTCGAATTTTAATTAATAAATTAAATATTAATAAATTACATACTATTTTTACCCTAACGCCTGTAAAATATGTAACTAATATTTAAAATAATGCGACAGTATAAATATAGCTAATCAAACAATATTCATTTACTTAATTAATATTACAAATTCAAAAAAATTTAAAAAACATATAAGAAAATGCAAAGATAAACTATTAATGAATGTAATCTAAAAAATTTGTTAAAATTTTAATAAATTTTTAAAATGTATTAAAATAAACGAAAATTTAAAATATATAGAATTTAATGAATATAAGAATAACTAACTAGCGGGTGCGTGAACCGTCGGATCTGGGCCTGGGAAAAAGCGCTTCGCGCTTCTTGAGCTTCGCTACCTAGGCTGTTTATGGGGGAAGAGGTACAACTACGGGTGGGAGAGGTAAAACTGTGATTAGAATTCACGACCGTTTTTAAATTTGTTGAGCTCAGACGGGCGCTTCGCGCCCGTTTTTAAATTTGTTGAGCTTAGACGGGCGCTTCGAGCCCGTTTTTTAAGCTCAGACGGGCGCTTTGCGCCCGTTTTTTAAATTTTGTTGAGTTCAGACGGGCGCTTTGCGACCGAAACCACGGTAAAAGAGGTACCACAACGGGTAGATGAGGTTAAAACAGAGATTAAAAGAGGTACAACAGTGATTAGAAGAGGTACAACTACAACAGTGATTAGAAGAGGTACAACAGTGAATAGAAGAGGACAATAGAGATTAGAAGAGGTACAACAGTGATTAGAAGAGGTACAACGGTGATTAGAAGAGGTACATGGTGATTAGAAGAGGTACAAAACTGATTAGAAGAGGTACAATGGTGATTAGAAGAGGTACAATGGTGATTAGAAGAGGTACAAAACTGATTAGAATAGGTACAAAACCGATTAGAAGAGGTACAACGGTGATTATAAGAGGTACAAAACTGATTAGAAGAGGTACGACAGTGATTAAAAAAGATACAACAGTGAATAGAGAGAGTACACAGTGATTAAGAGAGGTACAAAAGTGAATAAAGAGGTACAACCATGGTTTAAATGAATAAATAAGAGAATTGTTTTATTAAATATAAGAGTAAAAATTGGATGCATTAAAAAAATTTTAAAAATTAAAAATAATCCTTTTCCTTATTAAAAAACTTTTAAATGTATAATATGAAATATTTATTCAAATTGAAAGAAATTTATTTGTTGAAAAGTCAAAATAAATAACTTTTATTCATCAAAAAAAATTAAACATAAATCAAACAAATAATATTTAATTAATTATAATAAATAAATAATTAATAATACAAAAACATTTATCATAAATAATTTCTTTAAATTTTAAACTATTTTTTTATTAATTTATAAAACAAACTATTTTAAATTAATTAAAAACATGTAAAAATAAGCAAAAAATAATATAGAAAAATAATGTGCACCGCCCGGATCCGAACCCACCCCCCTCCCTCAAAATAATGCCTCAGAATCCCCAATCACACAGGGATTCTGAAAATTTATATAATAGAGCAAAAAATTGCGGATTTTTGTAGTATTTTAATTTTCCAGAATGACTTTTCAGAACCGAGGTATAAATTTTTTTATGAAAATTCGAATTTTTCCAGAAAGTCTGGAATAACCTTTTTCAATTTCAAGATAAAAATATCAAATAAATCACATAAAAATTCTCCTTATTTTTCTCTATTTAAAAGCTTTATTGCATGAAAATTCACTTACCCTGAGGTTAGCTATGGATTTTCAAATATTTGCCCAAATTTCAAGGTCAAAAAATTGAAAATATTTTCGAATTTTTAAAAATTCCAATATTTATGAAACTTAAAATAAACATCATATTCGTGCTCAGCACCTTATTTAACCCTATAAAAAATTTCAGCCCCCTACTATTCCCCAACTTGAGATATCCTTTTTGCCAACGAAACCCCTTGTCGATATAACATATATTGATGAACTTTGATCGACCTCTACCAAATGTTGACAAAAAAGACACCCGAATATGAGTTAATGTTTTAGTTACTATTAAAAGTAAGTTTTTATATTTACGCATATAGAATAAATAGCTAAGAATATAAAAAATTCTTAAATTCCTCAAACTTATATAAAACTCAATCCATATTTGTCAAAAAAATTAAATATTTGGTGAAAAATGAGTTTGATTAATTCAAAATAACCTTACATTGTTGCATTTTTATAATCTATTTAGCGTTACGAATAAACTGTTTAATTAAAACAAATGATTATTTAATTACAAAACTTATTTTTATAAATTTAGAAATTACATCTTTTAATAAATTATTATTTTAAATTTATTAATAAAAACTAATCGAAATAACAGAATAAAATTATTATTAAAATATAGTCATAGAGTTCAAATAACAATAAAATGGTCACTTCTGACCGGCAAAAAAGTGTTCTGACTGCATGGTATGTATAAAATATATTAAAAGCACATTATAATAAAGTAAAAATAAACAGCTTGTTAGATAAAACAATAACTGCTACACCTTCAGAATTTAATAATTATAAAATTAAAATGAATACTCTTAAGTGTGATTTAAATATGCAATACTAATCATAGAAATACTTCAATAATAAGTGAGAATTGTTTTTGCTACACACATTTTTGACGGAATTTTACTATTATTTTAAAATGTTCAAAATAGAAATAAAACTAATATCTAATGAAAATACAATTAATATTTAATGAAAATAAAATTATATATATATTTTTAATATCAATTTGTTGACAAATAATGTTAGTAAAAGCGTTTAAAAAACCCAAAATGCCATTAAATCACAGAGCTTTGCCTCTTAAAAACAATATTGACCCAAAAATACACCCTTAACAAATATCAAAGCCAAATGGGTAAATTCAACAGCCGGGCGGCATTCGACAAGATAAAAAAACCAAATTAAAAGTAAAAACCTTAAGGTTAAAATTCGAAATCTAATAAAATGAAAATAATACCAACCTGTAAAGTGGATAGACGCACGATGAACTCCATTTCCAAGAAGAAGAAAGAAATCTAAAAATAAATCCTTAAGCCTGAAAGCTTGAAAATTAATATGAATAGCACTCTAATTGAAAAATAGATAAATTAATTTTTTTAATATTTTACCTTAAAAAATATTATGTAATTTCTATATATAAAAATTATATTTTTCTTAGATTAAATCAAATTTCAAAACACATATCCGAAAAATTAACTTTGCATAAAATTTGCTAAAACATGAATTTTAAAATTTGAATTTAAAATAAATTTGTTAAGAGAAACGCACTCAGTAAAATACATTAAAGGTAATTTTTTTTATAGAAAAATCAAAATATTACCCTCAGCAGACTCCGCACATTTATGCCGAATTGTCATGAAAAAGAAATTTAAATAGAAGCAATAAATAACTAAAAAACAAAGCAGTAATAATTTCAAGTAAAAATTAAAAATGAAAGTATAATTATTTTCAAATTAAATTTAACTAGTTTTATAAAATAATTGCAGTTTTAAATAATATATGAATAAAAATGTAGTACAAGTAGTATAAGGCACATTATACGGTGCCTAGTTGCCCCCCCCCATGCTCTTGCCAACCCCCCCCCCCCCCTTATTCCGCTTCTCCCTTCCATCCATCCTTCCAAAAAATCCAGACCTATGAGATCGAAAAGGAATCAATTAATAGTAAAATTTTTTATGATAAAATCGTTTAACCAAATATATTTCTATTTGTTATCATAATGCAACAATAAAAATATTTAGTCTGATCGGGTGATAGTGCTCACTAATTTAATTGGTTTTTTCATTTTCGTTTTGTTGCGAAATTTTTGTGCGCGGCATTTCATTTTGCACAAAAAACGGTGCCATCCGTGCATCAAGGTCGAAATGGTTTTTTTGCGGCGTTTCATTTTGCACAAAAAACGGTGCCATCCACGCATCAAGGTCGAAATGGTTTTTATGTTCGCAATCTGTCAATCAAAATTCTCAGTCGAGAAAATTTAAAGCGCGGGGGAGATGCAAAAATAATTGCGGCCACTTACCGCAGTTTTTATGTTCGTGACCTGTCAATCAAATTCTTTGGTCGAGAAAATTAAAGCGCGGCGGAGATGCAAAAATATTTGCGTCACACAAACCGCAGTTTTTATACACGGGAACTGTCAATCATATAAAGAAAAGGGAACGCCGAGGCGACTTCATTTCAATTTCGCCTGAGGCGGGGGGTGGGGGGACACTCTTTGCCCCTCGGGGCGCTTGCCCCCAAATATTCAAATTTTTTCCATCGATCATCTTGATCTGTCAACGCGGCACGGCTGCACGGCATGGCAGTAGGAGGAGTCAGCAGCGGCGCCATCCGCAAGTTCACTTCTCACCATTTGCCACTTCGGTCCGTTTTCAATTTGTCAACAGCGGAGACGCATCCCAAATTCACTTTTCACCATTTGCCATTTTCATCCACTTTCATCATGCCTTTTATTGCCCCGGCACTTTCGCGTTTCTTTCAAAAGAGTATGGGGATTTTCGACTGGGCACTTCGACCCAAACAAAGCATACGACCCAAATTCGCTTGCTGAACTTTCGTAATGGCATTTATTTTGCTTCCATTATCTTTGATTTTTTCTTTGTAGTCAATGGAGAAAAGAGTTTCTGGACGGCCGATACGGATCCAAGCAACCAACCCCTCCTTCCGCCCCTCGTTCACCATCGCTCAGCTTCCCAATCCCGGTCATTGTTGGTAATTTCAATTTCAGTTTTTTGTTTTTTTTGCAAATATATTGTTTGCAGGAAATCGTCCACAGGATGAAAATTGTTGGGTTTTCCACAAATATCTTGTCTGATTTTTTCCATTTTAGGGCGGCAGATGTTCCCCGGCGACGATGGGTACGAATCGGAAGATGACGAAATTCTCTTGCCTCCTCCGCCGATCCCACCGCAAATTGACCCCCCTCCACCAAATGTGCCGGTAATTTTGGTCTTGCTTTTCGTTGCTTTTTCTCAAATTTCCGAGTGCTTTTTCAGGCTGTCCCTGTTCAGCCAATGCATGTTGGGCAGCAGCGTCTGCCGCTGAGAGACTTGCCACAATTCGATTACCATCCACCAAATGTGCCGGTAATTTTGGTCTTGCTTTTCGTTGCTTTTTCTCAAATTTCCGAGTGCTTTTTCAGGCTGTCCCTGTTCAGCCAATGCATGTTGGGCAGCAGCGTCTGCCGCTGAGAGACTTGCCACAATTCGATTACCATCCCCCAAATGTGCCGGTAATTTTGGTCTTGCTTTTCGTTGCTTTTTCTCAAATTTCCGAGTGTTTTTTTCAGGCTGTCCGTGTTCAGCCAATGCATGTTGGGCAGCAGCGTCTGCCGCTGAGAGACTTACCACAATTCAATTACCATCCCCCAAATGTGCCGGTAATTTGGGGTCGATTTTTGTCAGTTTTTCAAAATCCCAAGTGCATTGTTTTTCAGGAAATTGCTGTGGGACTAATTCATGATGGGCATCAACCAATGCCGCTGAGAGTTTTGCCGCAAATTGCACATCGGCAACTAATTTTTCCGGTAATTTGGGCTTCTTTTTGGTTGCTTTTTCTCATTTTCCCGAGTCATTTTTCAGGCCGTTCGTGTTCAGCCAATGCAACAAGGCCACGAACCGCTTCCGTTGAGAGACATGCCGCAATTTTACCACCCTCCTCCAAATGTGCCGGTAATTTTGGGTCGCTTTTGGTTGCTTTTTTCTCAGAGCCCAAGTGCATTTTTTCAGGCAATTCGGGTCCAACCAGTTCAACAACCGATACCCCTGAGAGACGTGCAGATATTTGACAACCCACCACCAAATGTGCCGGTAATTTTGGCTTGCATTTTGTTACTTTTTTAAGATCCCGAATGCATTTTTCAGGTAATTCATGTCCAACCAATGCCTCAACCGTTGCCGCTGAGAGACATGCCGCAAATTCGCCATCCACCGCGAAATGTGACTTCAATTTGGATCAAATTGTGGTTGCTTTTTCTCAGTCTTTGGGTGTTTCTTCAGGCAATTCATATTCGGCAAATTCAACATGAATACGTCGTACCGCAATTTGCCCATCCGCCGCCAAACGTGCCGTTAATCTTGGATCATCCGCCGGTAATGTTTGGTCTTGTTTTCGGTTGCGTTTCTCATATTCCCGGCTTTTTTCAGGCAATTCAACCACGGCAACAACCGCTACCGCTGAGAGATGTGCTACAATTTGACCACCCGCTGCCGCACGGACCGGTAATTTCAGACCCTTTCGTTACATAGGACCAAAACATCTTTTATTAAGCCAAACCATCCCAATCCGCCGAGAGTGCTGGAAGTGATAAGAAGGCTGAGAGAATGGAGAGGTCGACCGCAAGACCCAAGGCGTCCGCCACAATGAATGAATTGATTCCGATGAAATTTGTTGTTTTTTAATTTTTTTGGAATCATAAGGGTTCAATCCCATTATCTAAAGTTTTTTTGAAAATTAACAAAATTTAAGAAATTAGATGCTAAACTTACATTAGACAAAGATTACGAAAAAATGAAAAGAAATGAGGAAATTTTTGGAATGTTCCTTCTTTTTATTATTTATGGATTTTTTTTCATGTGCATTATTTTGGTATTAGTAAGATATTGCCGAAAAAATTAATTGATTTTTTGTCTTCTTTTAAAACATTTACGCCCCATCGCCCCCATGCCCTGTCCGCTCCCTGCTGAACTGATCAAGGAAATAATTGATGCTCTTCCCCCTCCAAAAACACATCGGCTTCTTCGCATAAATTTTGTTTTGGCATCCTTTGTTAAATGTCGGTTTTATTCCATGATGAGAAGATTGTTTCGCCCAGATTATATATCAATACCAATGGCCCGAAGAACTGGAATTTTTTTATTTTTCGAAGTTTTTATTCCCCAGTTTTATTTTCCACCTTACCTACCATGAATAAAATTTAAATAAAATTATAGATTAATATTTAAAATTTGATAAATTTCGATCAATATTTTTGATAATAAATAAAAACCCAAAAGACCTTTCTCACAGTTTGCAACTCAACAGCCCTTTTCTTTTTACTTTCAAAAATGTCTCGCTTTTGTCCTCGCACCCAAATCAATGAATCGGGCCGGCTTAGCACACAAAAGGGGAAAATTAGTGAGTTTCAAATCCAGTAAATTCCGCACAAATTTAGAAACCTTTTACTTGTGTTTAGGTCTTTTTTATGCTTTGGAAATTGCTCGAAGTTACCAACTTATAGGCAAAGGTATAACGGAAAATAAATTCCGCTACATGATGAAGACGGAGAAGAAAAAAACGGAATTGACCATCGAACTGATGGAAAAGGCAGGGATAAGCATGGATTCCAAATCTTTTGGTATCCAACACCTTGAGGCTGTACAAAAATTTTGGGACAAGGAATTTCCTGACACGTTTCGCATTGTGGCCTTTGATATGGTAAACAAATTCACTGGAAAAATATCCCTTTACTTATTTTTAGAAGACCCGACTTAAGCCAATTTTCAAGGGAGAAGGTGTTCGAAGAAATGATATTTGTGTGATAAGAGATGGGGGCCACTGGGATGGATTAAAATCGGTGTCCTGGTTTTTCTGTGTTCGCAACTTTTGCGTGGGCTGTGAAGTGACGTATGATCGACCTGAAAGACACAGAATGGAGTGTAAGGAACGCTGCAAGAAATGTTGTCGGATGGGGTTCGGCTTTCCATGCGCAGATGTCTGCGATGAGATTTACTGCGGCGAATGTAATCTCAAGTTCTACAACCCGGGATGTTTTGAAGCGCACAAGAAGGCAGCTTGTAATGAGTACAAGAAATGTGAAAAATGTGGAGAAGTCTACCAAACACGTTCGAAACACATCTGCGGGGAAAAGTTTTGTAAACTTTGCAAAGTTTTCCACCCAGGACGGCAATGTTTCATCAAAAAAATTCAAGTGCGGCCGCAGAAAGCATATAGAATTGTGGCATACGACCTGGAGACGACTGTAGAGGGGGGAGAACATCGGCCTAATCTTGTTAGTGCGGCACTAACATGCAGCATTTGTGCGGGAGAAGAGCGGGGATGTGAGATTTGTGAAGGACCCAATAAAATCACATGGTCAGTAGCGGATGGTTTTGACCCAATGAGCGAGTTTGTCGTTTGGATAATGGGTTTTCGACGATTTGAGACGATTGCTTTCGCTCACTATGCGGGGAGGTTCGATTCCCACTTTGTCTTGTCCGAGCTAACGAAGAAGGGAATCGCTACGGAGCTGATGATGGCAGATCTTAAAATTTATCAAATCAAGGCGGGACGAGTGAATTTTCGTGATTTTTGGATGCTCAGTCAGAATAAATTGGCGGACCTTCCAAAAACGTTGGGATTGAACATTGCGGAAAAATTGTATTTTCCACACAAATACAATAAAAATGAGAACTTTGGGAAGAGATTACCTAACTTACCGCCTTTGGAAGACTATTGCCCGGACAATATGAAAGATGAAGAATGTCAAAAATTGGAAAAATGGTATAACGAGAATTTTCAAACGGAATTTGAATTAGGTAGACAGAAAAATATGGGTTTTTTAATTTAAATTGCCTTTAGGGGAACAGCTGAAGGTATATTGCGAAAACGACGTGGAAATTCTGATGCAGTCGGTTTTGAAGTTTCGACAATTGTTTTTGGAAATAACGGGGGATTTTGATGTGATGAAAGACAGTGTGACAATCGCAGGAGTTGTGATGAAAATCTTCAGGGCAAAATTTTTGAAGGACAGGCACATTCCGATCATGCCTGAGGGAGGGTATGAGAGAGCTGAGAATCAGAGCAAAATTGCAGTGAGATATTTCGAGTGGCTTGCCCAAAGAAAAGGAGTAAAAGTCCGGCATGCGTGCAACGGAGGAGAAGTGGAATTCGGCGGGTTGAAGGTGAACTGTGTTATTGGAGCCGAGAAAAAAATAATTGAGTTTCAGGTAAAAACATTTCTAAAATTAGTACAATTTACAGTTTAGTTTTTTCTAAGCTTTATTAATTTATGGATTCCCTCTGTTGTTAAGAAGCACATCCAAAAAGGCTAAATTCGTTAAGGAAATTTTTGGATTTTTTTAAATTACCATATCGCCACCCCTCCCTCCACTCGCCAAAGGGTAGGAAAATGATGCCACACTTTTGGCAGCAGATGGAAGGTAGCGGAGCCGGACAAAGAACCAATTGCGAAACTGAGCAAAATGTCGGACGACCGATGGGACAAACATTTCTTAAGCTAACGAAGCAGCAAAATGGCAGCGGAAATAAGCAGTGCGAGCACTGAACATGTTTAGAATACATAGAAAGACTAATGATCGGGGCAGTCAAAAATATGCGCGAAAAAGGATCACATTTTAGTATATCAAAAATTAATCGCTGAGACTCAATTTTAAAAAGCAATGACAACTCACCAGTGCTTGTCAGCGCAATGACATATTGGCCGAACGGAGTTGGGGGCACCCAATTGTCCGTTGTCTCCTGCATAACAATAACTGGCACACTTGTGCCCGCATTGTTTGCGGCAACAATGCGAAATTCGTACAATGTGAACGGCTTAAACTTGCCAAAAGTGTACACATTTTCGGCGTCTGAAGAAGGGGAGCGGAAAAATATATACAGTGTGTTCCTTTAAAATAAGGACATCCAAGACATCCAACTTTTCAGGAATTTGGCCACTTTAGTACCATAAAATTGCTAAATTTTTTATTATTTTCCCTTGAAATACAGAGAAATCATCCATTTTTTTTCACGAACAATTTGTGCTCTTTCTGATAGGCTTACCCAAATTTTCCAGAAAAATTTACAACCCCTTTGGCTTTTTAGTTCACCATTTAGTGTGATCTGTAGGGCTGTGACTTTTAGTGACGAAAAATCCCGCAATAGTTAACTAAAATAGTGACGAATAGTCCAAACGAATTTTAAGCAGAAATGCGTTTTTTGAGCTAATTTCTTAAAACAATTGAGCAAAAAAGAGTGTTTTCACTAAAAATCACAGCCCTAGTGATCTGACTAAGTTAGGTTGGTTAACCTACTTCTCTGCCAAACTGCGAACATTTTTAGTGATGAATAGTGACATAATTTTCAGCCAAAAAATAAGCAAAATTTTTTTAATTCACTGAATACAGTTGCAAATGAGGGCACATTGCTTTTTTAATATTTTATTAACAAATATTTAACTTTTTAAATCAAAATTTTTGTCACAAAAAAAATTTGGTCGATGCATTTTTGAGAAAATTTTCCAAAGAATTTTTTATGGTCGATATTAGGGGGTCCACCTCGTTTTGGCGCCAGCCTAGTTTTTGGACTATATTCTTTATCAACTAAATCTAATATTGTTGGTAGCATTCGAGAGCCCTTCAGATGCTCTATTATCGTGCATAATTCCAAAAAATGTCATCAATTTTGAACAAATTTATGACCAAAAAGATTGGAAAATTTGGTTTTTTGAATTCTTATGGCCATAACTTTTTTGGCTAATAGAGAATACTTAGAGCTTTCGAATGATACCAATAATGTTAGATTTGTTGACAAAGAAAAAAAGTTATAATCTAAAAAGTGGGCTGGCGCCGAAACGAGCGGCGCCTTAACGGTGTCCCATATTAGGGGTATATTTTTCGCAAATTTTTTTTGGTCAATTCTTAGGAGTGTATTTTTCATTTTTATTGCATTTTTGTTGAGAAATTTTCCCAAAAATGTCGAAAGTGAAAAAAATAGTTACAAAATGCCAAAAACTGAATTTTCACTATTAAGTGACGAAACGCCAAAATAGTGATTTCTAGTGACTAAAAATGACGTCCAACCGAAAAATTTTAAGCAGAAATGCGTTTTTGAGCTAATTTCTTAAAACAATTGAGCAAAAAAGAGTGTTTTCACTAAAAATCACAGCCCTAGTGATCTGACTAAGTTATGTTGGTTAACCTACTTCTCTGCCAAACTGCGAACATTTTATTTTGATTTTGTTGCTCCATTGCCGCAAAGCACAACACATGGAAATGGGACACCGGCAATTGCGCACATCAGTCCTGTCTTCTACGTTCAATGTGACAGAAAATTTTGTCACCGTTTCAATTCGTACCAATGGCTGAATTGGCAGTGAAATAACTAAAAAGCAAAAAATTTTCTGGAGAAAATTTTTCCATAACATTTGTTTACAGCCCCCCCCCCCCTTTTCGGTTTTTACCAACCAAAGGTGGATGCGGCGGCAATGATGATAAAAGAGCGAAGGAAAAACATTTTCAAATAAAAAATTGGACTTTTAAAATGCTTAAAAAAAGCAATGGCAATTTTTACATAAATTGATATGGGGCGAAAATGGTAAAAAGGGATATAAATTGAAAGGTCTGTGCTTTTTTCAATTAAATAAATTATAATTATTAGGACTCGAAGTTGTATGTTTACATGAGCCCAAAAAAATTATTTCGCACATTTTTTGCAAGTTTTCACAAGATTAATGCAAAAAATAGCCCCCTAAGGAACGACTTTTGGAAATTAAAAAAAAATACACCTTTAAAACCCAAAAGTTCAAGCCTTATGTAAGAAGTGTTTGTTTTGAAGTCAAATTCTGAAATTTTACATAATTTTTGGCACTTTTTGGTGGTTAAAAGCCATTGTCAGCAATCTTAAGACCTATTTAATGCATATTTTGGGCATTTTTCGGGTTTTTAAGACATATTTGGGGAATTTTGGGTGCGTATTTTATGCGCATATTTTGCATTTTTTTATTGCATATAATTTTGAACCCCTAATTTAGAAACCGGATTTTGCTGCATTTGCTGAATTTTTTGCTAGCTTTAGGAGAAATTAAGTCCATAAAAATGTATTTTTAATTGCATTCAGGTAAGAAATTATATAAAAGTGCGAAAATAGGGATTCGAATGTTTAAAAGGGACGTTAAGACGAATACTTTTCGCGGATTTCTAATTGAACGAACGCAGGCGGTGGAAACTTAGAATGAATGGGGGGAAGTGCTTTTGTGAGGGAATTTGTCGGTATTTATGCGCCTTTCTCTACCCTTGCACAGCAGAAGTACAGTATGATGCTCATTTTGAATGGCGCGAAATTTGAATTACGGAATGAAGAGCCCATACCAGCAGAAAAAATAGCACTCTTAACAAATCTCCAACTCACGATTAATTTTATTTGTATTTTTATTAAATAAAATATCTAACTATTTTCCATTAAATTATTGAAGGTTTTTAAATTTAACCAATATTTTACTATTCTTTGCTGTCTATAAATATCACTTGAATTAGCTAGATGATTTGTGAAAAAATACTAATGGTGAAATTTTTTTTAAATTTTGCACTTTTTTGAGTGTTTTGGAAACACATTGTGGCATCTTTAAGCAGGGTTTCTATATGTTCTTATTTCTAAGAAATGTTCTGATTTTTGGGTAATACCTTATTTTCATCTAAAATAGGGAAATTATGAAAAATTTGGCTAATTTCTAACAAAA
The DNA here is from genome assembly GCA_023374025.1 of Heterodera schachtii. Lineage (NCBI taxonomy): Eukaryota > Metazoa > Nematoda > Chromadorea > Rhabditida > Heteroderidae > Heterodera > Heterodera schachtii. The sequence continues at coordinate 185,499 of SIJG01000106.1, forward strand.
TTCATTAAAAATTCTTAAAATTTTCTCATGGCGGCGCCTAACGGCACCGCCGGCCCCCTAAAACTCCTATTTTTTTAAAATTATCTAAGATCGCAAATTTTGGTCCTTTTTTGACAAAATTTGTTAACTAATGCATTCAAATTTTCAAAAAATTTTACCGGCGGCGCCTGTCGGCACCGCCGGACCACCTGTCCTCTCAAATTTTTTTTAGAAAAAGTACGCCAAAAAAGTGTCTTCGCTTGGCTGTTAATGGCTAAATTAGCCTTTTTTCCTGAAAATCTATTAACAAATCAGAACGAAATTACCAAAAATTTTCTGGCGGCACCTCCCGGCACCGCAGAACCTCTCATTTCGCCGCCGAACCCTTCCCCTCTTTCGTTCACCTGAATTTTTTGGAAATAGGTACCACAAAAATTGTTTAAAGATCTGATTTTTTTATCCTTAAGCACTGCGATTTACGATTTGATTATTTCCTCCCCCAAAATTATTAAAACCGACAATAGGAGACGAAAATATAAATATTTGATACATTTTTGATTGAATAAATTGAAAAAATAACTGATTTCAAGCAATTTTGCAAATCTTCTTATTTTGACCATAAAATCTTATTTTTGGCGTTGATGTTCTTTTTTTTTTGAAAATTTTGAGATAGAAACCCTGTATTTAATTAAATATTTTACACTGGATTTTTTTTATAAGGTTTTTAGTGTATCATTCAATAGCCGAAATTTTTAGGAATTAAAGTGATTAGAAGTGAGGAATGATATGATCTTGTTATGTAAAAGACTTGATCAGGATATTAAGTTATATTTAAAAAAAAATTTGGATTCCAGGTATGACTTTTTTAAGACAGCACACAGCCGAATTTTTGTTTTTAATGGTTAAATTTTCATTTCCAATTATGTTATAAAATATAAACCATTTTATGAATTTTGAACCAAATTTTTGTTTTAACTTTTTGTTTTAATGGAAAATAATAAAACATTAATAACAGAATATTTTTTTAATAAATCAAGAGCTTTTAAAATTTTTATTTTGTTCCTAAAAATTTAGAATAAATTGTGCTTTAAGAGACAGAAACCCAAAAACCCGAGACTTTTTTCAAAAAATTTTCTTATCTCAAAAATCGCTTAAAAATAGTTTAAAAATTCTAAACCTATTTTAATCTTTTTTTGTTTTTTGTTTTTATGATTTTTTCAATTAGGAACATATTATCAATCCAAAAATACACAAAACAAAATATTTGTAAATTTTTTCTCTTCGTAAATTGAATTTTCACTGCAGCTTGGTGCTACTGTTGCGCCGAACAATAGTTTGCTTTTATTAGAATTTTCTACATATCTTCAAATAAAAAAAAAGTTATTACTAGGGCCGCGATTTTAGTGAAAAAAATTTTTTTTTTTTTTTGCTCAATTGATTTGAAGAAATGAGCTCAAAAAATACATTTCTGCATTAAAAATTTTCGATTCTGATGCCATTTTTCGTCACTAGAAATCACTATTTTGGCGCTTCTTCACTAAAATAGTGAAAATTCACTTTTTTGACATTTCAATTTTCTATTTGCTTTAAACATTATTTTGCCTAATTATTTAAAATAATCAGTGCAAATTTTATTAAGTACATGGTAGAAAGTAGGTGGTAAAGTAAAAGAAGATGGTTGGTGGTTAAATAATGGTGGTTGCTGGTTGCTCCAGCAGAAAATTTTACCATCTTTTTTTACTGCCGTTTTTCTCATGGTTGGTGGTTATTTGACCAGGTTAAATAACCATGATTAAATTACCTGGTCAAATAACCACCTTCTTTTACAACGGCCCCTGGTGTGCGGCGGTTTTTTAGCGCAATAAGCTAAATGCAAACTTTTATATTTGACGTTCTTTTAGCATTTTCTGACTATTGGTTTAAAAATATCTATAACATACGTCGGTTCGAATTCATTCACTGATTTATAGATTTAGCTCGTTAAGAGCTTTTGAATGATACCAAATTTGTTCAAAATGGATTTTTGGCTGATTTTTAAGCTAATTTTCCTAAGAAAACCTATAAAAGTGTTTTAATGCAATTTAGAGTTTGGGAGCTATGATGGATATTTACCGTTTTCTTTAACATATCAATTTCGAGTTTTTATTCGAATTAGGGTTCGGAATTTTGCAAAATAAAGGTCATATTCGTGATCAGCGCCACAAATTACCCTAGAAGAATTATTTAAAATGTCTTTTGAGTGCTTTTTATAGTGCGGTCACTTGAGTCCCAGCTGAGTTTGGCACTCCAATTCCGGCACTTTTTCAGACTAAAAAAGGGCAAGCGCGCCCCTAATTCATTTTTCAACCGATTTCGAACCTTTTTACATCAATTCTGACCGTTTTTAAGCATTTTTGAGTTTGGGGACTATGACGAATATTTACCCTCATTTGCAACTGCAGCTAGTGAAAAAAAATTATTTTTACTCAATTTTTGGCAAAAAATTATGTCACTATTCGTCACTATTTTGCGCTTTTTGCCACGAGACTTGAATGAAAAACGAATTTATTAATTAAACTCTATTAAAAAATTTAATTATCAGAAAAACACCGAGCGGTTGGCGACGCGAAGCGGCGCCTAGCGCTCGTTTTGTCACTATTTTGGCAATTGAATGGAAATTCCAAAAGTTCCTAATGGACTAAAAAAAATTTTCTGGAAATCTGAGTAATACGATGAGAAAGAACACAAAATCTCGCGGATAACCTTTAAAGTGGTCGACAATTTTTTTAATAAAATTGATGAACAATTAGAATCACGCAAAAAGGCGAAGGGTTTTTCTTTTAATTTATTTTTTTTCCTAAAATGCAAAAAAAATTCCTAAATTTTGGTCAAGAATAAATAAAATTCGAGTTTTATAAAAAATCTTAGATTCTTGTGGAGAAAAGGGCTCCAAATCTGAGGTTTTATCCTCATTTGTCTTTTTGAGAAATTTTGATGCTTTTGCGAAATTCGTCTAAATCTGTTAAATTTTATGATTAATTTTGATAAATTGGTAAGGGTTTTTGATGAAGCTGATATACGGAATTAAGAAAATTCAACTATTGGCTTTTCCATCTGCACTTAGCGCCGATCTACCAAATGCAAAAAATCATTGCCGAAAGAAAATGTGCAGTGGTTGCTTGCTCAACTTCAACAACTAGAAATCAAAAGATCTAATAAAATTGTTACTTGATATGGACTGGTTTAAAATTTGGACCATTTACAAAAATGTGAAAAATTAAAAAAATGATTTTTCCTATGATTTTATATCAATTTTTAAATTTATAAATAGGTTAAGATTTAAATAAATAGATGATTAAACAAATTCAAAAGTTTGGTTAGATTTCTAATAAAAATAATTAAATAAATTTATTAGGAGATATACTTTGAATTTTTTAAATATTTGAAAGTACAATAAAGAATGAACTAAAATTAAAAAAAAGAACACAAATACTTTGATTTATAGACTCAGGAAGGAATTGACATAACGGAAAACTACGCGCCGCCGGGAAAATTTTTTTGAAAATTTCAGTCAAATTGACAAAATTTGCGTCCTTGAGCCGTTCAGCACCCTCCCTCCCCCCCCCCCCCCCACCCTTCACTCCAGAAATTAAAAATAAAATTTTTATTGTATTACTGCGGCATTGTCAAAAGATTATTTTCATGTCAAAAAGACTGGTCGGAAAAAATATGCGAATTAACAAAAAAATGAATGGCCTTACAAATTTAACTGTGCCTGGCGGCGCCTGTGTAGTGCGACGCCAGACTGCTAATTACTTCAAATTTCCTAAATCTTTTTTCAATTTAGTCAAAACCTGATTTTAACCCCGATACCAGGGGTGTCTCAGGCCAAGGGCCGTAGGTCGGGACTTTGCAATTCTGCGATTTAAATAATTGCGAAATTTTGTTAATATATGGTTGAAAATTGACCAGAACAAATGTTATTTAGTTCACATCTCTGGGGGGTATAAAAGAAAACAACCAAGGCTGAGATTATGATTATAGCCAGATCACAATCATTTTCCATAATAGCTCAAATAAAAAAAAAAATTTATTTGTAAAAAAAATAAAAATAAAACATTTTTTAAAATTAAAGGTTCATTTATTATGTAATTGAGTCAAATCGAGAAAAAATACATAAAACTTTTGTTAGTTATAGCACTATAAATTACTTTTTGTAAATTTTTATTAAAGATTTGGTTTATTTTAACTGTAGAAGAACATTTTTGAAAACTTCTGGTCTCAGAGTTAGCTGTTTTGCCTATGACAAATATTTTTGCGGACATTTTTTTAAAATATAATATTTTAAATTTTTCGAATAAATCATATATAAAATAGAATGTATTGCAATATAAATAATCCCTAATCATTTCATAATGAATGAATGAATTTCCAATCATTTTTTGTCTCCAAATTTTCTTTTCCAATTTTTGATGTTCGCGAATGAGATTTTCATCATTTTCACAATTTCTTTATCACTCATTTTTGGATTTTCACTTTTTAATTGCCAATACATTTCCATTTTCAATTTTTTTTTTCTTTATCCGTTAATCTTTCACACATATCATAAAATTTTTAAATTTTCGTTTGGGGGAGGGAATTCAAAAAAATTTTCCATTATTTGCTGGAAAATTTTTTAAAATTTTCATTTCGGGGGGGGGGGGGGATTCCCCCCCTTTCCCCCCCCCCCCCCCCCCCCCCCTAGATACGCCCTTGCTCCCGGATATTCCGCTTCGAACGATAATGTTGTTGAAATTTATGTTGAACTGATAAATATGTTAAGGATTTACGAAAAATTGAGACAAAATAAGATAAAAAAAAATTTCCAAATTTCCCGGCGTCGACTCCTAAAACTTTTTTTTTAAACTGCCCTCAAGGTCGCAAAATTTGGTCAGCTTTTGCACAAAACCAAAAAATCACACAAATAAAAATTTCTGAATTTTTTATAAGTATGATGGATTTTGCATAATGATGTAATGTTTTTTAGAGAATAATTAAATTATTAAATTTTGTTAATGTTTTCAATCAGTAGAGATAAATATTACAAAATATTTTTATTATTTATTAAATGTCAATAATTCACTAATAAATTTATAAGCATTAGAAAATATGAAATAAATTATTATTTAAATTTCTGTCATTCACATTTTGTTGCAAATTTTAATCGCAAGAAAAATTGTCAAAAATGAAATTATGCTTTATTTTATCCGTTTTAATTGCATTTTTAATTGTTCAAATAGAAATTGGAGCAGAAAGGAAAAAAATGGAACAAAAGTCATTTGAAGAAATATTTGGAGAAAAATGGGAAGAAAAAGAAGAAAATTTGGATGAAAAAAGAAATGAACAGAAAAAGAGAGAAATTGTTAAGAAATTCAACAAAATTAAAGAGAAAATTAAAGAAAAAGGGAGAAAATATTCAGCAAAAGAAAGGAATAAAATTGAACAAAAAATAACTAAAAAATTGGGAACAAATCGAAACAAAATTTATAAATGGGTAAAAGAATTAGGACTTAATCAAAAATAGTTAAACACCACAAAGCTAAAACGGATGAACAAAAAATTGGCATTTTGCAAAAATTTAATGTAATGATAAATAAATATAAGCAAATGGGAAGAAAATATTCACAAAAAGAATGGTACCAAAATTATGCAGAAATTTGTAAGAAAATTGGAGCATAAAAAATTCTAAAATGTTCCAAAAAATGCAACAAAAAACCGAAATAACGAAAAAAAAAGACTAAACTTCGTGGTTTCTAATGAATTGAAGAAAATATGGAATTTGTGAGCCAGAGAAGGGGACGTCCGAAAAAAGATTTGGTCAAATATTAGCCACCAAATGATTTAAAATATACTGAAATTCCTCCCTCCTCCTCCTCTTTTATAGGACATCTCCCCGTTGTTAAGGTGCGCCATTTTCCCCCTTTGTATTTAGCGTGGCGGTGTATTGCCACTTATATTTTTAATTAACACATATGTAAGCATGAGATTAGACTGACTTCAGGCATGCGTCCGAGTGCCAACGCCAAACCCCAAACTGCGCCTGCAGCAAACGCCCAAAATTTTCCGGCTTTGCCAGTTGGTGAAGACGGCTTTTGTTCGTCATCCTCAGAAAAACAAGCGTCCAATTGGGGGCTCTCGGAAGTCACTACACTCATCCGCTGTAAAATTTAAAAAATTTCTTAATATTAAACTTCAAAAAGGTAATTAGTGCGGCGCCAGAATAGCCGAATAAAGTCATCTTTAAAATGCGCCAGTGATAAACATTCTACAACACAACACCAAAATACTTAATAGAAAGAGTTTTTTATAAGAAATGAGGAGTAGATTTTTATAGAAAAAAATTTTTCAAAAATTATGATCAAATTTTGGAAAATTCTGAAATAATTAATTTAAGGCTAAATCAAAAAAAGAATTGAACCCATTAAAAACAAAAAATAAATTAAAGTATTTTTAGTGCCCAATTGTTAATTGTGAGAAATCAGTTTTTTCACTGAGAAAAAAAACATTTTTTAAAGAATATATTTATATGAAGTTTTGAATAAGAAAATTGTACAATTTAATGATTTTAGCTTCTGAATAATACAAAGATTATCGGATTTGGTGGAAAAAGAAAAAAAGTTATAGTGGAAAAACATGCTAGGACCTAAACATGGGGGCCGTGGGGCTCAACTGTCAGAGTCCTGTCGGGGCCAATTTTTTTTCAATTTATCCATTTGAAAAGTAACAAAAATTAAAATGAATAAAATTAAATAAAATTTTTCAAAAGAAGTAAATAAAAAGACAACTAATGAAATTTCAATTCCCATCTCATTTAACATTTTCATCTCCAAATCGTTTCTTCCATCGGCGAATGCTTTCCCCATTAATTTTCAAAAATACCGCAATTTTCTTATCATTTATTTTTGGATTTTTTTGCTTTATTTGCCAATACATTTTCATTTTCTCCATTTTTTTTTCAGTTATTTTTTCACTCATTCCAAACTGTTTCTTCCATTTGTCAATTGTTCTTTGACCAATTCCAATTTTCTTATAAATTTCGACGTAATTTTTCTGCCATTCTTTTCTCGAATATTTTCTTCCATTTTTCTTATACTCATTTTTCATTGCTATAAATTGTTGAACAATTTCACTTTTTTGTTCATCCGTTTTTGATTTGTCCTGAAATGTATAAAGTCCTAATTCTTTGATCCATTTGAAAATATATTGGCGATTTGTACCCAATTTTTTCCCTATTTTTCCATAAATTTTACTCCATTCTTTTGCTGAATATTTTCTCCCTTTTTCTTTAATTTTTTCTTTAATTGTGTTGAATTTCTTAACAAATTTCTCTCTTTTTCTGTTCATTTCTTTTTCATCCAAATTTTCTTCTTTTTCTTCCCATTTTTCTCCAAATATTTCTTCGAATGTTTTTTGTTCAAATTTTTTCTTTTCTGCTCCAATTTCAATTTGTACAATTAAAACGGATAAAATAAAGCATAATTTCATTTTTGACAATTTTTTTTTGCGATTAAAATTAATAAAATGTGAATGACAGAAATGTAAATAATAATTTATTTCATTATTTTCTATTTCTTATAAAATTTTATTAGTGAATTATTGACATTTAATAAATAATAAAAATATTTTGTAATATTTATCTCTACTGATTGAAAACATTAACAATTTAATAATTTAATTATTCTCTAAAAAACATTACATCATTATGCAAAATCCATCAACCATCATACTTATAAAAAATTCAGAAATTTTTATTTGTAATTTAATTTCTTTTTTTTCATTTATTACTTAAGAGAGATGAATGGGACCTGAATTTTACGCGAATGTTAGAAATTTTTTTAAATTAGTCAAAAAAAATTAATTTAATTGAAAACTCAACCGGGAATTTTCAAAAACTAATACCAAAAGTTATCCAAATATTGGCACTACTTGCAAAGAGGGCCCTTTTGAAAATTTTTTTAAACTTTTTTTTTTGTAAATTTTTTTGTTTATTTTTACATAATGAATGATGAATATTGAGCATTAACAGCACAAATTATTGCGAGTAAAAGTATAATTATGGCGAAGAAGATCACAGAAGCATTATAATTGTTTTTCCTTTAGCCCTAGCATTAAGTCGAAAAATTTGTTCACACATTATGAATTCGTTAAATTTGTACTGGTTCCATGAATTCTTTTCGTCTTTTGCTTAAAGTGAGCCCAGACTCCTTTGCCATTTATTAGTTTTAACGTTGAATTCGGTCCCGTCCGGAAGTATGACAATTTTTAAGAAGCTTTAGAGCATGGAGAAGCCAGGAAAAAATATGCATTTGAATATTTTTGGCAGACCTAATACAGTCAGGTGCAAAAGTATGGAAGCAAACATTTTTTTAACTTTAAAACCTTTTCTCCAAGAGATGAGTGTTTGAATGAATTTCTCCCCTCTGCCAAAACAAACCCCTAATATTTGCCTGTTAAAAAAAGAAAAAGTATCCCGATTAGTCAAGTCATCAAAAAGTTATGGCGCCGCAACCAAATTTACCCAATTTTTGGCGGTGCAAAAGTATGGAAGCAAAAAGTTTAATTGACCAAAACTCAATTTTATGTAGAGAAAAAATTCTGAAAAAATTTCTACTAAGCCAACTTTTGATTCTGATGAAAAAAGTCTTTTACACCAACTTGATCAGATCACTCCTTCATGGTGATCTGAAAAGCCAAAAATGGCTTGAAATCGGGAAAATTTTCTAAAAAAATTCCTAGGGGGTTGGGAAAATTTTTCTGAAAAATTTGAGTAGGCCTATCAGAAAGAGGACAAAATTCTCTACCGAATTGCCTTTTGGATGGTGGGTCTACGCCGTATACCCACAGAGCAAGAGAACGTGAAACATTGGACAATTCAAAAATGACTGATTTCTACCGTATTTCAAGGGAAAATGGTAGAAAATTGAACATTTTTATGGTAGTCAATTTTGGTCACTTCTTTGGCTCTGTGGGTATACGGCGTAGACCCACCATCCAAAAGGCAATTCGGTAGAGAATTTTGTCCTCTTTCTGATAGGCCTACTCAAATTTTTCAGAAAAATTTTCCCAACCCCCTAGGAATTTTTTTAGAAAATTTTCCCGATTTCAAGCCATTTTTGGCTTTTCAGATCACCATGAAGGAGTGATCTGATCAAGTTGGTGTAAAAGACTTTTTTCATCAGAATCAAAAGTTGGCTTAGTAGAAATTTTTTCAGAATTTTTTCTCTACATAAAATTGAGTTTTGGTCAATTAAACTTTTTGCTTCCATACTTTTGCACCGCCAAAAATTGGGTAAATTTGGTTGCGGCGCCATAACTTTTTGATGACTTGACTAATCGGGATACTTTTTCTTTTTTTAACAGGCAAATATTAGGGGTTTGTTTTGGCAGAGGGGAGAAATTCATTCAAACACTCATCTCTTGGAGAAAAGGTTTTAAAGTTAAAAAAATGTTTGCTTCCATACTTTTGCACCTGACTGTAATTAGTGCTATACATATAAATCATTTTATTTTTACTTTTTCCTCATTAGAGAAGAAATCCAAAAATTTCAGGCCGATATTGGCGATCTTTTTTTTAATCAAATTTTTTTTTTCATGATATTTTAAGAAGAAAGTAACTGCTTGAAAATTGCTCTTTTTATATCAGTTTTATCCCAGTTTCAACACTTGAGAAAAATGAACGTTCCTTTGAAGTTTGAATGTCCATTGGTGCTGACAATTGTTTTTAATGATTATAAACATCTTTTCATTTGATAGCTATCATCAGTTACAAATGGAACTAATAATTACACCGTTCACATAGCTCGCCGGAAAAATTAAAAGTAAGTAGAATTAGCTGGTGAATTATTTCCATTATTGGCTTAAAGATAATTTTATTATCAGCCAATGCATTTTTGTCGTACAGAAAATATAGATTTTAATCAATTAGAGGTCTTTTCCGAAATCCAATAGAGATAAAGAAATACTTATTTTCGGAAAAGACCTCTAATTGAATTAAAATCTATATTTTCTGGACGACAAAAATGCGTTGGCTGATATTAAAATTATCCAAGCCAATAATGGAAATCAATTCACCCGCTAATTCTACTCACTTTTAATTTTTTCCGCAGCACAATTGACTCGAGAAAAGTATTTTTCAACTAAAAGTGGACCTGTTCACTTTTTTAGTCAAAGGAAATTTTGATAGACTCTTTTATTCTCAGAATTTTTCTATGCAATTAAGTAAAAATTCTGAATACACATATACAGATCAGATTTGGAATAACGGAATTAAACAAATTGTTCATTTTTAAATGTCTTTTATGAAAATTTTTATTTTTTCCAGAAATTGTCCGCAAAAAGTCCGTGTAAACATTTTATTAATTAAATAAATGTTGTTTTTTTCTCAAATGATATTTATTAATTTTTTAAATTGGTGTAAATTTTAAAATATTTAATATTCATATAAATTTACAATTATTTAAAAATTTATCAATAAATTATTTTAATTGTAATTAAACACAATTTCTAAAATCATATATGTTTTCTGAGTACAATTTTTCTGTTCCGTTCATTTATTGGTTTCCCAAAATTTCCATGAAAATAACAATATTTAAATATATTAAATCACAACAAATATATAAAAATATTTAAAGAGAGTGGGAAACATCAAATTTATGGATCATTTAAGATTTTGGTATTTAAACATAAGAACAGTAATCAGGTAATTTGGAAATGTTTGATTGCCTGAATTAAGGATTCTCTCTGTGCCAATGTTGTCATTAGTCCCGGCTTCTCAAAGCTCATCCGTTCTCGGCTTGATTAGTTTGTACTGCTCATGTCAAAATAGAGAGTGGCGCCGCCGGGGACATTGTCACGGCCCTTGTGACCATAGCCTAATTAGGAAAGAATAAATTCAATTATAAAACAAATGAGAAACAGTATAAATAAACAACAAGAGAGAAGCCAGAAATTTTCATATTTCAGTGGGGTTGGGTAAGAAAAATTTGAAAGTTTTTTTCTTTGAGATTTTCAACAGATTTTAGTTGAATTTAAAATTTCATGGGCCTTTAAATTTCGAGTATATTTTTTAAAATTAATGCAAAAATTTTCAATGCAAACCCGACAATTAATATTTTTAATAGGGACCAATGGGCTTTGTGCCTGGGGCCTTAGTTTTAAACCAGGGTTCCCACCCAATGCGGCCGGGATCATCACACGACGACGTTCGCCCTCGCACATTGAGATCATGACACGATCCATTCCGGCGATCACTTCGCCATGGTGGAGAAGGAAAACGAACAGCTTTAATGGGAGGAGGTGGGAATTTAATATACTTCGTAAAAACGAGCAATTTTCGCTTAATTTTTGAAACATTAAATGGAATTTTCGGGCTAGAAAATTTTTTTAAATTTGGTTGAATTTCTGAAATTTTTTAAGGATTTTTTGCGATAGGCATTGATGATAGGATTTTCCGTTAATTCTGAAAATATCATAAAAGTCTTGGTTGAAATAAAATTGGTGGAAACTAGAGGGCTTTATCTCGACCTTCGGTGAAAGAAATGTCGGAGATGGTCGCAAATCAAAGATAAATTGTATAATAATGGTGATGAAATTTCTTGTAGGTAAGAAAAAAGCAAGAGAAATATTTCAGCGAATTCATTTAAACCTCACCATTCCCTGAATCGCCTGGTAAGGAAAAAATGCGAAAAAATTTTGTAAATTTTTCAAGTTTAAATTTTTTTATTTTGTTCATTTATGAGAATATACAATTAAAATTTTGAGAAACCTTTCAGCCCTTTTTGGAAAAATTGTTTTTAAAACCTTAGTAATTCATTATAATTTGGAAAAATCTATAACAACTTTTCAATTTTGTTTTAGATTTAGAAATCTCAAAATTTTCTTCCCATTCCGAGGACCATCATAAGTACCAACCACCTCAATTTCGAGGCCGTCCTCCTCACGCCAACGTGGGCCCGGCGTCGGACGAAACTGGTCGACCAGTTGTACAATGTAACGCAACACGTGGTCCGACTTAATGCCATCCCTTATTGAAAAAATATTTTTCAAATTTAATTTTTAATTTATTTTACCTCTTTCGCCCACCGTCGCCGAAGCCCAACTTTCCGGGAATGGTCACACAAAGCTTTTCGCCAATGCACATCCCGGTAATTGCTCTGAAAATATGTTTTTATTTAAAAGTATTTTTCAAAAAATTGGAATTTCTAGTTTATATTGTTTGATCAAAACAATGGAATTTTCCGGGCAAAATCTAATTTTAATTCCCACTAATTACCACAAAATATGTGTTTTAATTACGCTCTCCCATGAAATAAGTCAGAAATACATAAATTTTAATTGGCACCACCTGTCAATGCCTTCGATGACTGGGTGCATGCCGAGCGTGAATGAGTAGCTGTTTTTATGGGTCACCTGCCGATGAATGGAATTTATAATCTAATAATTAATTGAGGGACTAATTATCATAAGAGCTATAAATCCTGAGGAGATATAACATGGAAATGTGGTGTGTGTCCGAAACCCAACCTCCATCCTTCGTAGTAAAGAAAGCGGCTTGTTAAAAGGGGTGAACGGCTGTGAAATTTATTTTTCTAAAATTTTTAGTTTTCACCGTGTATTTAAATGGAATTGAATTTCATAATTATTTACAAGTTTTTAAAGGTAATTGTTGAAAAACGAGATTCGACCAATTAGTATAAGAGCACACTGTTCTTATGTTGGCTCACCACTAAATTTTAAGTATTACCACTCCAGTTAGTGACGTAACATCAGAAGAACCGTCCATTTTCTTGGTCTTGTCTCCTTCACCATGAGGCTTGACATGGATTTTCAAAAAGAAAAACCGCTACTTTTTAAGTTTTTCCCTATTTTTTGTTGGTAGTACGACCTTGGTATTTGGGCAATAACCGGGCGTTTTCCAGATAGTTCCAGGTCAAACTTTTCAACCATGTCCGGGTATCGTTTCAATTTAAGAATCTTTCTAGTTGATGGATTTTTAAATTGATTCAATTGATGCTTTTCAAATTATTAGTTAGTTGTTTTTTTAAATTTAGTGCCTTTTTTAAAGCAACCCTAGGAACCCGAATTTTGAGAAGTTTATCCGTCTTTTATTCTCGTTAAATAATTTAATAAATACGAGGTTATATAAAAAATCAATTCAAAAAAGGAACCACCGTCAAGCGAATTATTTAAATCAACATGAAATTATGAATTATTTAGGAGGACTCCCGGAAAATGCGTCAGTGAAAATTTTAATGTTTCGAACAAAAAATTGAAAGTCCAAAATAAATTAAAATTTTGCAGGATTGATGGCCTTTAGTTTGTTTCCGTATGTTTAAACCTGTTGAACCAAAAAACTCTGATTATGAGAATGCGGACTTTCGACTTTTTGTCCGAATTCGGGTACAGAGTCAGAAACCCAGAACGATGTTCTTATAAAATTTCTTTTATCAGCCAATATTTAATTCTACAGAACTTTATTTCAAAAAATTTGTACCACTGACGCATTTTCTTTCTACTGACGCATTTCCCACTGACTTTCCCACTAACGCATTTTCAGGTCACGCAATCTTTACATGCTTGCTCTGCAACCTGACCTGATAATTGTCGCAGAGTCCAAACACGTAGCTTATTTCTTCATGGTAATTAACGTCCTGTGATTTAATAGAAATATTAGCCGGAATAGTTTGAATTTTTTTAATTTTGAAGTTCAATGGCGCCTATAAATTTTCCAAAATAAAGCCTAAGCACAGACCTAGCCCGAAAAATTTAGTTAGAGTTGAAACGGATAAATTTACATTTTAGTTTCATTATTTGGAATCCAAGAATTTTTAGAACAAATGTGAATTGTTTATAAATGGCCCTCGTGGCGATCACAATTTTAGAGCAGCCTCATTTTATCAAATCAAATTTTTGTTTTTAACCACACGCAAAATAAACAATTATTACCTCCTCGGTTTTGTCTTTGATTTCTGGTTGTTGAAGTCGAGCAACCACTGCACATTTTCTTTCTGTAATGATTTTTTGCATTTGGCTCTCAACATCGGTGCTAAGTACAGACGGAAGAACAAACAGCCCCGTTTTTTTAAGTCCGAATATCTTCTTAACCACCTAAGAAATTTAAAAATTATGAATTTATATTTTAAAGATAGGGTTCTGTTCAATTAAATGAAAAAGTAAATAAGATTAAATTAAAAATTAAAAACTCAGAATTTTAAATTTTTTCCGTGGTTGGCGATTCGGGCGACGCTCGATTCGAGATAACGCACCAAAAAGAATTAAATTTTGCGATAAAATTAAAATAGTTAAATAAAGCTGAATCCTGTGACATATGAGCCGAAAGTAAATTTTTATTTTATCGAAAGTTAATTGACATTTGGCCTGCCAAAATTTCGTTTTACGGAATCCGAGAAGATAAATCATAAATTTTTCTAGGTAGAAAGATGCAATTATATAAATTTTTTAAATAATAAATTTAATTAATTTTAAATTATATAAAAAATAATTTAGTGAGAGCAAAAAAGGTAACTTACGTATGTGTATGCGGCAGATCGAATCGAACGCATTCACCTTTCCCTCCTTGCTCGTTTCCATGATGAGCAATTTCGTTAGCTATTCCACCTTAAAAACATTTTATTTTTGCTCTACAACTGCTTAAATTACCAAATTTAAGTTCTATGAACGCAAGTAACTGCTCATCTGTATACTCAGGTGGCAGTTCATGCGTTGTGTGGCTCTTTATGGCATCCGCTTTGATTGTGATCTACATTTATTAATACATTCTTTCCCAAAAGTAGAAGACATAATTTTTGCTAATTCTCATACTTCCTATGATCGCATCGGGCTGAACTTTTTACCAAACTTACTGACCCAACTTGTGAAGCAAAGAAATTTCTTTTAAAATCATAAGAAAATTTGTTACGTTTTTTAAAATTAAATAATGCCCCAAAATGATCAAATCCCACATATGTTTTAAAACCGAGAATTTTGGCCAAATTCTTCGCAGATAGCGATAATACAAGTAATGATGCAGTTATAGTAAGGTACAATCACTTTATTCATTGGCAATGTGTGCAAAAAATGACCAAATTTCTCTATGAAAACAATATATATAATTCGTAATTTTTCATTTTATATAGTGTAAATTTTCACGGAAAACCGTGGATTAGCACCGTGAATAGTGACCATGAGTGAAAAACCCGTGAAATTTACGGTAACCTTGACCGTGACCGTGATTCACGGCGCACCTCTAAAAATATAAAAATTGTATTCTATATTTTTAAACTTTTTGGGTTCATAATATTTATGGGGAATGTATGTTTGCTAAAAACTACAGCCCGATTGAAACATAAGAAGTATGAGCAAAAGTCTTAAAAGGAATCGGTCTAAAAGCATACGCTGATGAATTGGAAGCCGTTTTTGTTCTGGCAATTGGAAAAAATGTGCCCAATTTCATGGCGACAAATTCGTTCCAACTTAAATTCATATTATTAATAAGAATTTATGGTTATTTTGGTCTTTATCGTTTTAAATTAGCTAATTTCTTGTAAAGTTAACTTTATTTGGAAGTTTTCCGTTTTAGGGCTTAGATTTTAATTTAATATTAACAAAAGACGCACAAATTGTACAGTAAGGATAATGGTGAGTATCCTAAAAAAAGATTGAGTGCAATGGGTGATCGTCTAAAACGCATAAAATAATACAACAGACCTCGCCATATATTCATTCGTTTTTGTACACGTTTCTTTAGGCCTCAAACGGAAGATGAGCTGTCATTTCTCTTTATTGTTTTTGGCTTATAAGATGGAGTAATCAAATTTAAAAATCTTCGAGAGTAAATGCACCAGTCAAGACTATTCTTTATTCATGGGCAAAATCCGGTGGTACTCTTGACTGTGCGGCACAGCAACTTGCATACCAGGGGTGTGACTTGTCTCAGAAAAGACGAGAGCGAGAGTTTGGCGAGAGGCGAGAGTCCCCAAAAAGACGAGAGCGAGAGTTTGGCGAGAGGCGAGAGTCCCCAAAAAGACGAGAGCGAGAGTTTGGCGAGAGGCGAGAGTCCCCAAAAAGACGAGAGCGAGAGTTTGGCGAGAGGCGAGAGTCCCCAAAAAGACGAGAGCGAGAGTTTGGCGAGAGGCGAGAGTCCCCAAAAAGACGAGAGCGAGAGTTTGGCGAGAGGCGAGAGTCCCCAAAAAGACGAGAGCGAGAGTTTGGCGAGAGGCGAGAGTCCCCAAAAACACGAGAGTTGGCGAGAGGCGAGAGGACGAGAGGCGAGAGTTTTTCAATTTTTTCTGTAGCCTTATTTTTTTTATTTAAAAAACTTCAAAATCGTATATTAAATTAGGGTCACAGGCCCGGGTATTTGGGCAAATACCGGATCAGGGTATTGCCGGGTCCAGAAAAACCGGGTCAGGGCCCTAGCTTTTAAACCGAGTCAGGTCCTGAAAAATCCAAAAAATCTTTAAATTTTTTCATGAAAATAAAATAAATATTTTCATGAAAAATATTTATTTTACAAACAAACTTTATTATTTTTTGCCATTCAAACCACCTTTTTTGCGGTGCGTTTTTTAAAACTTCGGGGACAGTTGGGGTCGGGCGGTGCCTGTAGGCGCCGCCGAAAAAAATTTTGAAAATTGACTTCGGATTTGTTAACAGATTTTATTCAAAAAATGACCAAAACTTGTTTTTTTAATTTTTTGTTTTTAAATCGATTTTTTGTGGCGCTGTATTTTCAAAAAAACTTTTTTGGAACATTGGGGGCGGGTGCGGAGTCCTAGGCGCCGCCGGAAAAATTTTGACATTTTGAGTGAGATTTGTTTACAGAATTTGTCAAAAAATGATCAAAGTTTTGGTTAAATTTGCGGTTTTAGGCTCTCTAAAAAAATTAAAAAACAATAATTTTTACGTTGAAATATTTTTTATTAATTAAATTTCAATTGAAATAATGTAAAGAAAATATAAAAAAATTTATGTTCCGTTGGGGAATTGAACCCAAGAGAAAAATAATGAAAGGCAGAAGGTCTAGCCACCAGACCACATTTGAATTGAGCTATCCAAAAATAGAGAAGATATTAAGGAAGGAGAAAAAGATTTATGATTTTTTTCGCGTAAATTTGAAAATTTTTCTGACTGCTCAAAAGTTCAATCTTTAGGGGGTGTATTTTCAACTCTCGCCTCTCGTCCCAAAAAACGAGAGGCGAGAGACGAGAGGCGAGAGTACCAAAAATGGCGAGAGTTGGCGAGAGGCGAGAGACGAGAGGCGAGAGTTGTCCCACCCCTGTTGCATACCAGGAAAAAGTCAAACTGCGAAGAAAGGTATTGTTTGAACGGAAAGCCTCGGTTGCGCTGATGCGAAGACAAACAGCATAACACGGCGGCTCAAGTACACTCTTCTTGGAAGAGGGGAAGCAAAATTCAAATTTCGTGGTACCACGAAAACACAACGTTTTACGTGTCCAAAAGTGGAGCGCTAATTTATTTGGGATTGAAATGCGGATACTGTTGTGTCCGTAACAACAGATATGAATAAAACAAATATTGATTTGGAGCACAATAATATAATAAATAAATGGTCAAGGCGAAGGAATGCAAATGTAGAAATAAAATGATAGAATGAACGAGTGAGGGAGGAAAGACAACGCTTATATGTGGGGAGGAAAAATGCCTAAGGAAAATGATGAACAAAGTTCACTCCATTATCGATTGGTCTTAAACACCACATTCGTCCCTCCTTGAAGCCGTGATCAGGCCTTCTGACCGCTTCCGGCCATTTGCTTTTGGCCTCAATCCGCATTTGCTGCATGTTGAATTCTGATTCGGGCACACATTTGCAAAATGTCCCGGTTTACCGCAGCGAAAACAACCTCTCGTACTTTTCTTCGGTGTTCTTGCTTTTTTTCTGAGTGCCAATTTTTCGACCTCCGGCATTGCATTTGAGCCAATTGCTTGGGCATCCAAATTGGACTGTTCCAACAAAACGGTTGATTCGACTGCATCCTTGAATTTTAAGTCCTTGTCGCCCTTTTGATCAATTCAATCCAAATTAAATCATTTGAGATGCCATTGATAAACAATGCGCAAAGACACATGTCTTTGTCCCACTCGGATCAAATTCGAAATGCTGATCAACTGTAATCCGACTTGGATTTACAGTGATTTCAATTGTTATCCGTACCGGATTTACAATGAAAATTGGTGCTGGTCAACTGCAGTGAGAGTTAATTGTTATCCGACCTGGATTAACAATCAAAATCGATGACGGTCAATGCTATCCAACTCGGATTCACAATCCTTCCCGGATTAACAATTGAATTCCTCAAATTCGGCGATTCGTCGCTGGCTGTTATCCGTTCCGGATTAACACCAGTAATTGAAACTGCCACCACCTAGGTGAACAGCTATTCCAACTCGGAATTAGCTTTCTCTTCTCCGACGATTTTTGAAAATTGCCATTCCGTCTCGGAATTAGCAATCCAAATTTGGTGCTTTTTCAGCCCGTTCGCCGCTCAGCTTCTCTTCAGTTCGCCTTTGCTCTGCTGACTGCGCCAAAATCTGTTGTTTCCGTAACAACAGATATTAATAAAACAAATATTTATTTGGAGCACATAATATAATAAATAAATGGTCAAGGCGAAGGAATGCAAATGGAGAAATAAAATGATAGGATGAACGAGGGAGGGAGGAAAGACAACGCTTATATGTGGGTGGAAAATGCCTAAGGGAAATGAGTGAACAAAGTTCATTCCATTATCGATTGGTCTCAAACACCAAGATACTTTCGGACTTTTGGGTGACATTCTACAAAAAATAAACTCAACAGTGCATTTGAAGGCAATCGAAAAAAGAAAATGGTGACGAAGCAACGTTTGTCGAGGAACTGAAGAAATGCCGTGAACTTGTTGCCGAGGTCTGTGCTGATTTTTCTACAGTCTTAAACAGACGGTTGCAACAGCATCCCCGGCCGCTTCCTTCCATAAGACATCATCGCCACATTGAAGAGGCCGAATCTTTTCGCAAATCGACTTTCGTGATGCTTATCAACAAGTCGAGTTGCTCGAAAATTCAAAGGAGTTTTGCACATTTGCCACCCTTCATGAAAATGTTCAGTACCAATATTTTCCATTTGTGGTTTCCTGCCCACGGAAATTTTCCAGTCAATGATTGATTCGATGTTGGCTGCTGTTCATTCTGAATTGCCTATCTGTATGATGTTCTCGTGGTAAGCCGTTCACCAGAACAGCACAAGAAGCACCTTAAGGAGATCCAGCAAATTGCCATTTGAATTACGAATTAAACGCCCGGCATCGGCTGTAGCAGCATTGGCGATCGGGGCACATCACCCAGAAAAAGGCGTGATATATTACGTCAAATTCAGGACGAAGTTTTCATGCGAATTAACTTATGGTTCGACATTCAGTTGCGGGACGGGATCTAGGGGCTGGGGGATGCATTTAAAGGGATTGTTGGGTCGACTAAAATTTTTGAATGGATCAGCAGACGGTAAAAGAGATCGGGAACCAAATCTCTTAATGGTCCATAAATTGAAATAATGTAAAGAAAATATGAAAAAAGTTTCTGTTCTGTTGGGGAATTGAATCCAAATGACAAACACTGAATGTCAGAAGGTTTATCAACTAGCCCAAATATGTATTTGAACAAATGCTTTAAATGAAATAAATAATTTAATTTTTTTTCTCAAACATTTCTCATTCCTCACCAATTCCCTTCTCTTTTCTCACCAGACCCCCATTCTGTGCTTAATTTAGTCCCGCCGGGACCGGGACCTGAAAAACCGGGATTTCCTGATCCGGTCCCGACCAGCTCTAATATAAAATCACATGCAGAAACCAAGTGCTTAACTTTTGCACTTTTCTAAGGTCGACCAACCACGGTTTTCACACTACTTTTTCGGCGCGCATTTTAATAGAAATCCAGAAAGAAAACTGACCAATTTTTCAAGTTTGGATGCCACTCGAAATTCGGTAGGCTACCCACCTCAGCTTCGGTCACACCGTTGGCCAAATTAGCGCTGGACACCAATTGGACCATTCCGTCCATCATCTGCATCAGATCACGGTGGTCGGACAAGTAGTGCTGACAATCTGTAAGAAATGGTAAAAAATTAAATTTTATCAGAATTTTTATAATAAATTTATGAAAATTCATAAGTCAGCCCCGCACTTCCACACCCAAATTATGTGCAAAAAAGGCATACAAAATTTCTAATAAAAAATTTCACAAAATAAAGCATTTAACCATTTTTAATCTGAGGAGCCTAAAGATTAAAATGTGCCTGAAAACTCTCAAATAACACCAATTTTTTCAGTAATGAGTTTTGTGAAAGAAGATAAATTAGGCAATTATTAGATATAGGCCCTGTCATACAAATAAAATTTCGCAGTTCGGGCGCGCCGTCCGATCAATGATGATCAAAGTGAAACTCACCGTAGCTGTCTCCATGCATGGTCAAGTTGCGCTCCACATCATTTCGCTTTAACGCCTGCACCGCTCGCATTTTGCATACGAAGTCCTCGGAGTCGAGAGTCTCGTTCTTCTCCTTAATAATTTATCAGATAATGCCGAGAGGAAACGATTGATATCTATTGCTCGCAATTCCATGCGTTTAAGGCTTTGGACGGTTCAGTCCTTAAGACATTTGGCCTTTTCAGTCCTGGGTCTTTAACGTGACTCTGTCAATTGTGAAAATGCCGTGTGGCTAATCTTCTTGATTTTCTACTTCTTTCCCATGTTTCAATCACTCTATAGAAATTAAAATATTTAAATTTTTCTTACAAGCCTTTTTGTTGAAAATCTGTTAACAAATTACACTTAAAGTTCAAAAAAACGCGCCGAAAAAAGTGATGTGAAAAGCAAATATGAATTTTTAAGAATATTCGATCATTTAGTCCAAAATGATTATTGTTTAAAATAATTGAAATAAAGTTTGTTTTGAAATATTGATTAAAATATATCTAATATATTAATTTTGCTTTAACTTTTGGGTTTTATAAAATAAAAAACCAAACAAAAAAAGTAATTATTTAACTTTTTCATTTGAAATAAAGTAAAAATTTAAATTTTTGAATTTTTAAAATTTCCCGGTTGGTCCCGGTCCACGGTCCCGGACAAAAACCAATCTCCCAGCTTCTCAGGTCCCGGTTTTGGCAAAATTTCTCGGTCCCGTACAACCCTACTTTTTAGAAATTTAAAAAAAATTTAAATTTTTGAATTTTTAAAATTTCCCGGTTGGTCCCGGTCCACGGTCCCGGACAAAAACCGATCTTCTCAGGTCCCGGTTTTGGCAAAATTTCACGGTCCCGTACAACCCTACTTTTTAGAAATTAAAAAAAAATTTAACATTAAGGATTTTTAGGGAACAAAACACGTAAAACTTAATCAAAAAACTTAGTTTTGGTCAGTTAAATGATTATTAAATAAATTCTTTATAATTCTTAGAATAATGAAAATTTTTAAATCTAAAATTTTTATCTAGAAAAAAAAGATTTTGGCGATCTATTTTTGAGAAAAATTTTCAATTTTTAGGGCTGTATTTTCTAAAAAACTTTTTGGGTAATTTATTAGCAGCGTATTTTTCCAATTTTATTGCATTTTTAATGGAATTTTTCAGGAAAAAATGCCTAAAAAGATTGATACTTTTCACAAGTAGAAATGAAAATAAAACCAATGGCATTTTTATCTGAGAAAAGGTTTTCAGACGGCATTTGATGAATTAACACTCGAATTACTTAATAAAAATTTATTTGGCCTTTTCCGCCACACCTGAAGGCACTGGCGAAATTCGTCCGCCTCCTCAATGTCTTCGTTCAACAGACGATTTCCCGTTTCGGCCGTCAGCATGAAAGAGGAGGTTCGGGATTCGTTCTCTTAAAAATGACTAACGAAATTGCGTTTTTTTAATATGCTGTATTATCTAAAATGTATTTGGGCTTATTGTTTTTAAATACGCTATTGTGTCTACTTTTTTACTCACCGCCCTTGTGCTTCTGGTGCTGTTCCAACAACGCCTCGGCACCCGAAACATCTTTGGCCAACTCCGACGATTGGTTGCATACCTTATGGGCGGAATAAATTATTTTTCCACTTAAAAAATTTTTGATAAATTTTTAAATAATGATGGGCTTGGATAGAGCAGAGTGCCCCCTCCCCAGATCAGTTCCTGAAAAGCACTTTTGGCCGAATTATAAATGCACAAAATATATAACAAAATTCCTCTCGGTCTATAAATGCGAAGTTGAAAGAATTTTGGAAATATGGAAATTACAAGAGTTATGGATAGGATTGTACAGAACGGAGAATTTTACGAAACCGGGACCGGGAGCTGAGAAGCTGGGACATCGGTTTTTATCCGGGACCGTGGACCGGGACCAACCGGGAAATTTTAAAAATTCAAAAATTTAAATTTTTACTTTATTTCAAGTGAAAATATTAAATAATTACTTTTTTTGTTTGCAAAGTTAAATCGATCAGATCAACCCAAAAACATAAAGTGATACCAAGATTTGTTAATTTTGGTTGGGTATAAGCAGTTATAAAATTTTTCTCAGAAAGCTGTAAAATTGGCACTTGGCATTTTTACGAAGCGCGCTAGTGGTATTTTTATGGAATTAATAACATCGTTACAAATTGAGCCCGGCGCTGGACGGGATGATCCCCCTCGTGAATCAAGCATTTTTTGGAAAAGCGAGATTTGCAGAATTATTCCCGCGGGATCCCATCCCGACAAAAAAAAAATTGAGTTCCAATCCCGCAGTGGGACCCGGAAATTTGGTTTTTGTACGGATCCCGCGGCAAAAACCAAAATATGTACAAGAAGTGCAAATATGTGACTAAAGATGAAAATCGGGGTTGGGATTTTCAGGTGTAAATTCCTATTTGGGATTTTTAGGACCAAAAGCGACCTATTTTGGCAATTTTAGCACCTAAAATACCATCTTTAGTTATGTTCAAATCAGCTATTTTCTTGTTACAAAAAATTTTGATAAAAATATATTAAAAATTAAATAAACTTTTTGGCGAATGCAAAAAATTTAAAATTTTAAATTTAGATAAAATGAATTCAAAATTTAAATTACCCTAGAACAGTATTTTGGTTAGTTGTAATTAGGGTTCCTCCCCGAGCCCTCGGGGTGCAAAAAGTCGGGGGGCGGGGACCTCGGGGGGTGACATGTCGGGGGTCGGGTCGGGGGGGGGGGGGGGGGGGGAGCTCAATGTCGGGGGTCGGGGACCCCGATCGGGTAGTGATCAACGAAATTTTTTAACGAAAAACTCAATTTTTATTTTTAAATGCTCGTAAATTTTCCTTTTTTTCACTTTAATCATCTGATTTCGTTAGCGCCAGCAAGAGTGAGTCCAATCTGGCCTTTAAACCAGGGGCTTCCATTTGTTCTTATTTACAAGGATTTCTAATTTTGGGGTAGCGACGAAAATTGTCCTGATTTCTTAAATATATTTATAATTTTGAAATTTTATGGCATAATGTCACTATTTTTCAAGAAATTTTAAGGTCGGCCGCAAAAGTTTTTTGATCTTTTGATCCCGAATTTACTTAAATTTGTCCTTATTTCTAAAATTTTCTTATTTTCAGGCTTCAACTAAACTTTTACTGGTTTTTGAGATAAAAAAAAAACTTTAAAATGGCCAAAAACTCGCAATTTTCAATTTTTTTTTCCGGCGGCACCTATCGGCATCGCCGGTTCGCAAAAGCTTATTTGTTCTTAAAAATTTGGCTCAAAATCGCGCAAAAAATTGGTCATTTTTGGTGAAAATCTGTGGGCAAAATGAACTCAAACTTTCAAAAAATTCTCCCGGCGGCGCCTATCGGCACCGCTGGCCGTAAAATTTGATAGCATTTTGGTCAAATAAATTGTAAAATTTACTGATTTGAAAAATGTTGCTAAGTGTTATTATTTTTGACCCTAAAATCTTACTTTTCGGCCTTGGTGTTCATATTTTGAAAAATTACCGATCGGCACCATGGTTTTGGGGGGCCGGCGATGCCGATAGGCGCCACCGGAAAATTTTTCGTAATTTTTAATGAATTTTATTAAGAAAATTTGTTCAAAATCTCAAAATTTTTCAATATTTCCCGCCTTCGGGGATGAATTAACTTTTAAATTTTTAAAACGCTCGGCGTCCCCAATCCCCCGAAATAGTGTCGGGGGGCAAAAAGTCGGAGGCCGGGGACCTCGGGGGGCGACATGTCGGGGGTCGGGTCGGGGGTCGGGGGGCTCAGGGTCGGGGAGGAACCCTAGTTGTAATGATTAAATTTTATGGGGGACGGCAGAATGGAATAAATTGGAGACGAATATAGAGACGAATCTTTTTGTTCTCTTTTTATTCCCCTTGGGGGACTCCGTCCTCTGCCTTTTGACGCTACTCATTAGTCGGACGCGGACTTCCCCTCCCCCCCCCGCTTCTTCCCCTCTCCTTCACTGACCTCGGCCTTTAACAAATAAAGCCGTGCTGTGACGAAGTCCGAATAGTGAAAATTATATTAATGCAAAAAAAAAAATTATTTTAAATGTCCCAGCAAATTACTTTCTGAATAAAATTTTTTAAATTAAAAAGCTCAATTTATCCCAAATTCAGACTCTTACTTAATTAGTAATTGGAAATGCACAGAACAATAGTCAGATAAAAAAAGGTTTTCATTTTCAAAACAATTTAAGGTGATACATAAATTTGTTTTTACAAAATATAATTTATTAAAGAATTTATTGCCAATGCGTAAAAATGTTTCAATAAAAAATGAAAATATAAAGCAAAGTATATTCATTATTAAATGAAAGAAAGTCATTTTGCTTTTATTGATTCTTTATAAATTATATCAAATTATGTATTATTTAAAATAGTTTAGCATTTTATTTTAATCATCAAAATGTTTTAAATATAAATAATGAAAAAGACATTTCATAAAATATTTTTTTTTAATTTAAAAGATTATTTATTTGCACTATTCGAACTTCGTCCTTGCACCAATAATCATCAGGGCTGTCAAAAATATGCACGAAAAATGGCCAAATATGTGCATAAATATGCAAATAAAGTCGTGAAATATGCATCAAATATACACAAAAAATTGAAAATTAGGGGTTTAAATTAATTTAAAAATTTATTCCTCATAAATTTTATTGATTATTTTGAAATTGCAAATCAAAAATTTATCAAAATTTTCGGCAGTGAAGCTCACTGTTGACCCACTCGCGCATCCACTCAGATTTGGATTAGGATAATCAAATTTTTTTTCCTAAGGGTTATTCAAATCGGGAAAAAATTGACGAAAAATGGCAAACTAAGCAAAAAATCTAAAAATATGTTAAAAATGGCAAAAAATACATGAATATGCAGAAAAACACAAAATATGCATAAAAACCCAAAATATGCAAAAATATGCAAGTAAAAATTCCGATTTTTATACGCAAATACCAAAAAAAAGGGATGTTTTTCCTACAATAAAATTACGTAGAATCCAGCATTTGCATATTTTTGACAGCCCTGATAATCATGCACAAATAAAAAAATTTTGACAAAGAAAATTAAAATATACCCATCTATACTAGGGCAAATGTCCTTCAGTTATAAATTTTGATGATGAGGCTAAAGCCTCAAAATTTTAATTCTATCCAAAATTCCTGAGAAATTATTGAATTCGGCCTTTCACAAGCCAAAATAGTTGTTGAAAACATAAGCCAAATAATTTAAAATGGTTGCTAAAAATACGCTCTAAATCGAAAATTGTTCGAAGAAAAGTTTTTTTTGCGTTTATCTCACCATATGCTATCCGAAAAAAAATAGGTGAACCCTATAAATCCGTTCACTACTTATTGGAAATTTGCCAATTTCAAGAAGCTTGAGCTGAGAATCGGGATTAAAAATACTGAAACCATAATCCACAGAGCAAAAATAGGACGAAATAATACATTTAAATCGACTGTGTGGCAACTTTTCGGACCGGGTCAGTTTAGTCTGGCCCTTTTAGTCAGCAGAGGGTCGGTTTAGTCTGGCTAGCCGTTTTTGCCCATAAATGAACACTCCAATAATGCGACAATTTATTAGTTTTAGTTTTATGTGTGTTTTAAAAGCAGCAGGACTTCCAATTTTCTTCACAAATTTCTAATGTTAAAGTTTTCTAGTCCACAATACATACACTCTGTGGGTAACAGATCTCCTAACCATAATTTTTGATGAAAATCTTTAAAAAATCGGGCTAAAATTACCAAAGGGAATTGATTGAAAATATGTATTGATATTAAAATTAAAAATCACAATAAAAACCGTGTAGGACAAAAACAGCTTGCCAGACTAAACATCCCCCTGACTAAAACGACAAGACTAAACCATCCCCCACCGTTATTTCAACGCTTTAAGAAAACGTTTAGAAATATTGTTTTGTGTGTTTTTCAATAGACAATTAAATCCCGCTGTAGACGTTTGAGTCACGGACTCTTCAAGGAATGGTTGCCAATAGTGCTGTTCGAGACTCTCGGTCGCGAGTTTTGACTCGACCAAAGTCTCGGGTTAGTCTACGGTTTTTCAGTCTCGGGACCAAGACTTTTTTACAACCCTAATGATTGGCTTTTAGTAAACTTAAAGTGTTTGTTTTTCTTCTAATTTTTCAAAAAATATTTCTTTTTCAATGGAAATTCAAAATACCACTTAATACTGTTAGACTCACTAATTGAATTACATACACATATAAAAAACCATAGTTGAAAATTGTAGTGCAAATTCAAGTCTTTTAATATTAAAATTGCAATTTTTTTTTTGCCTAAATCTGTTAAAAAGACACACTAAATTTTCAAAACTTTTTCCAATTGCTCCTATCGACATCGCCGGACCGTTTGTAAATCCAAAGTATTTGAAAAAGCGCGTCGCAAAAAAAATCTGTAAAAAAGTCCACCATATTAAATGGGATCCCATGGGATCCCATGACACCAACCCCTCCCCCTGTCTCAATCGTCCGTCGTGTGGCCCTTGTCGTGAGACACCATTGTGTATGTAAATTATGAATTATTCGATGAAAATTATAATTTTTTAATTATTTTATATATAGTTCGATTCAAAAATGTACGATAGCTGAAATAAAGAAAAAGCAAAAAAATTATTAGCAAAAACCTCAAAAGATTGATTTTTCGATTTGTTGTAACTTAAGTGTCAAGTCTCGAGCTTCGGGAAATTTTAAGTCTAGAACAGCACTATTTGCTCAAATATATTGTATTTTAACTAATCCAAATTAATTAGCAAATTATATATTATTGAATTCTTCATTTTTTATTTTTTTAAAATATTGTAATAGTAACTCTAATATTTTAATAAATTTATTTTGTTAATTTTAGATTTAAATTTCAATAAACATTTTTAAAGAATAAAGAAATTAAGAATTAGTTAAATCTTGCTATGCATTAAAAAATTTTTTAAAATGAAATAATAAATTATAATAAATTTTTAATAAATGTTTTTAATTCCTTACTCTTTTTTCCTCCCACTTTTTCCATTTTGTCCTCTTTTTCCAATTTTTGTTTCTCTCCCTTTCATACGTGGGCGAGGGGGGGGGTCAAGGGGGGGGGGGTCAATTTCGTAAATCGTACAAGGGTCCGAGGCAATTTCGTAAAATTTTCGGCCAAAATCGAAAAAGCACTGGTGAAGATGGGAAAATTTTACGAAATTGGAAAAAAAAAACCAAATTTTGTGCCAAAAACTCAAATTTTTACGATTTTGAATTGCATTTCGTTAAAATTTTCTCGAAATTCTATTTCCTTTTTCGTAAATTTTTTACGAAATTGAATTTCGTTTTCCTTTTTCGTAAATTTTTTACGAAATTGAATTTCGTTTTCCTTTTTCGTAAATTTTTTTACGAAATTTTACTTGAAAAAAATGGTCGGTTTTTACACAAAAATTGTTAAGAAATTGCACTGAAATTAAAAAAATTTTTCCGACGGCGCCTATCGGCACCGTCGGACCTCCCCCCCCGTTACCCAAAAGTTTTTTTGAAAAAACGCCGCAAAAAATGTAATTAAAAAAAGGGGAAAGATTAGACCGAAAAGCAAAAAAAAAAAAAAAAAAAAGGTCGTCAGACAAAATTTTTGAGCGTTTTTTTCAATTTCGTAAAAATTTTGGCCTCTGAGGGGGGGGGTGGGGGGTATTTCGTATTTCGTAAAGGCAAATTTCTGACCCCCCCCTTGTCCATGTATGCTCCCTTTATTTTTTTGTGCTCTTCTCTCTGTTGAGCTTTTCTTCCGCTCCATAGCGGACAACAAATTTCCCTCTCATTCTTATCATTATCATTGTTAACTGATTAGGGAAAACTGAGGAGACCGAGGAGGGAAGAGAATATGTAGGGAAGAAAATTGATAGGGCTGTACGTGAAATGTTTTACCGAGAATCGCAAACCAAGACCGAGAATGTATGGATCAAATTTTGAAAAATTTAGGGGAATTTTGCGGCGGTGCCTAGAGCTAATATCGGTCATTTGAAATAATAATTTACAAAATTTTGTCCAGGAAATCCATGTATTATCGTGTTTTGACTGGACCTGAATTTTTTGTCACTTGACCGGACCTTGATTTCCTGGGACAAAAATCCAGGAAAGTCCAGTTTTTCACTTTAGGCATTTCTCCCCAATTTTCGCGTTTTAAAAAATTTCTTACCAAAATGTATTAAAAATGCACACATAAAGAACTGACCTCTTGAAAACTTTTCGAAAAGTTGATAAAACCGAATTTCTGTAAAAAATCTTTTTATTTTTTATTCAAAAAGTTCAAATTAATATTTGTTTGAAAAAATGCTGAAGAAGTTATTCAAATCCGTTATAATTAGAGACCTGATTTGACGGGGTTTTTATGGGAACGGGAAAAAGCGGGAATCCCGCTCCCGCCCCGCTTTTTTTAAATCTATTTCCGTTTCCCGTTCCTGGAAAATTTTTTACCGGGATCATGCAAAAATGTTGTAAAATAATTTAAAAGGGTATTAGAGGTATTAAATGGACCAAGTAATCTGAATAAAAGTCAAAAACATGTATGGAAAACGCCCATTTGATAGTTTTTGCAATATGATGATGACTATGGTTTGAACTTGAATGCAATAAAAAAAAGTCAAATATACGCATAAAATATGCATCAAAAATTCTCCAAATATGCCCTAAAAACCCGAAAGTCCCTAATATGCCTTAAAAATTGCAACAATCGTTTCTAACCCTCATGGTTTCTAAAATTTATATATGCAATTCCGATTTTTTTTAATTTTAACTAGAGTAGAGCGGGACCGGGACCTGGTACTGAAAAAAACGGGATAACTGAGTACCTAAGTCCCGGTTTTGACCGGGACCAGGACCAGTCCCGGTTTTCCCAGCCAATTTCCCGGTTTTTGTAACCCGAAAAGGTCCCGGTCCCGATTTTGCCCAAAATTCCCGGTCCCGCTCTACTCTAATTTAAACATATGCTAATTTTAATTTTTTTTTTTTGATTATTCTTGTGAAAAATAAAAATGGCAAAATATGTATTTGTTCTTGAAAACCCCAAATATGTTTTGTATACACTATAAACTTCACCAAATCAAAAAATTTTAATGTAGAAATGCTATTTTTGAGCCCCTTTCTTCATAGCATATGCGCAGAAAAAATATGCAAAATCATACAACTTCGAACCCTACTAATTATAATTTATTTTTATTGAAAAAAGCAGATTTTTCAATTTTCTCCTTAAATGTTTTTTAAATTTGTTGTCCTTCTCCTGCTTACCTTGTTCGTCGCGTCCACCTTTGGTGGTTGGTAAAAATCGAAAGGGGGTGGGGCTGTAAATAAATGTCATGGAAAAATTTTTCACTCTTCATGGGATTTCGGGATTTCTTCCTTTTAAGTTAATAAAAACACTATTTCAGCTCAGCCAATTGAGCCATTGGTGCGAGTCGTGCTGGTCACCAAAAACTCTGTCTTCTGGCATGTGGAAGACAAGACTGAGTACGGACAATTGCCGGGTTCCCACTTTCATGTTCTGTGCCGGCCAATCAAGCGAAAAAGGGAACAAAATGATCACGGGAGCGAGACGGAGGACGAATCCAACGAAAGCGAAATTGAAGCGATGGAGCAGCAAAACACAACCGAACTGATCGCTCTTTGGCAGAGAAGTGGGGAAATCAATGATAATTATTCGGGAATTGGGGCACTTAGCTATTTTACCATACGTAGCAATGCAGAAAATATTAAGATAGCGCAAATAAGAAAGCCAAAAGCTAACGTGAAAAACTTAGGGCTATAAAAAATTTTAGAAATTTTTTTAGTAAACACACTGGAAAGAGCACAAGGTTCGGTACAAAACGACCATAAATTGATTGTCCTAATGCTCCTTCAACGAAATTTTTTGTAACACTCTTGAAATTATTCCCGATTTTATTTTTCATACAGTCAGGTGCCAAAATATGGAAAAAAAAGTATTTTTTAGTTTTTTCCGATTTTTCAAGAGATAGCGTTTGAATGGAAATCTTATCAGTGCCAATTTGTAGTGAACTGAAAAGCCAAAAATGGCTTGCTTGGAACCGAGAAATTTTTCGAAAAAATTCCTAGGGGGTTGTGAAAATTTTTCTGGAAAATTTGAACAAGCCTATTAGAAAGAGGAAAAATTCTCTGCTGAATTGCCTTAGGGATGGTGGTCAATGACTTATACCCGCACCGCAACAGTTCATGAAAAAAAATGATTACTACCGTATTTTAAGGGAAATAATAGAAAATTGAGCAATTATATGGTACTAAAGAGGCCAATTTCCTTAAATTTGAGTTCTTTAATATTTCCCCGCTCCCCTCCTTCAGACGCCGAAAATGTGTACACTTTTGGCAAGCTCAAGCCGTTCACATTGTACGAATTTCGCATTGTCGCCGCAAACGATGCGGGCACAAGTGTGCCAGTTATTGTTATGCAGGAGACCACGGACAATTGGGTGCCGCCATCATCCATTTCATTCGGCAAATCTGTCATCGCGCTGACAAGCACCGGTGAATTGTTATTGCTATTTGAAGTTGGGTTCCATCATAATTGTGCTGGGAATTAAAGTCACAAAAATTTCCAAAAAGGCGACTAAAATCATAAAAAGTCATGAAAAATTGCCAAAAGTCACAAAAACGCCAAAAAAAAGAATGAAAATGCAAAAAAAAAGTCCCGAAAAATTAGGCAAAGTTATAAAATCCCATTTAAAAAAATTTTTAGAATAGCATTTTATAAATAGAGACTGGGTATTTAGGCACGAAAATTTTATAAATAATCAGTAACAGAAGTTAAAAATGGAATTTTGTAAATTTTTCCGATTTTTTGCAAGACTTTTTTGCATTTTAGTTCTTTTTTTTTGGCATTTTTTGTGATTTTTGGTTATTTTTTATGACTTTTTTGATTACCTTTATTTTTCGGAATTTTCTTCGCTTAAATTCAAATTCCCAGCCCTAATTATAATCAAACCAGGGATGGCATTCCGAGGCCCCAAAGAGTTTCGGAAATCTGCAGGGTCAGGGAATTTAGCGGAAATCCGAGATTCCAATCATAAAATGTAATTATATCATTTTGTTGTTCAGGCCGAAGAAAAGGTCTTCGGATTCCCCCCCCCCCCGTAATTTTTTATGGTTATGGGCTTGATACGAAGGATTTTTTGTTGTCAAAAAAGCCATTGGAAAAGGTTGCGAATTAACAATAAAACAAAAAAAAGAATGGCTGCGATTTTTAAAAATTCAATTTAATATGGTTTGTAAATACATTAATGACTTCTTCATTCAAAAAAAAGAGGACACGAAATTGATTGATTTTTGATAATATATTTTTCATTTTTGTTATCTTTTCCAAATTCCGATCCCGACTTTTTTAATTATCCGATCTCGATCTTGAAGTTAGAAATTTTTTGCGGCAATTATCATTATTCTTGCTATGTATTCTAAACATTTTCAGTGGTCGCACTGCTTTCCGCTGCTATTTTGCTGCTTCATTGGCTTAAGAAGGGTTTGTCCCATCGGTCGTCCGCCTTTGGTAAAAAGCGAAAAAGGGGGGGGGGGGGCTGTAAACAAATGTTATGAAAAATTTTTGCACCAGAAAATTTTTTGCTTTTAAGTTATTGCACTGCCAAATCAGCCATTGGTGCGAATTGAAACGGTGACAAAATTTTCTGTCACATTCAACGTGGAAGACAGGACTGATTGTGCGCAATTGCCGGTGTCCCATTTCCATGTGTTGTGCTTTGCGGCAATGGAGCAACAAAATCAAAATAAAATGTTCGCAGTTTGGCAGAGAAGTGGGTTAACCAACCCTAACTTAGTCAGATCACTAGAGCTGTGATTTTTAGTGAAAAGTTTTTTTGCTCAATTGTTTTAAGAAATGAGCTCAAAAAACGCATTTCTGCTTAAAATTCGTTTGGACTATTCGTCACTATTTTAGTTAACTATTTCGGGATTTTTCGTCACTAAAAGTCACATCCCTACAGATCACTCTAAATGGTGAACTGAAAAGCCAAAGGGGTTGTAAATTTTTCTGGAAAATTTGGGTAAGCCTATCAGAAAAATGGCTGATTTCTCTGTATTTCAAGGGAAATTAATAAAAAATTTAGCAATTTTATGGTACTAAAGTGGCCGAATTCCTGAAAAGTTGGATGTCCTTATTTTAAACGAACACACTGTATATATTTCCCCGCTCCCTTCCTTCAGACGCCGAAAATGTGTACACTTTTGGCAAGCTCAAGCCGTTCACATTGTACGAATTTCGCATTGTCGCCGAAAACGATGCGGGCACAAGTGTGCCAGTTATTGTTATGCAGGAGACAACGGACAATTGGGTGCCACCAACTCCGTTCGGCCAATATGTCATTGCGCTGACAAGCACTGGTGAGTTGTCATTGCTTTTTAAAATTGAGTCTCAGCGATTAATTTTTGAATATACTAAAATGTGATTCTAAGCCTATTTTGGTCATTTTTATGGCATTTTGTGCCTATTTAACACTACCAAGAATTTTTTCTAAAAATAATCATTAAAAATTTTTTATTTACACATTATAGTACATATCTGGGAATGATTTTTGTACATATTTTAGAATTTTTTATACATATTTTATTTACATATTTCGCGATTTTTCTTACATAAAAATGGAATCCCTATTCATGCATATTTGTCATTTTTTTATAACATTTAAAATTTTTTTGTCATATTTTGCCATTTTTCATTAAATATTTTCCGATTTGGAAATCCCTTAGCAAAAAATTTAGCTTATGCCAAAAACTAAATTCAAATTTGAATGGGTGCGCGAGTGGGTCAACAGAGAGCGTTACTGCGTAAAACCTTGAGAATTTTAAACTTGCAATTGCAAAAACAGCATATAAAATCTATAGGGATAATTTTTTTTTATTAATTTGCACCCCTAAATTCTCGTTTTTCTGCATATTTGGTGCATATTTCACGACTTTATTTGCATATTTATATGCATATTTTGGCCATTTTTCGTGCATATTTTTGACTGCCCCGATCATTAGTCTTTCTATGTATTCTAAACATTTTCAGTGCTCGCACTGCTTATTTCCGCTAGGAAGAAGTGTTTGCGCCATCGGTTCTCCGACTTCATGTTCAGTTTTGCACTTGGTTCTTTGTCCGGCTCCGCCACCTTCCATCTGCTGCCAAAAGTGTGGCATCATTTTCCTACCCTTTGGGGAGTGGAGGGAGGGGTGGGGATATGGTAATTTAAAAAAATCCAAAAATTTCCCTAACGAATTTAGCCTTTTTGGATGTGCTTCCTACCCACAGAGGGAATTCATAAATGAAAAAAGCTTAGAAAAAACCAAACTGTAAATTATACTAATTTTAGAAATGGAGAGAATAAATAATTAAGTGGTTAATGCTAAGTCGGGAATTGGAAGTCAGGAAAAGAGATCAGCGAGGAAGGAATGCGTCATCAAAATCGAGTCCATGAATCATCCCGAATGGGGAAATTTCCTTTAAATTATGGCTCTAAATTTTGAAATAATTTGGCTTTTTATGTACGTAAATAGATTAATGCATTTGCCTCCCTTTTTAGGCATTTTCCGTTCGCAATGCCAATTTTGGTCTGTCGCTCGCCGTCATCAGCACCATTTACGTTTCCTTTTTTTCTGCCAATGCCATCAAAATTTTGCTCAAAATGCGCAGAAACGATGAAGACACAGAAGACAATGAGATTGACGAACAGCAGGAGAATTTTGTGAGTTTTTTTAAAGAAATTAAAATATTATTTGCATGGAAGTCTGAATAATTTGTTTATCTGTTTGCATTCCCAATCAAAATTATGGTAATACTACCGATGGTACCCCCCCTCTTTGAAAGAAAATTATTTCTTTTAAAAAGACGGAAACATGGTAAGACCAAAAAATAATCATTATGAACGGATTCGATTTTTAAAAGAAAAATTACAACCTTCACCCGAAAAAAACAAAATTGTATTTTATTTCAGTTACTTAGCAACTTTTCAATGGAAATGGGGCATTGGAATTATGAAAATAATTGATTTAATTTTATGCCTAATATTTTATTATGACTAAATATATGCGAATTTAAAAAGGTGCCCACATTTTTAGCACGGCACGCCTATCCCTTTGCTGGCCGAAAACAATTTGAGCATAATTCGTCGAATTTGGAACAGTAGAGTTTTTGAGAAATAATTTACTTCATAATGAAATAAAATTAAATTTGACCAATTATCAAAACGGGATTTTCATTTGTTTAACACATATACTTTTTGAGAATCGAAAAATTTCCATTTGATAAGTATTTCACAACTATTTTTAAAATTTGGAAAACAATGGCAAAATTAAAATATATGAATAATTTTTCAAATAAAGGAATTATCAATTTTTGTTTTTATTCCACAACTTTTGGCAGATATTTTTATGTGGTTTGGCGGTTTGATCAGCAACAGGCAACAACCGCAAAAGGTGTTACGCAACAAACAATTGAAAAGATAAAATAAATTTAATGCTGAAAAAGAAAAATTAAATTTTTAATTATTATTTTTAACCGAAAGTATTTATTGCTTATTTAACGTCTTGAGTTTGATGAGTGCGACCACAGCGAACAAACTGAGCACGACTCGACGACTGAAACGGCTGTAAAAACAAAATATTTTGAATTATTGGCTACTTTATTCATGTTCCTAATATTATATTTGTTTGATTTCAGCTTTGGACCATTGTCAACAACATGCTTGACGGATTCCTGATCGGTTCATCGGCTGGGGCGCCGCTTTCCTGCCTGAGCGTTTCGGTGGCGTTGCTGTGCAAGCGGCCCAAAGAAAGTGAATAGCGAAAATACTAATCTGTAGTGCCAATAAACCAACAAAAAAATGCTCAAAAATATATTTTTTTAAATGCTAAAAATGTAAGCAAAAAATGCAATTAAACTTAAGATTTTGATAAATTGCCAAAAAACACAAAAGGATGAAAAAAACTGTATAATTACAACATTTTTATCCCGTGTGATTTCTAAAAAATTATAAAAAAAAATTTGAACACATGCAAGGTTTTCTGAATGAAAATTTAAAATGTTTTTTTAATATTAAATAATGGGGCAAGGAAGGAATGTGAAGAAAACTCAGTTGAACTTAATTTATTTAGTAATTATTATAAATAATGAATAATTTGTTACTCTTCTTTAGTGCGACCGGGCAAGTCAAATATGAAATTTGTGCTTCATTTTCTGAGTGCACTGATGTGTGCTGCCGGTTTTTCAAGCGGGCTGCTCATTGACCTGCTGCTTTATGACACGGTGGTCAAGTACGGGAATGCGTGTGGAAGCGGACTGTGAGTTCTGAATACAGAATTTTGAACAATTTCCACCCCAATGCTGGCGCCCATAAAAAACGCTTTTTTAGAATTTTTACTTTCCCGCATTCTTTTTCAGGTTGATTTACATCTCCGCGGTATGTTTGATTTTTTAACTATTTCATAAGACTTAGGGCTGCTGGTGTAAATTCTTAAAATTGTGTTTTAAAACTAAAATTGACCACCCCGCAATTTAAACAGGTTTTGTCTTAAATTGTTCTTTTTTGACTCCAAATAATTTTTTGTGCTATTTCTTGAAGTTTAAATGATGTTTTGCTTACATAGACAAGAAAATGCGCAAATTCCAACGGATTTTTGAGGCCGGAATTCATGATTTATAGAAATGTTTTAGCCTCTGATTCATTGTACAATAAAAATTCATTTTAAATTTTCCTCCTCCCCTCTTCTTAGGTTTGCATGTTGCCGGAAATGAATGTGAAAATAAAAGAACAGCTCAAAGTGTCCGCCAAAAAAGCATTTGATATGCTTTCAGTTCAAATGTTTGGAGTCATTTTGGGTGGGTAAAACTAAAAAAAACATTTGCCATTTGATAAATTAAATACATTTTCTTTTTCATCGATTATTTTTAGGAGTGTTCTTTGCTGCCGCGACGGGATTTTTTCAATGAATAATGTTTTGTTGTGTTCAATTTCTATAATTCGATTTTAAAAAATTTTTGTACTTTTATCTTAAAAAGCATTTTTCCTAAAATAAACTACATTTTGAATGAAATTGAATTGATAATAATTTACATATTTTAAAGATTTGAATATAAAATTTTTTTTCATATATTAGAAATTTTTCCATTTTTTTGACAAGAAAAAATAGAATAATTTCAAAAATTTTACAAATACATGGCAAAAAATTGCTTTGAGCTAAAAAATTTTGTTTAATTTTTTGTTTTTTTGCAACTTCACAGAAATTGCTACACCGGCGAAAAATCTAACAAACAAAATGATGTGACACTGGTCCTTTTTTTTAAAATTTAAATATGATACATATATTTTTTCACTTATTTTAAAATTTTATCAAAACTTTTCATTCTATGAATTTCATTTACTATTCGTTTATTTCCTACTTTTCAAAAGGTTATTCGTAATCACTTATAAAATCTCATTAAAACCAGTATTTTTTCAAACCGCGCCTGTTTTAACTGCTGGGCCTTCTTCCTCAGAATCGTTAAAAAATCGATATTATTGTTTTAAAATTTAAGAAAATTTATGCGGGGATGGTTTTTTCGGTGAAGCATGTCCGATTCCTTCTTCAATCAATCGTTCGCTAGGGTTACCCCGATGCCCGTGAGTGGCCCCTCGGCACTCCCCGCCCCACGAGAATTTCTCCCCCAAAAGGTCGAAAACAAATATACTTCATCATTAACCTATCCGCCATGGCTGGTATTAAAACATTATAACCTATAATATAACTTATAATCAAGGCTCCAACTGACAAAATCAGCATTTGACTTACAAAAAAATAGCTTATAGGGTCAAAAACCACTATTTGCAAAACTTTATTCCAAATGATTAAAAATCAACAGAATTGTTTTTAATGCGCGAATAATCTTCGTCTTAAAGCCCCATTTGACCCTATGGAATCCCTATTTTCGCACTTTTGAAAAATTTCTTACCAAAATGCAATTAAAAAACACCCATAAAGACAAGCTGTTGAAAATTTTTCAAAAAGTTGGAAAAAAGTCACAAAATTTCTTCAAAATTTTTGGACAAAAAACAAATAAATTTCTCTTTATATTGACATAAAAATGAAAAAATAAGCCGAAAATCGAATTTTCTATAAGAAAAACTTTTTTTTTGTATTTATTCAAAAATAAATTTAATCCTTTTGTAATCAAAAATGCTGGATATGCTATTTACAGCGCTTCTAATTTATTTTCATTGAAAAAAGCACAGATCTTTCTATTTATATCCGTTTTTACCATTTTCGCCCCATATTTCGCGATTCTTTCACCACTAAAAATCCGAGTCCTAGTAATCGATAATGATTCGTAATTCTCTCCTCACTTTTTTTGCACCAACACCAATTTATGTTAAAATTGTCATTGAGTTTTCTTAAGCATTTTAAAAATTCAATTTGTTATTTGACAAAAAATGATATTTGTCCTTCTCCTGCTTACCATGTTTGTCGCGTCCACATTTGGTTGGTTAAAATCGAAAGTGGGGCTGTAAATAAATGTTATGGAAAATTTTTTCACTCCAGAAGATTTTTTGCTTTTAAGTTTAAAAATTCAATATTTCAGCTCTGCCAATTCATCAATTGGAGCCAATTATGGTGAAAAACAATTCAATGGATTTGTAATAAGTAGGGCTGTAATTTGAAGTTTTTTTTACTTAGCTCCCTATGGCCTGAAAACATAGTAAAACATGTTTTTTCGGTTGTTCTTAAGCTAGTTTTCCCGTTATTAGCAATTATTTTCTAGTTAGCACCTAAAAACCTAAAAAAAATTTTTTGAAAATTCAATTATTTTGTTTGCTCAAAACTATTAACAAAAAGCAATAAAAAATACACCCCCTAAGAATCAACCTAAGATTTCAAAAAACACACCACTATAAATGAAAAATTTCTCAAAAATTCATCTGCAAAAATTATTTTTTTAGAAAAAAATTTTCAATTCTTCAAAAAAATTACCTATTTTCTTTAATAAATCATTTTGCATTCGGGACCCCTGTGGCCTTGAAGAGAGTCAGTCCCGTCTCGCCAGTTCCATCCCAGCCATACAAAAAATAGGGGGGGGGGGGGAGACAAATTTGATATCATTTGAATAACTTCACCTGGACACTCTCAAAACAATAAAATTATTTGCTTTTTATGCCTTTTTGGCGTTTTTTCCGAAAAATAAAATTAAATGCAATAAAATCGGGAAAATATGTACACCATAAGAAATGACCCGAAAAAATTTCAGAAACAGACCCATAAAAATTGAAAAATTTTCTCGAAAATTGATCAACGATTTTTTTTGATTAAAATTTTATGTTTAAAATTTTTCCTTATTAGAAAAAAATTTATAAAATATTTAACAATCATTTAAATGACAAATTAAGTTTATTGATTAAGTTTTACGTGTTTTATTCCCTGAAAATCCTTAATAAAATTTTAAAATGCTATTTGAATTAATTATTTTAGAAATTTTAGTATTGTATTATTTTGTTTTGTCACGGGCACATTTTAAAGATGACCTTACCCGGCTATTCTGGCGCCGCACTAAATACCTTCTTTGGAGTTAATGTTAAAAAATTCTTAAATTTTACAGCGCATGAGTGGAGTGCCGTTTCGCGTGCGCCAATATGGACGATTGTTTTGGTGAGAAAGAGGAAAAAAGCCAAAGCCTTCTTCACCGACTGGAAAAGCCTGAAAATTTTTGGAATTCGCTGCAGGAGCCGTTTGGGCTTTGGCACTGGCACTTGGACGCATGCCTAAGGTCAGTCTAATCACATGCTTACATTGAGTAAATTAAAAATTATATTTTCTTAAAATGCATTAAAAACCACGATTAGTCGTTTTATTTTTATTTTTTGTTATTTCTATTTTTTGCTTTTTTTTTGGAATATTTAAAAAAATAATTTTTAAAATTTAATATTTTCTTTGTTTTTTTAATTCAGTCAATAAAAACGACGTAATTTTCTTTCCTTCCACGATATCAAAAAATGATAAACTTCAGAATGAACTAAAATTTTCAATCAAAATCGTTAGCATAAGGGCTAATCTTCTGCAAATTATAAAAGAGACTCTTTCATGCACTAATCTAAAAAAAGCGTTTTTTAAAAACTAACAAATGCTCGAAATTTTTTTATGTGAAGTTTTAAATTTTAAATATTTGTTGTTAAAAATTTATCAAAAAATGATAAACTTTTGACCCTAGTCAAATCTGCTGTGATTTTAAGGTTGATGACGAAGAACCTCAACCGCCTGCCTGCACACGGCTCTGAAAATGTTGAGGAAGAAAAGCCAGCAGAGGAAGAGGTGATTAAATAAGTGGTAAAATAATATTTTTAATATTCATTTTGTTGGTTGGCATTTTTATATAACATTGATTTTTATCAATTGTTTTATCAATTACTTTATTTTGATTTTTTCTGGGTAAGAATAATAGTAAAACCTATTTTGGGTTTTCGCGGTTGCAGACGACGAATATAGAACTCATTTTGAC
This sequence comes from Heterodera schachtii, assembly GCA_023374025.1. Taxonomy (NCBI): domain Eukaryota; kingdom Metazoa; phylum Nematoda; class Chromadorea; order Rhabditida; family Heteroderidae; genus Heterodera; species Heterodera schachtii. The sequence continues at coordinate 225,479 of SIJG01000106.1, forward strand.
AATTCCAAAACCGGGTTCGATTTCGAACAAAAAGTCGAAATCAAAATTTTTTTATCAAAATTCATATTAACACATGGACTGATGAAAAATCAGAGACAAAATCATTCTTTTTGCAAAATCTGAGCTTTTATTGTAATCAGCACATTATAAAAAGAAAAATAAAATTTTTAAAAATTTTTAAGTTTTTTAATCTTTTTTTTAAATAATCTGAGGCGGAGTGACATGACAATCAGTGGCGAAAATTTGCAACACCACTGCATTCTATAACAGAATGTAAAATGCCATAAAATCTCAAAATTTCCGAAAGACTTACCAATTTATGGATTTTTTTGAGGAGAATACGCAAAACATTTTTGGTTAAAATTATCTGTAAAAATGTAAAAGCAAATTTCCAAGTTTTTTATCAAGAGCTCATTACACTAAGTTTAAAAAATAATCTTTTTCTTTTTTAAAACAGCTTAAAAAGCTGGAAAATAACCAAAGAAATGTTGAATTGAAAAATTTTCTCCAACAATTTTATCCTAAAAAATTACCATTTTTTATCGGCAGTGGTGAAAATTTGTTACCGACTTATTTTTTGAACAAATCATTTCCAAAATTCAATTGATTTATTTTTTAAATTTTTTGTCCATTCAATAAAAAGTATTTAAATTAAAGTTTAATTATTAAGATTTTCACAGAGAACAACAATTAAATTATCTAATTGGAAAATTCATTTTTTCCCGTAAAAAATTTTGGTACTTGTTTGTCATCTACCCCAGATTTTTTTGTAAAAAAACACATTATTTTTTCAAACCCTATTTTGACATCCATTTCGACAAATTCCAAATCCCCGGACCCGTTTTCTAATTAAAAGTCGAGAATTATTTTTTCACCAAAATTCACATTTATTGCCAAAATCGCTAAAATTCTTAAAAAACAATGTGACCGATTACCTTTCATGCCATAATCAAATTGTTTAAAAAACTATGTGTGCAATAAATTTGGATTTTGGTAAAAAATAAGTTTTTGACTTTTTGTTCGAATTCGGCTTTATGTTAGAATTGGCACAATATTGATGGTTTTCTCGACTCTGAAAACCCCTAAATGAGTTTATTTAGAAAAACCATGTGGTTTTTTCAAAAATCTTGGACCAGATAACAAACAACCATTTTCCCGACGGGATTCCCGTTAAAATTGACGGGATTCTTACGGGAAAAAGCGGGGGTTCCGTTCCTGTCCATAAATTCAAATAATTATTAAATATTTCTGTATTTTCCCTTTCATTTTAATTGTTAAAAATATGACCAGAACCGCCATGGTCGTTCGCAACAGATTGAAAGCATTGACTGGGACCCAATGCAGCCGTCGACAAGTACCGCCGCAGCGAAAATTGGTGTGTTGTGTCAGAATTTTTCCAAGAGATTTTATGACATCATTTTCAGTGCATATTTCATTTTTTTTCATTCTTCAAAATTTAGAATTTACTGCAGATATTGCATTAAACAAAAATATAAATAAAAAATTGCGCTTGTAAATCAAACTCTTACAAATTCACAAAATCCCATCCCCATAAAAATTAAATGACTAAATTTTGTAAAATAAAAAATTAAATAACATTTTAAAAACAAAGTAATTTGAGGTTTTGTACTTAAATGGGCAGCGATGTCTTTAATTGTGATTGAGACTTATTATTTTCGTGGGAATTATATGTAAATAAAAACCACTTATTGTTAGTTAAAAAGCTGATTTTTTTTATATTCATTTCGTTGTTGTCAGAATGAACTAAAATTTTCAAGGAAAATCGTTAGCATAAGGGCTAATCTTCTGCAAAATTATAAAAGAGACTAATGCTCGAAATTTTTTTATGTGAAGTTTTAAATTTTAAATATTTGTTGTTAAAAATTTTGAATATTAAATGTGATTAAATTCTTAGATTGTTAGTCCTTATATCAAGTTCTTTCCGGCAAAGTTTCAAGTCATCTGAAAAAATCAGCTCTTCAACTTCATGATTTTTTTACATATACTTCCTATCCTTACTTTTATTTATTGATATTAACTTAACAGATTTTTAATACAAAACGTCACATCGTGCCAAGCGCGACGAAGAAGACAACAACGGTGTCGACATTGATTGGTTTTAGTTTTGGAAGCGACCGATTTTTTCATTTTGTTAAAATATTTGATGAATTTTATGATTATGAATTTACCGTCGTTTTTTCTTAAAATAAGCACCAGGCTTTTATTTTTAACTAGAGTGCAGCGGGACCGGGACCGGGACCGGGCCGGGAATTCCCGGTCATCCGAGGTCCGGTCCCGGGTTTTGAAAAGCTCAGGTCCCGGTCCCGGTAGGGCAAACGGGAAAAACAAGCACTGGTAAGAATGGGGGTCTGAGTGAAAAATTAGTTATGAAAATTGGAGTCAAAGGAAAAAAATTTGAAAATAATAATTAATATGTTCTTTAAAAGCAACACTACCAAGTGTGCAAATGGCCTAGTGGATAGTCTACTTGACTTTCCCTTCTTCTTTCCCCTGGTCCAATTCCTCCACATAAATTAAAATATTTTGAATTTTCTTTTTGTATATTCATTGGTTTCCTATTGTGAAATATGATTCCTCATATTTTTCTTTTAACTGACACATGTTTATCATTTTTTTAAGAAAATCCGTACAAATTGAGCTTAGTAATCCCAAAAATTAGCCTTTTTGTCGTTGTCAGATAGCTTTATGTGTTTATTATTAATAGGCAAAAATTCAAAAATTTTCGTTAAATTTCAAAAAAGTTATGGCCAGAAGGAACTCAAAAACATAGTTTTTCAAACTTTTTTTTGCTCTGATTTTTTTGTACATGGATAAAAAAATTTTGAAAATTTGCATATTAATAAAGTTTTTCATAAGCTTTTCCCCGGCGGCGCCTATGGGCACCGCCGGACCCCCTTTCTTTCCCAATATTTTTTGGAAAAAGCGCGCCGAAAAAAGTAGTGTGAAAAGCAAATCTGTCTAATAATATTCGATCATTTGAAATAATTGAAGAAAATTCGATTTGAAAATTTTTATTAATTTAATTTAGCTTTACCTTTTGGATTTTATAAAATAAATAGCAAAATAAAAATTTATTTTTGTTTTATTTTCACTTGAAATAAATTAAAAGTTTGAATTTTTTAATTTTTAAAAATTTTTTTTGAATTTTTAAAATTTTCCGGTTGGTCCCGGTCCCGGTCCCGAGAAAAGATCGAGGTCCCGGTCCCGGCTTCTCAGGTCCCGGCAAGTCCCGGTCTCGGTTTTGGCAAAAATTCCCTGTCCCGCTGCACTCTATTTTTAACTCGCTAATCAACATTTATAACAAACGGTCTACCTCAGTTCGGCCCCGGCACGTTCGGCCCCAGCGGCTTTTTGGCTATAACTTTTTTTTTGTCAACCAAATTCAAGATTGTTGGTATCATTCGAAAGCTCTAAGTGTCCTCTATTAGCCTGCAAAATTCTGAAAAATTTCGTTATGGTTTAAAAAAAGTTATGGTCAGAAGAGTTCAAAAAACCAAATTTTCCAACTTTTTTGGCCATAAATTTGTTCAAAATTGACCAATTTTTTTGTAATTTTGCACGCTAATAGAGCATGTTAAGAGCTTTCGAATGATACCAACAATGTTGAATTTGTTGATAAAGAAAAAAATTATAGTCAAAAAGCCGCTGGGGCCGAATCGTGCCGGGGCCGAACTGAGGCGGTCCGATAACAAATGAAAAAAAAAGTATTGCAATGCAAAAAAAAACAAATATGTGAAGTTTTAATGGCTTACTCTTTACAAAAGCCTATTGATACAAACTATCAATCTTGTCAGAACTACTGTTCAGTTCTATGGCCTCTAATTAAGTATTATGAGATTTTACTAATGATTATTAGGGTAGAATTTTATTTACAAAAATCCCAAATATATTTAAATAGATATTTAATAAAAATATGCCAAAATATTCAAGAAAATATTGTTCAAAATAGGAAATTCCGAACAACAAAAAATTCATTCATCTCTTCTACAAAAATAATATTGGAAATTTGCCAATTTCAAGAAACTTGAGCTGAGAAGCGGGCAAAATACTGATCATTAGAGACCGACTTTTGAGGCATATGCCGTTTTTCTGCGGTAGTTTCGATATATTAAGCATAAATAACACATTTTTCACTTTGTTTGAGGCTTCCACGATGACTTTTATTATGCCTTTTTTTTTTTTTGCCTTTTTCGGGATTTTCGTGCCTTAAATGTCTTTTTTGGCATTTTGCCGTTTTGGTGCCATTTTGGCATTTTTTCAAAAAATCCATTAAAAATGTAATAAAATCGGAAAAATAAACCAGTAAGAAATGAATTAAAAAATTTCAGAAAATACACCCCTAAGAATTGAAATATTTTCTCAAAAATTGATCGATAAAATAATTATTTTTTTGGTAAAAAATTTTATATTTAAAACTTTTCCTTATTCGGGAAACTTTATAAAATATTTAATAATCATTTAAATGACCAATATTAGTTTTTTGATTAAGTTTTACGAGTTTTGCACACTAAAAATCCTTTAAAAAAATTTAAGTGCCTTTTTTCATGCCTTTTTCGCGATTTTTGGTGCCTTTTTAGTCGGTCACTACTGATCATAATCCATAGAGGAAAAAAACGATGAAATATTACATTTAAATCGACAGTGGGGCAACTTTTTTGATTTTTTCTAGAGTGCCGCGGGACCGGGACCTGGAAGCGGACAACTGAGTACAACTGAGTACCAAGGTCCCGGTTTTGACCGGGACCGGGACTGGTCCCGGTTTTTTCCCGGTTTTGCCAGCCAAAAATTCCCGGTTTTTCAAACCGAAAAGGTCCCGGTCCCGGGTTTGCCCAAAATTCACGGTCCCGTGGCACTCTAATTTTTTCAATTACCTATTTTCATCGCTTTAAGAAAACATTTAAAAATATTGTTTTGTGTGTTTTTCAGGGGACAATTAAGTCCCGCTGTAGACATTTGAGTCCCGGATTCTTATTTGAATGGTTGCCACTACAGATAACATTTTTAGGTTTTCACTTATTTTTTTCCTGAACTCCATATGGTCTGAAACGCACGAAAACATATTTTTTGGGCTGTTGTTAAGCCATTTCTCGAGTTATTAGCACCTATTTTCTAGGTTTTTATTTTTGGTACCTAAAATCCTAAAATTTTTTGAAAAAAACCTATTTTCACCTATTGTTTTGAACAAAATTTGTTAACAAAAATGCAATAAAACGGAAAAATACACCCTTAAGAATCTACCTAAAATTCAAAAATGCGCCCTAAGTAATGGGTTTTTAAAACCTAAAAGCTAACTAATATATGTTGGCACTTTTTAGCACCTAAAAATGTTATCCATAGTTGCCACACAATTTTTTAGAGTATAGAGAAGATTTAAAGTTACATCAACATTTTTAAAGAATAAACAAATTAATAAAATATTTAAATCTTGCTATAGATTAAAAATGAAAAATAACAAATTTTGGATAATGAAATAATAAATTATATTTTAGTAAATGTTTTTAAATTTTTAGAAATAATTGTAATTCTTATTTTTTAATTTAAAAATTTTTTAATAAATGTTTTTAATTCCTTCCTCTTTTTCCATTTTCGTCCTCTTTTTCCAATTTTTGTTTCTCTCCCTCCATTTTTTGTGCTCTTCTCTCTGTTGAGCTTTTCTTCCGCTCCATAGCGGACAACAAATTTCCCTCTCATTCTTATCATTCTCATTGTTAACTGATTAGGGAAAACTGAGGAGACCGAGGAGGGAAGAGAATATGAAGGGAACAAATTGATAGGGCTGTACGAGAAATGATTTTTACCGAGAAACAACACCGAGAAATGACCCAGAGAATCGATACCGAGACCGAGACCTTAAAAAATCAAGAAATCTCTCGACTCGAGAAGCGAGAGCCGAAAAATCTTCATGAAATAAATTGAAATTTTCTTTTAATCAAAACATATTAAAAAGAGGATGGTCAACCGAAATTCTTATAAAGAGGTTCAACGCCGAATTTGAGGACCTTTTTTTGGTTTTCAAAAAAGATTTTGCGGCGCGCTTTTTCAAAAAAAAAAACTTGGTGAATGAGGGAGGGTCCGGCGGTGGCGGTAGTCGCTGCCGGGTTTTTGAAAATTTAAGTGCAATTTATTAACAGTTTCACAAAAAATGACTAATTTTTGCGATTGGAGACAATTTTTAAAGAAAAAACAAAAGTTTTGAAGGGCCGGCGTTGCCAATAGTTAAGGCTATCAAGAAAACAGAATGTTAGGGCTCCATTTTTGGACAAGATAATAAAAAATAATTGCTAAACTTATATAAATAAATTATATTTTTCGATTAAAATTAACATTATTTTATACTTTGCATATAAAATTAGTTTTTGCTGACGGATTTACCATAGACGTATTGTCTAATACTGACGGACTGTCCACTCTGATCGGTTGTCCGGGAGCTTTTCAGCACACCTCCCACCAATCCCGAAATTTAAAATGAAACATATTTTTATGGTAATATTGTCTTGGCAGTAACAACACGTAACAAATTGATTTTTTTTTTGATAATTTTTTTTCTTTTTTTGCTTATCTATTTTAGAAATTTTACTTTAACTTTTAATTGTTAGTCTTTCTATGTATTCAAAACATTTTCAGTGATTAATTACACTGCTTGTTTCCGTTGCCATTTTGCAGCATCGTTTGCACCGGCTCCCGGAATTTTGAACAATGGACATTTGGACAGTGAAGTCATTTGGACAGAACCGGACAATTGGACAGTGGACATTACGAGTGATTTTTTTTTTATAAATGGCTTTAGAAATGACAAAAATATTTTCTTAGGATATTTGGCAATTCCTCCGATCCGATTAGTCAATTTTATAATCGCCGCAATAAAATTGCTGCTAAAGCCATTTATACTAGTTAGAAATTCACTCACTGTCGTAATGTCCACTATCCAATTGTCCGCTTCTGTCCAAATGTCCGGTCACGTTGGCACCCCCTCCCCCTAAATCGCATAAAATTAAACAATTTAAATTATACCAATTTTTCAAATTTTATAAAAAAAGGGAATGCAATTTTTGACAGTGCTTTAGGTGTTATATGTGCGGAAATAGATTTAGATAACAATTTAATCTGCCATTTTTAGTGATATTTGAGAATCTCGACCCGAGAAAAGTCTCGGGTTTTTTGATCTCGAATCTCGGGTTTTCGGTCGTCGAGACCGAGAATTTTTTACACCTCTAAGGCTAAACTAGCAAAATTTTTCATTTTTTTGCATAAATCTGTTAATAAAATGCGCTCAAAATTTCAAAAATTTCCCCGACGGCCTCTGTAATGTTTTCATTTTACACTAATTCAGCCGTAAAAAATCCTCATTTGCCACTAAAATACCTCAAAAAAATCCTCATTTGGAATGAAAAATCCTCATTTTTTTAAATATCATAAAATTGCGAACAAATCAGTTAACTGTCATATTTTCGTTTGAAACAATCACGGCGCCTATCAGCGCCGCCGGATAACAATCTCATTTAAACCACTAAAAAAAAAAAATTAAAAAATTCGATTTCTATTGTTTTTTTAATAAATTGACAATTCTCTTAATTTTTTGCTTTTAAATTGCTTTTTTTGTGGCACGGTTTTTCCAAAAAAAACTTTTTGGGAACGTTGGGAGGGGTCCGGCAGTGCCGAAGGCGCTGCCGGAAATTTTTGTGATTTTGAGTCTATTTGTTAACAAATTTTGTCAAAAAAAAATGATTTTGACTGAGGATTTTTCGAAAAAATTCGAACATTTTGCCAAATATACCTAATTTTTCAAAAAATCATGCGTTTTTGTCACTTTTTTATCAAAAGACCACAAAAATCCTCAATTTTCTCAAAAGACCACAAAAATCCGCAAATCCTCAGTTTCAAAAAAATCCTCTTTGACCCTCTAAAAGACCACAAAATGAGGAAAAATCCTCAGATATCGCATCTCTGCTATAAATAGTAGGAAAAACACTTTCTTTTTTGTGTTTGCGTATAAAAATCGGGACTTTTATTTGCATATTTTGGGGATTAATGCATATTTTGGCTTTTTGTGCATATTTCGCCATTTTTTGGAAAATTTGTTAACAAAAATGCAATAAAAACGGAAAATACACCCCCTAAGAATCGACCGAAAATTTAAAAAAAACACACCACTAAGAATTGGAAAATTTTCTCAAAAATTCTTCCCCCAAATTTTTTTTTTCATGACAAAATTTTTGATTTAAAATGTCAAATTTGCTAAAAGAATTTTATAAAAGAAAGGTAAGCTCATTGGCAAGTGCACTAAGTAAAAAAAAATATTTTTTTATTGAATTTGCACACCTAATTTTCAAGTTTTTTTGTGCATATTTCGTGCATATTTTGCGATTTTTGTGAAAATTTGATGCATATTTGGCAATTTTATTTGCATATTTATGTGGATATTTTGGTCATTTTTCGTGCATATTTTTTGCAGCCCTGCTAATTATTATTTGCCTGGAAAATTTTTAAATGCATTCCAAATAAAAAAATTTCCAATGTTATTCTCAGAATGCATGCGCCTGCCACCAACGAAAATTATTTGTGAATGAATTAAATAGATTTATGCTTTTTTGTTAAGCCACACCTTTAATTACTTTTCTAAATTGAACAAAATGTCAGCAATTGTCCTCCCCATTCTTTTGTTGTTGTTCGTATTTACGGGTGCAGGTGGGTAAAAAAGAAGCCGTAGAGATATGCGGTTTTTTGCATTTTGTACTCTTTCTGTTCGTCATATTCGTCAACCACGGAAAAAATTTTCCATCTACCTAAGAATTTTTTTCCAATTTTTTTGGGGTTTTCAGATCGCCCTGAAGGATTAGTCTGATCACGGTGCTACAATTGACTTTTTTGACCAGCACAACAAGTTATAATAGTATGAATTTTCAAATTTTTATACCCTATAAAAAGTCAATTGTCTCAAAGTTTTGAGTTGCGTCTATTTGGGAGAATTTTCGGAAAAAATTCTTTAAAATTTTTTTTCTTTTACACTTTCCAAAGCTAAATAATACCACCCTTTCAACCGGTCGTTTTGCACCCGCCTGCGCAATAACTTTTTTGAGTTTATTTTTGAAAATTTGCAGTGGACGAATGGAATGACACACCGCGCGACTTCAACAAGGACGATTGTACTGCGACACCAACAAAAACGCCGGCCGAGGAGGTCAGAGACTATAACAACAACAACAACAACAACAACAATGAAAAGCTTTGGATGATCGTTGCGGGCGCAGCTTGGACTTTGGCATTGGCACTTAGACGTATGCCTGCTGCTGATGTGAGTGCATCGCATTTTTAGGCAATCTTAAAAATAGGATTCTTTAAATCAGGGATGTGATCTGAAAATTTCTAAATCAGAACATCGGGCTCTGAACTTGGTTTTTTTATGGTATGACTCCGTTTGTGATTTACATCACTTTTCATCACTACGGTTTCCAATTATATATAAATCGGTATTTTTCATGGACGGCGCATGAAATGCATGAAAAACATGTTTTTAGTTTGATTTGAAACTTTAAGGATGGAATCCGTATTTCGCGATTTATGTCCGTATTTAACCATGTTTAGGCACTTTCCCAAAAACCCCTATTAGAACGGCCCACATTCGTTAAATTTGCCTTTTTGAACCCTAAAGACCGGAAAATTTGCAAAAATCATTTTTACCAAAACTTCGCGAGACTATTGTTGAAATTTAAAATTTTGTTAATATTTGGTTAATGTGGCACTGCCGCTGGCCCACAAAGATTTACATATTTTCTCAAAAAACAAACTATAAAACACAGCGGAATTTGGACTTTTTGAAAAATTCTGTCTGTAAATTCAACCAAATTTTCAATTTTTTTTTGACCGAAATTCCCCCCCCCCCACCCCAAAATGAGAAGCTTCTCGATCCGAGAGTAGACAATTGCTGCTAATTTAAGGATGCTTTGGACGGTGAACATCAACAAACAAATGGAGAAAATGACGTGGAAAAGGACGGAGAAGAGAAGGAAGAAATGCTTGTGAAAAATGTGGAAAATCACATTTTTGGGTGAATTATGACGTGATGCGATGATATTTGCGCCGCGGTATTTGCAAAAAAAAAAAAAAAAGTTTTATATTAATAAAATTTATGGACTATTATGAAGTTTTTTAATTTGAATGTGGGCCCTCAAACGGAAAAGTACTTCTTTGACAATTAGAAATCCCGAAAAATTTGAAAGGATTTCAAAATTACACCAGAAAAATATTTGAAAACAATGATCCGGAAAAAAATGAACGGCAATTAAATACTTAAATAAAATTATTTTTCCGAGTAAAATAGTTTATATTATATATAATTTTTTTGTAAAATTGTACCAAGCAAATTTTGAAACCTTATTAATGTGCCATCATTTAACTCAGGACCGACTTTCCAACGTAAATATGATGCCAAATATGGGAGAAAATTTCCTATAAATAAATTAAAAATTTATTTTCATTTATGAATTCACCGCTATCAATTTCTGCTGACGAATTTTTTATGCGTTTTTTCTAAATAAAAATATTATATATTTTATAAGAAAAATAATCTATAATTTTTTGATCGTGAATTGACAAAATATTTTGCAATGATACATCTTTGCTTCCAAGTTTATGATAAAAAGTTTTTTTTCTGTTTTTTTTATGTCATCATTTTTTATCGGCAAATGTTTTCTACTCATCACAAATATTCCATCTTGTTGAAGAAACAGGAAGAAATTTTTGTGAATAAATAAAACAAAAATAATAACAAATAAATTACTTTAAAAAATTAATTAAATCAAAAAATTAGAAAATAAATTTATCAAATTTTAGTCCCCCATAATTCTGTGTTCTGAAAACATAAAGTACTATTAAATTTCAATTTTTCATTTTTATTATTCATTTTCTGTGTTGCCCGAGTAACTGTCAATAAGCACTAATTACTTACACACAAACAAAACATAAAATTACTCGTCCAAATAATAATTGTAATGATGATGGTTTTACGAATGAGATAATGAGCATCCGACATTCTGCGAAATGAAAGAAATAATTATGAATTGTGCGCGCAAAATGTTCAATGAAAACAGAAAATTCATTTTCTTTTTTGTTTAAGAATCTTAAAATGTACGTCATAAAATGTAAGTTTGAATTTCAACCAATAACCTGGAGCCTGTCTGGATTTTACCTGATCCAGATTCTGATAAAAAATGTACCAAGATCTGAGTCAATAAAAACATGTCGGTTTCACGCCAGAAATTCGGGAAATCAATAATACAGTTCTACAGAGATTTTTTGAAATACATATCCTAACGGTAAATGTGATAAAAAGCCTATGCATTTTTAATTAACATGCGATTTTTTTTTAAAATCCCGCCCATTTAATTATTTTATTTTCTATTTTAATTTATTAATTCATTGAATTATTAAGATCTTTGTGGTTAAAAACAGATAAAATTCATTTTCTATAAATGTATAAGCAAATGCGTGACAGTGAAAGTGAGGGGAGTGGAAATTATTCAAGCTTAAACACAAAAGGTAAAAAAATATAATTTTAATAAAATTTTAATTAAAAAAAATTTTAGAAAAGCAGACAAATGTGGCTAAAACGGAAACATATAAACAAAAAGCTGAAAGTAAGGAGTTACGATTGGCTGAGGAGCATGGAAAATCCAAATCAAATTTGCAAGTATTAAACCGGCGGATCAATCATAATTAATACCAAATGACCACAATTTGGACAGGTCCCACAAATTAAAGCAGATCAATCACAATTTGAGCAGGATCATCAACATTTAAATCCAGATCAGTCAAAAATTGAGCAGGTTAAAACCGTATCACCTAACTTTAAAACAGATATAGGATATAAATTTGGTCAGGATAAACCACAATTAAAACCGGATCAACCAAGTCCGAGCGCCACTCCTTGTACAAACCGTCATCTTACTGTTCAGTCCGGAAAGTCTTCCGGATGGTCTCGACTTTCCGCACGAGTTGAAGAAGCGGTGATCAAAAATCTACAGCAAAGGTCTGATCATGAACAGCTGAATGCAACGATTGTCATGAACGGGATGAGCAGTCGGATGAATGCCGACATTGCCAAACAAAATCCGCGCATGAAATTCAGTACCATTGCAAAGGTGAATAACAAATTTCGAAATCGAAAAATTGATTTTATAATAAGGCCCATCAGATTAAAAATTAGTAAATGCAATGGGCTTATTAGGGAATTTAATAGTATAATTCACAAAAAAATATTTAAACTAATAAAGAGTGACAAATAGGGCGAGATATTATATTTACAAAAAATCCCGAAATATTTAAATAAATATTTTAGCAACAATGCAAAAATATTTAAGAAAATATTGACCAAAAATGAGGAAAATTTAGAGCAACAAAAAATTGAAAATACTCTTTTAATTGAAATAAAAAGGGAAAAATTGAAAAAAAATTATTTACTTTTGCAAAGTTTATATGATTTATAAGATTGGGTGAGACCTTTTTCATTTTTTTTGTAAATTTTATTATTTTTTATTTTTTAAAGTTTTTTAAATTTCTAATATCTCGAAAAGTAGAAAACCGGTGTTAATCTTTTAATACTCATATGAAAGCCCTTTTTGAAAAAAAAAATTTTAAACCCTAAGAATTTTTTGTAAAGGAAAAAAATCATTTTAATAAATGAATTTTAATCCCATAATTGAATCCTCCTCTTTATTAATTACTGAAAAATATAACTTTGAAAAAAAAATGCAAAAATTAGTAAATTTTTGCAAAAAAATTCATGTTTACGCGAACTTTCACAAAAATTCCGGATATATTTATTAATCTTTTTTCATCCTTCTTATTTGAAACTAAAAAAATTGCTTTAATGATCGCTATTAATTACAATAAATGCTAAGGTTTTGTTCGCTTACGTCAGTTGTAAACGGATGAATTGCTCTGCTAATTTTACTTGCCCCAATCTCATTCCGTGCTGAGACGAAGCACGAAAAAGTGCAAGGTTGGGCGAAGCACGAAAAAGTGCAAAGTGATAAAATTGAAGAAAATAATTAATTTAAAAAATTAAAAGCAAAATAATTATTTTAAATAAATTAATATATATATTTACATTATTTCAAACATAATCAATATAATTTTCAAATATAAATAACAATTAACCCTTTATAATAAGACAATCACATTAAATCTTAAATTAATTTTAAATTTATATCAACAATTGTTCGCATACGTCAGTTGTAAACGGATGAATTGCTCTGCTAATTTTACTTGCCCCAATCTCATTCAATGATTATTTTTATGGAAGCATTTTCAAACAAAAATATTATTTATTAAATTATTTATACCAACCCAAAGAATTCAAAGAAATTATTCAAATTAAAAATTTGAAATTTATAGGGACTAAGCCTAATGAGCAAGGTCCGTGTAGCAGATGTGGCATTGGAACGAGAACAACTGGCATTTTTTACCAAATTCGGCATCAGCACATCCGACAGTGTGCAGCAAGAGAAATCATGCGATTTAAGTAAGAAAAAATTGTTTTTTCTTTAATTTATTTAATATTTTAATTTATGAGTAAAATCATTTCATTTAATGATTTTGTTTTTCAGGCAATGCTACAAAAGTTTTTGCCTGGGATGGCCTATCAAAATGGGAATTTTTTCGTGACAAATTTGTGTTGGAGCCGAGCCGGGATTACTATTACCGATGGCTTGGCATTGTTACGTTGGCATATTGTTACAATTTGCTTGTATGTTTTTCTTAATTGTTTCCTATTTAATTTTTTTTTGTTTGGATTTAGTTAATTGTTTACCGTTGCGTTTTCATTGACAGCCAATCAGTGTCATTCGCATGCCTGATGGTTTTTATTTTTCTTGATATAATATTTGACATAATTTATGTCATTGATTCATTCGTTCGTGCAAGAACAGGCAAATAATTAGAAGATTAATTAAATATAGTAAATTCAAAATATTAATTCATTAATTTTTTTAGAACCAAGAATAGAAAGAATATTTTATTTTGAAATTTGTTTCCTATTAAATTTTTAATTCGAAGTTTATTTATTTATTAATTGACTTTATAAGCTAATATTTTGAATAAAATAAATAATATTTTACATGGAAATTAATTTTAAAATTATTATATAAAATATCGCAAAAAATAAAAAGAATGCTTTTTATTAAATAGATTATAAATCATTATTTTTGTATAATTTCATTTTTAAATAAAAAAAAAAAATTCATTTTTAATCAATTTAAATGAAATGATTCCATAATAAATAAATAATTTTTTTCATTAATCCAGGATATATGGACCAAGGCTTAATGGTACGGGACGTGACAAAGATCAAACGGCGTTATAAGAAGGACAACATGCGCTGGATTGACCTGATCAGTTGTTTGCCCTTTGATTATGTGTTTGAATTGGCATTTAAAACTACAAATCCATGCTTTCGATTCAACCGACTGATCAGAATTGATCGGCCTTTGGCCTTTCAGAATGCCACGGAAATGCGGTAAATTTACAAAAAAAAAATACATATTTTTTTTATTTATTTATATTTGAATAAAAAACTAATATGATAAAAATTATTTTAAAAAATTGTTGTGAATGAACGATAAATTAATTTGAAAATTTCACAAAACATTATAAAAAAAAAGTTTAACTACGACTTGCAATTAAGTCGGGAAAAGCTAATTATAAATTTAATAACTTTTAGAATGTCGAGGCCCAATATTTTTCGTTTGCTGTGCGTTTTCCTCTACATTTTGGTGCTGATCCATTGGAATGCGTGCTTCTACTTTTTGGTCTCCTATTTGATCGGTTTTGGCTCAACGAGTTGGGTCTATGGGTACGCCAACATTCAAAGTTTGCCACCGTAAGTGCGTAAAATGAAAATTTAGAAAAAAGTGATTTTTGTTTTTGAAAAACGGTGTAATTATTTTTATAAAAATAATTTTTTTGTTGTTATTATAGTTTAACAAATGAAAAAATGTTTTTAATATATTTTATAGTTTAAAAAAAATTAGGTGATTATATTTTAAAACATAAATTTTTAAATTTATACTTTATTTTGCTACAGCCGAGCCCAAATATGCAAAAAATTTTATTCTGGCTAAAATCGTAAAAATAGCAATAAGCGCCAACAAGTTTTTGAAAATTCATAAATTCTCTATATTTTTTAAAATGCCTGACCCGCGATTTGTGCCGCTTTTCTTCGCGTTTTAACTAAAATTAAAAAATAAACAAACAAAAAAACTTAGCAAAACTAATAAAAAGAAAATTTATTTTCTAAAATTAATATTTATTTTCAAAAAATTCAGTGGCACTTTGGACACATTGGGCCGTCGTTATTTGTACAGCTTTTATTGGTCAACACTGATGCTAACTGCAATTGGCGAAGTGCCTTGGCCAATAAAAAGTGTCGAATTTGCCATTGTTTGTGCCGATTTGTTGTTTGGCGTTTTGGTTTTTGCAACAACAGTCGGAAATGTTGGCACGTGAGTTTTGAAGAGACTCTTTTTAATGAAAAATAATAATGTTCATTTAAATTAAAATTTTGAAATTTTTATTTTAAAATCAAATAAATATTTTAATTTTTAAAATTATTAGTTATTATTTGGCGACATGGGTGCTAAAAATAAAGAACATTTTTAATAAAAGTGCTAAAAATAAAGAACATTTTTAATAAAATAATATTTAACTCTAAAATTCATTCTTCAACAAAATGCATTTTTTTATCTACCGACTTTGAAAGAAAAAATACAGCATTATACAATGTTATGTAATTTTAAATCAAATCTTAAATACCCCATGAAATAAATTACGGCAATTCAGCCATAGGTGCTGACACGGAAAATATTTTGAAATTTTGCCGCAAATTTTTAATTATTTGCACAAAATTACAATTTGGGAAAAAATGGCCAAAAAGAATGATAAAATTGGCTATCGCAGCTCTTACTAATATATTTAAATTCATGATAATTAGCACTATTTTTATGATAATTATTGAATTAAATTTAATTAATAATTACACATGTTTTGTGTTTTGATTATAAATTTTTCCATATTTTCAAAGTCTGATCACAAATGCTGGCTCTGCGCGATTGGATTTTCAGACAAACATTGACAAAGTGAAATCTTTTATGAAGCATCGATCGGTCGGTAAAAAGGTAATTAAATACAATTTGAAAATAATTAAATTAATAAATATTTAAATTATTTTTATTTTTTTGCCTATTTTTAGTTGGTCCATCGAATTGGCAAATGGTTTGATTATTTGTGGGAGAATAAACAGGCAATGGGTGGTCGTGATGATCAGGAAGTGTTGAAGCTTTTGCCGACAAAATTGCAAGCCGAAATTGCAATGCATGTCCATTTTGAGACGTTGCGCAAAGTCCGACTTTTTCAGGTCGCAAAAATTTATTTAAATTTAAATAAAAAATATTATGATAATTTATTTTAATTGTTAGTTTAAATTTTTATAGTAAAAGATTAATTTTATTGTTAAAAGAACAAAAAAATATTATAAATAAAAATTTAAGGCTATATTAAATGTTTTTCTTTAAATAAATTTTATAGTTTCCATAAAAATATATGTCCAAATAAAAAAGAGTAATTTTAAAATACTATATGTGTTTAAGGATTGTGAATCTGGACTCTTGGGTGAATTAGTGCTAAAATTGGAGTTACAAGTAAAAACAAATAAATTAATTAATTAATTTTAAAAAAAGTTTGTTTTTTAGGTTTTTAGTCCAAAAGACTATGTCTGTAGGAAAGGCGACGTTGGACGAGAAATGGTGCATTTATTAATTTTAATACATAAATTAAGTAAATAATTATACTAATAAACAGATTAATATCAAATTATATCTAATTACTTTTTAATTATTCTTTTTCTATTTTAATTAATTTTTTCAGTATATTGTCAAAAAAGGTCGTCTTCAAGTGGTTGCTGATGATGGAGTTAAAATTTTTCACACATTAGTTGAAGGAGCTGTTTTCGGTGAACTCAGCCTTCTCAATATACCAGGTAATATTTTATTTAAAAAATTAAAAGATAAATTAAAAACACATTAAATAAATGGTATTAATTTTTTAAATTAATCCAAAACAAATTATAGTTATAGAACTCTAAATTTACACTTTCATATAGTAAATACTTATATAATTTAAATAATTCCTTTGATTAATACTAAATAATTTTTAAATTTTTATTAAATATTAAAAAAAAGTTATTTGAAATTTATCCACAAAGATTAATCCTGCTCGACCTATACATTTGTTTATAAATAATAGCGTTGTAATTTTAAAACCCTGAAAAATAAAAAATTTCGTAATAAATTTACAAAAAATTTTCCCCAAATTTTTTGCCAAGGCAGCAAACATGGCAATCGCCGTTCCGCCAGCATCCGTTCCGTTGGCTACACCGATTTGTTCGTGTTGAAAAAAGCGGATTTATGGGCCGCGCTGCGCGAGTATCCGGAGGCCAAAAAATTGTTGATGCAAAAGGGGTGTGAACTGTTGCTGAAGGATGGGCTTTTGGACGAAAATTTGGCCCAAAATTTGCATGACGAGAGCAAATCGGAGGAAAAACAGTTGTGCAACCTGCGGACGCATGTTGAAAAATTGCAAAACCGGTACTTATATATATACACAAAGGTGCTGGGCCGTTTCGTAAAATTCGCTATTTTAAATATTTTTTCAACAAAACATGACATAATAATCAATTTATATTTTTGCTATTGTTCAATAGCCCAGGTATTTATCTATCAGACTGTAAAAATTTGAATAATTTTATTTGAAATTGCAGGCTAATATAGAAATAGCTGAGCTATCGAGTGTTAGCAACAATGTTCAACTTGGTTGCTTTTAAGGAAATTTATACCATGTTTTGTCGAAAAAAGCTAAAATGGAAGATTTTGACGAAACGACCTAGCACCTATTAAGTTCGTACCTTTAAATAAGGACGGAATTTTTTGAGTTTTATGTATTAAACCGAACTGTTAAGGACTTGAAAAGAAAGAAAACGTTTTTTTATGTGCTATCCTGAAGCCATTTTTTCAATTTCAGGCTTTTATGGTCTAAATGCCTGCCCAGAAATTTTTGGTCGTTGGCAGATTTTGCCAATAATTTTTAACAAAATGGCATTTAGTAAATTAAAATAAGTTAAAAATGAATATTTTTTAAATTATTTAAGCCTTGCTCGTCTAACAGCCGAATATATAAGCTCTGAAGCTCGGCTGTTTGAAAGATTAGAATATTTGGAGGATCAACTCGCAAAGAAAGGGATAAAGCATGGAAAGTAATTATCTTTATTTAATGCAAATTCATTTATTTTTTTTTCCAATTTAAATCCACCAAATTATTTCTCCAATTTATTTCTATCATTTTCAAATGTTCGTACGATTTCAATTTTTAATCATTTTTCAAGAAAGTATACATATGATCACTCATTCTTGGATTTTTTCAAAAAAAGAATATATCCCTAATTTTCAATTTCCATAACCTTTATATTCCAATAAATAAATTTATAATAAAAGCACATTTCATACATTTTCAACCGATTTTTAGTCTTTTTGATTCTATTGTTAACGGATTTATTTGTATTTTTAATTTTCAAATTGAAATCGGAGCAGAAAAAATAGAAAAAAAAGAATGGAAATCTTAATTGTTCTGATTTTGCCTTAATACAATGATAGAAAATCGGAGTTTTCTGATTTAGCTTTAATTACAAAGATAAAAATCAGAATGTTCTGGTCTTATAGAATTACAATGAAAAATCAGAAGGTTCTAATCTTGTATAATATAATTACAATGACAAAATCAGATGATTTACTTTAATTACAAAGCAAGAAATCAGAATGTTCTGGTCTTATATAATTACAATGAAAAATCAGAATGTTTTGATTTGTATAATTACAATGACAAAATCAGAATATTCGGATTTTGCTTTAAGAACAAAGATAGAAAATCAGATGTTCTGGTCTTATAGAATTACAATGAAAAATCAGAATGTTCTGATCTTGTACAATTACAAAGACAAAATCAGAATGTTCTGGTCTTGTATAATTACAATGACAAATCAGAATGTTCTGAACTTGTATAATTACAATGGCAAATCAGAATCTTCTGGTCTTGTATAATTACAATGATAAAATCAGACTGTTCTGATCTTGTAAAATTACACTTACAAAATCAGAATAATCTGATTTTGTTTAAGAACAAAGATAGAAAATCAGATGTTCTGGTTTTTCCTTAATTACAAAGATAGAAATCAGAATGTTTTAGTCTTATAGAATTACAATGAAAAATCAGAAGGTTCTAATCTTGTATAATATAATTACAATGACAAAATCAGATGATTTACTTTAATTACAAAGCAAGAAATCAGAATGTTCTGGTCTTATATAATTACAATGAAAAATCAGAATGTTTTGATTTGTATAATTACAATGACAAAATCAGAATATTCGGATTTTGCTTTAAGAACAAAGATAGAAAATCAGATGTTCTGGTCTTATAGAATTACAATGAAAAATCAGAATGTTCTGATCTTGTACAATTACAAAGACAAAATCAGAATGTTCTGGTCTTGTATAATTACAATGACAAATCAGAATGTTCTGAACTTGTATAATTTCAATGGCAAATCAGAATCTTCTGGTCTTGTATAATTACAATGATAAAATCAGACTGTTCTGATCTTGTAAAATTACACTTACAAAATCAGAATAATCTGATTTTGTTTAAGAACAAAGATAGAAAATCAGATGTTCTGGTTTTTCCTTAATTACAAAGATAGAAATCAGAATGTTTTAGTCTTATAGAATTACAATGAAAAATCAGAAGGTTCTAATCTTGTATAATATAATTACAATGACAAAATCAGATGATTTACTTTAATTACAAAGCAAGAAATCAGAATGTTCTGGTCTTATATAATTACAATGAAAAATCAGAATGTTTTGATTTGTATAATTACAATGACAAAATCAGAATATTCGGATTTTGCTTTAAGAGCAAAGATAGAAAATCAGAATGTTCTGGTCTTATAGAATTACAATGAAAAATCAAATGTTCTGATCTTGTACAATTACAAAGACAAAATCAGGTGATTTTACTTTAATTACAAAGCAAGAAATCAGAAAGTTCTGATCTTATATAATTACAAAGACAAAATCAGAATGTTCTGGTCTTGTATAATTACAATGACAAAATCAGAATGTTCTGGTCTTGTATAATTACAATGGCAAATCAGAATCTTCTGGTCTTGTATAATTACAATGATAAAATCAGACTGTTCTGATCTTGTAAAATTACACTTACAAAATCAGAATAATCTGATTTTGTTTAAGAACAAAGATAGAAAATCAGATGTTCTGGTTTTTCCTTAATTACACAGATAGAAATCAGAATGTTTTAGTCTTATAGAATTACAATGAAAAATCAGAAGGTTCTAATCTTGTATAATATAATTACAATGACAAAATCAGATGATTTACTTTAATTACAAAGCAAGAAATCAGAATGTTCTGGTCTTATATAATTACAATGAAAAATCAGAATGTTTTGATTTGTATAATTACAATGACAAAATCAGAATATTCGGATTTTCTTTAAGAGCAAAGATAGAAAATCAGAATGTTCTGGTCTTATAGAATTACAATGAAAAATCAAATGTTCTGATCTTGTACAATTACAAAGACAAAATCAGGTGATTTTACTTTAATTACAAAGCAAGAAATCAGAAAGTTCTGATCTTATATAATTACAAAGACAAAATCAGAATGTTCTGGTCTTGTATAATTACAATGACAAAATCAGATTGTTCTGGTCTTGTATAATTACAATGGCAAATCAGAATCTTCTGGTCTTGTATAATTACAATGATAAAATCAGACTGTTCTGATCTTGTAAAATTACACTTACAAAATCAGAATAATCTGATTTTGTTTAAGAACAAAGATAGAAAATCAGATGTTCTGGTTTTTCCTTAATTACACAGATAGAAATCAGAACGTTTTAGTCTTATAGAATTACAATGAAAAATCAGAAGGTTCTAATCTTGTATAATATAATTACAATGACAAAATCAGATGATTTACTTTAATTACAAAGCAAGAAATCAGAATGTTCTGGTCTTATATAATTACAATGAAAAATCAGAATGTTTTGATTTGTATAATTGCAATGACAAAATCAGAATATTCGGATTTTGCTTTAAGAACAAAGATAGAAAATCAGATGTTCTGGTCTTATATAATTACAATGAAAAATCAGAATGTTTTGATTTGTATAATTACAATGACAAAATCAGAATATTCGGATTTTGCTTTAAGAGCAAAGATAGAAAATCAGAATGTTCTGGTCTTATAGAATTACAATGAAAAATCAAATGTTCTGATCTTGTACAATTACAAAGACAAAATCAGGTGATTTTACTTTAATTACAAAGCAAGAAATCAGAAAGTTCTGATCTTATATAATTACAAAGACAAAATCAGAATGTTCTGGTCTTGTATAATTACAATGACAAAATCAGAATGTTCTGGTCTTGTATAATTACAATGGCAAATCAGAATCTTCTGGTCTTGTATAATTACAATGATAAAATCAGACTGTTCTGATCTTGTAAAATTACACTTACAAAATCAGAATAATCTGATTTTGTTTAAGAACAAAGATAGAAAATCAGATGTTCTGGTTTTTCCTTAATTACACAGATAGAAATCAGAATGTTTTAGTCTTATAGAATTACAATGAAAAATCAGAAGGTTCTAATCTTGTATAATATAATTACAATGACAAAATCAGATGATTTACTTTAATTACAAAGCAAGAAATCAGAATGTTCTGGTCTTATATAATTACAATGAAAAATCAGAATGTTTTGATTTGTATAATTACAATGACAAAATCAGAATATTCGGATTTTCTTTAAGAGCAAAGATAGAAAATCAGAATGTTCTGGTCTTATAGAATTACAATGAAAAATCAAATGTTCTGATCTTGTACAATTACAAAGACAAAATCAGGTGATTTTACTTTAATTACAAAGCAAGAAATCAGAAAGTTCTGATCTTATATAATTACAAAGACAAAATCAGAATGTTCTGGTCTTGTATAATTACAATGACAAAATCAGAATGTTCTGGTCTTGTATAATTACAATGGCAAATCAGAATCTTCTGGTCTTGTATAATTACAATGATAAAATCAGACTGTTCTGATCTTGTAAAATTACACTTACAAAATCAGAATAATCTGATTTTGTTTAAGAACAAAGATAGAAAATCAGATGTTCTGGTTTTTCCTTAATTACACAGATAGAAATCAGAACGTTTTACTCTTATAGAATTACAATGAAAAATCAGAAGGTTCTAATCTTGTATAATATAATTACAATGACAAAATCAGATGATTTACTTTAATTACAAAGCAAGAAATCAGAATGTTCTGGTCTTATATAATTACAATGAAAAATCAGAATGTTTTGATTTGTATAATTGCAATGACAAAATCAGAATATTCGGATTTTGCTTTAAGAACAAAGATAGAAAATCAGATGTTCTGGTCTTATATAATTACAATGAAAAATCAGAATGTTTTGATTTGTATAATTACAATGACAAAATCAGAATATTCGGATTTTGCTTTAAGAACAAAGATAGAAAATCAGAATGTTCTGGTCTTATAGAATTACAATGAAAAATCAAATGTTCTGATCTTGTACAATTACAAAGACAAAATCAGGTGATTTTACTTTAATTACAAAGCAAGAAATCAGAAAGTTCTGATCTTATATAATTACAAAGACAAAATCAGAATGTTCTGGTCTTGTATAATTACAATGACAAAATCAGAATATTCGGATTTTGTTTAAGAATGTTCTGGTTTTCCTTAATTACAACGATAGAAATCAGAAATTCTGATCTTGTACAATTACAATGATAAAATCAGAATGTTCTGATCTTGTATAATTACAATGACAAAATCAGAATATTCGGATTTTGTTTAAGAATGTTCTGGTTTTCCTTAATTACAACGATAGAAATCAGAAATTCTGATCTTGTACAATTACAATGATAAAATCAGAATGTTCTGATCTTGTACAATTACAAAGACAAAATCAGAATGTTCTGGTCTTGTATAATTACAATGACAAATCAGAATGTTCTGAACTTGTATAATTACAATGGCAAATCAGAATCTTCTGGTCTTGTATAATTACAATGATAAAATCAGACTGTTCTGATCTTGTAAAATTACACTTACAAAATCAGAATAATCTGATTTTGTTTAAGAACAAAGATAGAAAATCAGATGTTCTGGTTTTTCCTTAATTATAAAGATAGAAATCAGAATGTTTTAGTCTTATAGAATTACAATGAAAAATCAGAAGGTTCTAATCTTGTATAATATAATTACAATGACAAAATCAGATGATTTACTTTAATTACAAAGCAAGAAATCAGAATGTTCTGGTCTTATATAATTACAATGAAAAATCAGAATGTTTTGATTTGTATAATTACAATGACAAAATCAGAATATTCGGATTTTGCTTTAAGAACAAAGATAGAAAATCAGAATGTTCTGGTCTTATAGAATTACAATGAAAAATCAAATGTTCTGATCTTGTACAATTACAAAGACAAAATCAGGTGATTTTACTTTAATTACAAAGCAAGAAATCAGAAAGTTCTGATCTTATATAATTACAAAGACAAAATCAGAATGTTCTGGTCTTGTATAATTACAATGACAAAATCAGAATGTTCTGGTCTTGTATAATTACAATGGCAAATCAGAATCTTCTGGTCTTGTATAATTACAATGATAAAATCAGACTGTTCTGATCTTGTAAAATTACACTTACAAAATCAGAATAATCTGATTTTGTTTAAGAACAAAGATAGAAAATCAGATGTTCTGGTTTTTCCTTAATTGCACAGATAGAAATCAGAATGTTTTAGTCTTATAGAATTACAATGAAAAATCAGAAGGTTCTAATCTTGTATAATATAATTACAATGACAAAATCAGATGATTTACTTTAATTACAAAGCAAGAAATCAGAATGTTCTGGTCTTATATAATTACAATGAAAAATCAGAATGTTTTGATTTGTATAATTGCAATGACAAAATCAGAATATTCGGATTTTGCTTTAAGAACAAAGATAGAAAATCAGATGTTCTGGTCTTATATAATTACAATGAAAAATCAGAATGTTTTGATTTGTATAATTACAATGACAAAATCAGAATATTCGGATTTTGCTTTAAGAACAAAGATAGAAAATCAGAATGTTCTGGTCTTATAGAATTACAATGAAAAATCAAATGTTCTGATCTTGTACAATTACAAAGACAAAATCAGGTGATTTTACTTTAATTACAAAGCAAGAAATCAGAATGTTCTGGTCTTATATAATTACAATGAAAAATCAGAATGTTTTGATTTGTATAATTGCAATGACAAAATCAGAATATTCGGATTTTGCTTTAAGAACAAAGATAGAAAATCAGATGTTCTGGTCTTATAGAATTACAATGAAAAATCAAAAGTTCTGATCTTATATAATTACAAAGACAAAATCAGAATGTTCTGGTCTTGTATAATTACAATGACAAAATCAGAATGTTCTGGTCTTGTATAATTACAATGGCAAATCAGAATCTTCTGGTCTTGTATAATTACAATGATAAAATCAGACTGTTCTGATCTTGTAAAATTACACTTACAAAATCAGAATAATCTGATTTTGTTTAAGAACAAAGATAGAAAATCAGATGTTCTGGTTTTTCCTTAATTACACAGATAGAAATCAGAATGTTTTAGTCTTATAGAATTACAATGAAAAATCAGAAGGTTCTAATCTTGTATAATATAATTACAATGACAAAATCAGATGATTTACTTTAATTACAAAGCAAGAAATCAGAATGTTCTGGTCTTATATAATTACAATGAAAAATCAGAATGTTTTGATTTGTATAATTGCAATGACAAAATCAGAATATTCGGATTTTGCTTTAAGAACAAAGATAGAAAATCAGATGTTCTGGTCTTATATAATTACAATGAAAAATCAGAATGTTTTGATTTGTATAATTACAATGACAAAATCAGAATATTCGGATTTTGCTTTAAGAACAAAGATAGAAAATCAGAATGTTCTGGTCTTATAGAATTACAATGAAAAATCAAATGTTCTGATCTTGTACAATTACAAAGACAAAATCAGGTGATTTTACTTTAATTACAAAGCAAGAAATCAGAAAGTTCTGATCTTATATAATTAAAAAGACAAAATCAGAATGTTCTGGTCTTGTATAATTACAATGACAAAATCAGAATATTCGGATTTTGTTTAAGAATGTTCTGGTTTTCCTTAATTTCTTGTACAATTACAATGATAAAATCAGAATGTTCTGATCTTGTATAATTACAATGACAAAATCAGAGTGTTCTGATTTTGCTTTAATAACAAAGATAGAAAATCAGATGTTCTGGTTTTTCCTTAATTACAAAGATAGAAATCAGAAATTCTGATCTTGTACAATTACAATGATAAAATCAGAATGTTCTGATCTTGTAAAATTACACTGACAAAATCAGAAAGTTCTGATTTTGTTTTAATAACAAAGATAGAAATCATGATGTTCTGGTTTGTAAAGTTACAATGATAAAATCAGAATGACAAACAAATTGGGAGACTCAATTTTTTAAAAAGTCTAACATACCGTATATGCTCTAATTATAGCCCATGGGGGATTATTTTTCAACCTCCTCAGAAAGGGGGGGATAATTAGAGACTAGGGGATTATGATAGAGGGATTATTTTTCAAAACACCCCGTAGACTGGGGGATAATTGGAGACTGCGGGATTAATAGAGACTGGGCTATAATTAGAGCATATACGATAAGCAATTTGGCATATACACCGTAGGTAAGTGCGAGAAATGAAACAAGAAATTTTCAAAAATAAAAACTTTCTTATCCATCAAATCCTTCATAAAAACTTTAAAAGCTTTATAAAAAAATTTTTGAGGGTTATATATATATTTTAGAATTTTTCTAGTTTTGTTCGATTACTTATTATCATCAATCCTCTATTTAAAAAATTGTGGGTATTAGGACACGGACAAAAATTTTTTTAAAATCCTGAAATATTTAAAAATGTCGAAATATTATCAAAATATTGAAAAATCCCAAAATATTGAGCAAATATTTAAGAAAATGAAAAAATTTGTTTGTAAAAATAATTAACTGCTCATAATACTACTAAAGAAATTTATTGTCCCGGTGCTTATTTGTTAGATGGCTTCAGTTCGCATCGCATCAAGAGCTTTCAAATGATACCAAATTTGTCTGAGTTTGACCGTTTTCATAGGTTTGGGGTAGAGACCGGAAATTTCAAATTTGCGGATCCCGCTACGGGATTGGAATCCAAAATTTTTTGCGGGATGGGATCCCGCGGGATTTTGGAAATTTTGAAAAAATTTCAATTCAATTTTAAAAAATTTCAAAAAGGAAAAAATAACTGGCATTTTGAAAAAGAAATTTTTAGGGGCTGGCGGGAAGCATTAAAGATTTTTAGAATGGATCAGACGGTAAAAGAGATCGGGTGGGAATCAAATCTGTTAATGGTTCATAAATTTGACTATTTTGCTTTTCAAAACCACTTTTTTCGGCGTAATTTTTTTTAAATTTCTTAACTGATTTTGTCCAAAAAGTGACCAAATGTCGCACTTTCAATGAAATCCCGTAGAATCCCGCACAAAAAGTCAAATTTGCGGGTCCCCCTGCGGCATTGGAACTCAAAATTCTTTGCGTGACGGGATCCCGCGGGATTAATCCCGCAAATCCCGCATTTTCCAAAAAATGCGGGATTGCGGACTGGGATCCCGCAACATCCCGCGCGGGATCCCGTCCCGCGCCTGTCTCTAGTTCGGGGCCCCCTTATTTGTTTGTGGGATTTTTCTTTTTTGAATTATTTAAGGAATTATGGAAATATTCAAACTGTTTAACAAAAGGTCAAAAAAGTGACGAAATATCTTTTAATTTTTGACAAACATAAAAATACAAAAAAAAAAAAAAAAATTGATAAAAATGAATAAGAAGTTCGTCTCCTTAATGTTTTTCAATTCTTCTTCTTTTCTTCATCTGTTAACAAATTGCAAAATTTCAAGAAAAAATTTTCCTCACGGCTCCTAACACCACCGCCGCTCATCCCCCCTTTGTTCACCAAAAGTTTTTTTGAAAAAGAGCGCCGCAAAAATGGTGGTCAAATTCGATGTTGAGACGGGTTCGCAAAATTTGTGTTAAACCCCACCCCTTTCCACTTATTTTTAAACCAGGGCTTCCATCGAAAAATTTTCAAAATATAAACACCAAGCCCAAAATAAGATTTTGGTCAAAAATATGAACATTTTGCAACATTTTTCTATCAGTTATTTTTCCAATTTATTCGATCAAATTTTATATTTTTAGTCTTCTATTATCAATTTTGATATTTTGGGGAGGAAAATGCAAAATTATAAATTTCAGTAAATTCGGGACCAAAAGATCAAAAAAATTTTGCGGCAGACCTTAAAATTTCTTGAAAAATAGTGACATTATGCCATAAAATTTCAAAACTATAATATATAAGAAATCAGAATAATTTTAGTCGCTACCCCAAAATCAGAATATTTTTATAAATAAGAACAAATGGAAGCCCCAGGTTTAAAGGCCGGCTTGGACTAACTCTTACTGGCGCTAACGAAATCAGATGATTAAAGTGAAAAAAGAAGATTTACGAGCATTTAAAAAGAAAAAATGATTTTTTTGGGTTAAAATAAAATTTGGTCATTCCCCGATCGGGGTCCCCGAACCCCGACTGGTACTTCATCATCATCGTCGTCCGACAATTAAAAATGCAAGCGAAACATCAGCTGATCTTACTTAGTAGGCGAAATGAATGTTTTTGGTTTAGTAGGCGAAATGTCATGTAGGCCACAAATTAGTTTTGCTAAATTTTTTGAAATTTAACATTTCCAAAATTTTTTCCAACAAAACAAGGCAAAGATATAATGTAAATATATAGCAAAATCCTTAATCCTTAATCTTTAATAAAGGTCCTCAAAATAATGAACTTCTTATCATTTTTAGTCTTCAAATTTTCTTTTCCAATATTTGATGTTCGCTAATGAAGTGTTCAACATTTTAGCAATTTTATCACCACTAATTCTTGGATTTTCGTTTTTCATTTGCAAATATTTTTTCATTTTCTCCTTTTTTTCTTTTTCAGTTATATTTCTACTCATTCCAAATTGTTTCTTCCATCTCATAATTACTGGATAACATGCTCCAATTTTCTTACAAATTTTGTCATAATTTTGACGCATTCTTTTTTTGAATATTTTCTTCCCTTTTTGCTTATACTCATTTTTCATTGCATTAAATTTTTGAGCAATTTCAATTTTTTGTTCATCAGTTTTTGATTTATAGCAGTTGGTTTTTTGAAGGTTAAATTCTTTGATCCATTGATAAATATAATTGCGATTTGTCCCCAATTTTTTTGCAATTTTTGAACTGATTCATTCCATTCTTTTCTGCAGTACTTTTCTCTTTTTGCTTTATTTTCTCTTTAATTTTATTGAATTTCTCAACAATTTCTCTTTTTCTGATATTTCCTTTTTCGTCTTCTTTTTCTTCCCATTTTTCTCCAAAGATTTCTTCAAATGTTTTTTGTTCTAATTTTTTCTTTTCTGCTCCAATTTCAATTTGTAAAATTAAAAATGCAATTAAAACGGATAAAAATAAGGACAATTTCATATTTTGGAAAATTTTTTTAAAGATTAAAATTTGCAATTAATAATTCTGACAGAAATAAAAATAATAATTGAATTAGTCTCTAAAATTGCATGTAAATTCTCTCAGTAAATTATTGACAGGTTTATTATCATATATTTATTAAATCATCAGTAATTCGAATTTATTTCTACTGGTTGGTCACATCAAAGACAATTAATTATTTATTTATTTATTATTCTATAAACATTACAGATTAAATATCTTGAGGATTTGCGAAAATATTGAAAAACGCAAAAATAATACGAAAATATTAAACAAAAATGAAAAAAGTTACAGTGCAAAAAAGAATTCACCGCTCATAACACGACCAAAAATTTCATTATTGTTGTAAAAATTTTGAATTCTTTTTTTCGAAAAAGAAGTAAATTTCAAAAAGCAAAAAATTTAGAAAATGACAGCAAATTAAATGGTGCTAAGTCGTTTCGTAATTTTTTCATACAACCTTTTCAAAAATTAACCAAAATTTTTTGAAATTTTGCAGCTAAAAAGCCTAGACCATCGAACAATACCAAGAATGTAATTTTGTTACTTTTAAGCAAAATTATGCTTAATTTTTGAAAATTTCCGAACATTAATAAGTACACCATTCGATAGAGCTTAAAACGGATGTATATAATCTAATTTTGATCCCTAACCTACATTTGACAAAAAAAAAAGAAAAGAAAAATTTGAATTTTCGACTTTCTTTTCGAGTTCGGGTAAGAAAAATTTGTCAAAACTGCTGTCAGATCCGTGGTAACGACCCCGAAAACTTTTTCTTAAACAGCAAAAGGGCTGGGCTTTTTATTGCTTGACACTCGAGACAAATTGCTATACACTCACGGTCAAATATATTGCACGAACAAATTTTTTTCTCAAGAATGAATGGTGTGAAAAGTTCGTATTTCTTCAAAAGAAACGCTATTAGTGCAGGGGTGCGATCTGTCTGATTTATCAGATTTGTCCTGATTTGGAGGTAGCGATAAAAATTTATCTGATTTCTTAAATAAACTCATAATTTTGAAATTTTGTTGCAGAATGTCACTATTTTATCAGGAAAATATAAGATTTGAAGCAAAATTTGTTCATTTTTGACAAAAATCTGTTAACAAATCGCATTAAAAATTACAAAATTTTTCTCGGCGGCGCCTATCGGCGCCACGGACTCCCCTATCCATTCCCAAAAGTTTTTGAAAAAACTCATCGCAAAAAAAAGCGTTTTTAAAGGCAAAAAAAGTCGTCGCTTGGCTTTTAATTGCAAAAATTGGCCTTTTTGATGAATCTGTTAATAAATCAGAACAAAATCACAAAAAAATTTTTCGACAACACCTATCGGCACCGCCGGACCCCCTCCCCTAAAAATACCAGGATCTAAGTATTCAGATGAAATAAAAGCGTGGCCGAAAATGCGTCAGTGGAAAATGCGTCAGTAGAAAATGCGTCAGTGATACAAATATTTTAGTATAAAGTTCTGTAGCATTAGTACTGTAATATAAAAGTAAACTTCTATAAGAACCTCGTTCTGAATTTCGAACCCCGAACCCGAATTCGAACAAAAAGTCGAAAGCCAAAATTTTTGAAATTAAGGTTTTTCTTCAAAATGGGTTTAAATACACGGAAACAAACTGAAACCCGTCAATCCTTCCATAAGAGATTATTTATGGCGTCTTTAAACCAAAAATGCTAAATTCAAAAATTTGGGCTTTCGACTTTTTGTTCGAATTCAGGTCCGGGATTCGGAATAGGCCAAAATGGATACTGGATTCGTGGTCAGTGGACCTCGAAAAAGCAAGGGACTCTGTTTTTGTGACAATAAAATTTTCACTGACGCATTTTCTACTGACGCTTTTCCACTGACGAATTTTCCACTGACGCATTTTCCGGGCGCCAATAAAAGACGTAAAACTGAGCCAAAAAAAAAGTTAGATGAAAAACATCACGGAATATGACAGGTAAAAGACAGAATATTAGAGATTATTTGGCTGCTAAAATAAAATCAGGAAAAACAGCAAGTCAGGTTGAAAAATTGTTTTCTTGAAAGTAATATGAGCTTTTTAGAGGTAAAAAAAAAAGTATGTTCAAAAAAAACATTTTTTTTTATGTTATGTATTTTTTTTGTTTTTATTGCATTTTTGTTAAGGAATTTTCCAAAAAATGTCGAAATAGTGAAAAAATAGTGACAAAACGCCAAAATAGTGATTTTTAACTATTTTAGTGACGAAGTCGCCAAAATAGTGATTTCTAGTGACCGATAGTGACATCAGAATCGAAAATTTTTAATGCGGAAATGCGTTTTTTGAGCTCCTTTCTTCAAATCAATTGAGCAAAAAAAAAGTTTTTTTCACTAAAAGTTGCTTCCCTATACATGACAAATGGAAAAAATCCAAATTTCGCGTGGTCGTGTCAACAAACTGCAGGGATTTCCTATTTTTGCGACTTCATACGTTCGTCCGTCCTCAAATTCATTAATTTAAGCCCAATTTCAGGGACAGCCTTGTGTTTTACGAATCCCGAATATATTTTTTGAAACATAAGTTCCAAAGACACGTTTCTATGGGTGTTTTGGGGCACTGACAAATGAGTACGGACCCTGCCTATCTTTTTGGCCAATTCTGAACACAAATTCGACATTTTCGAAAAAAAAAATTTTGTTTTCAAAAATCTTGAAAACATTTTTTGAAATTTTCGGTCGCTGATCACGAAGAAAATTTGTTGATTTTTGGAAACATTTTCAAAAATTTGTGCCCATACCGTCGTCACCGACGACCATCAATCGTTTTCCCATCTTTCCCAAAGTTTAAACAGTCGCCATTTTCCGTAGGTTTGATCAAAAAAAAAACAAAAAAAATTTATTTTTCCTTTATTTGAATTTTTTATGCAATCGGAAATGTTTGTTTTTGACAATTGAAGAACACTTAATTCGAGCATTTGAAATTTAAATCTTTTCCTCCCTTCCTAAGCAAGAGATAGGCTAGCATATAAATAAGCATTAATCTTTAATAAAGACCATCAAATTAATGAATGAATTTCCAATTATTTTTGGTCTCCAAATTTTCTTTTCCAATTTTTGATGTTCGCGAATGAGATATTATTCATCATTTTCACAATTTCTTTATCACTCATTTTTGGATTTTCTGCTTTCATTTGCCAATATATTTTTATTTTCTCCGTTATTTTTTCTTTTTCCGTTATTTTTTCACTCATTCCGAATTGTTTCTTCCATTTTCCAATTACTTTTTTGCTAATTCCAATTTTCTTATAAATTTCAGCATAATTTTGTTGCCATTCTTTTTGTGAATATATTTTCCCTTTTTGCTTATATTCATTTTTCAGTGCATTAAATTTTTGAACAATTTCAATTTTTTGTTCATCCGTTTTTGATTTGTGGCTTTTATTTGCTCTTTGATAAAGTCCTAATTCTCTAATCCATTTATAAATATATTTGGCGATTTGTTCCTAATTTTTTCACTATTTTCTGTTCAATTTTATTCCATTCTTTTGCTGAATATTTTTTCCCTTTTTGCTGAATTTTCTCTTTAATTCTGTAGAATTTCTCAACAATTTCTCGTTTTTCCTCTTCAATTTCTTTCAATTGATTTTGTTTTTCTTTTTTTTCTTCCCATTTTTCTCCAAATATTTCATCAAATGTTTTTTGTTCTGTTTTTTTCTTTTCTGCTGCAATTTCAATTAGCACAATTAAAAATGCAATTAAAACGGATAAAAATAGGCATAATTTCATTTTTGACAATTTTCTTGCGATTAAATTTGTATTTAAATGAATTCTGATATAAATATAAAATAATAATTTAATTATCTCTAAAATTGCTTATTAATTCTTCAAGTGAATTATTGACATACTTATTTTATTCATTAAATCAACAATTTATCTCTACTGATTGGTCAAATTAATTAAAATAATAATTTTGTCATAAGTAAATAAAAAATTTCACGTAAAACAAAATTCCAATTCTATTAATCATAATAAATCATATATATATATTTTTTTAATTTTATTTATTTACATTTTTTAATATGTATTACTTTTAATAGAGTTGAATGGGACATAGAATTTTGTGAGAAGACATTACAAAAATATTATTTTTTAATTTTCATTAAAAATGTGAAATTCTCTTATTATGATCGGTTGAAGAAAAAAAAAAAAAAATTCAGATCCATAAAAAAAATTTATGGTTGCCTCAAATTTTCAAAAATTCCCCCCAGTGGCGTCTATCGCACTGCCGAATCCCTCCCACTAAGTTCCCCGTTTTTTTTTTTTGAAAAAGCGCATCACAAAAAGGTGTGAAAAAAAAACGCCGACCCCCCCCCCCCCCCCCCCTCCTCCCTTTACCCCCCCCCCCCCCTTTCACAAAATTAATATTGACCCCTGCCACCTTTTTTTCGAGAAAATTAATAACAAGAAATTTTTCATTCACTGCTTAAACATTTTTATTGCATTTGATAAAATTTTGGGTGTCGTTAGAATCCAAATTTTTTCCCTTATGTCCTTTAAAATCAAATTTGCATTTTCGAAAGATTTTTCAATTATTTAAAATTTTGTCCACTATTAATCTCTTTATTAGCTTTGCCACAGAAGAGTAAGAAACTGCAGCAGATGGCTGCTGCTGCTCCAACGATGGAAACGGGCTTTTTCCCGGCTTCATCCCTTCTGTTGGAAGGGGGGGGGGACTCTTTCTCCCTCTAAACTTGCTTATAAGCCCGCTGCATTCATCTCATCCAATAGCATATCTCTGCTGCCCCACCCAACACAAATCGCATCTATCAATCGCTTCGGGCGATTTGAAAATATCCAAGGGCAGAGACGCAGAATGGATAAAATCACACTGTCTGTTTTAGCGTTTACTTCTTTGCCACTCATTTGAAAATGAAAGAATCCCCCCTCCCTCAGCAGACCAGTGCCCCCCCGGCCTCCCACTTTTCTCCTAAGACAGGACGGACTTGGGGAGGAGACAACGACATATTCCCATTCATTCATCGAGGGGGGGGGGCATAAGGAACGGACGAAGATGCCGGCGGCAAGCGGATAGACGGACGACAATTAGCGGTGGTGGCGGCAGAAGTCCGTCCCCTCTAGCGACGACACAACACTTTCCACCCCGCCGAACTGCTGCCCTGTCCCACTGGGGCTAATCAGCAGAAAGAGAGAGAGTGATCACTCTACTCACTCAGCCTCCCTCCTCCGCTGATCAGTGATCAGTCTCTGTTTAGGCTGTGGGGATGGGGAGAATGGGGGGTGATCGATCGCCTCCTTCCCTCCGGTGACGTGGCGCAGGGCATTTAATTAGCGTCACTTTTGCGCCGCTGCTGCCCTGCGGCGGTTGTGGTGGTTGTACACGACACACAAATCTCCCCCAGCGCAAAATTGGTGAAGAAGAAGGAGACGTGTCCTTCTGCTGCTGTCCCCCCTTAAACACACTGCCATTTTGGGCATCTCTCTCCATTCATAAATAAATGATTCCCAATTTATTTAATAATTATTGCTATAATTAAATTAGAGGAATCGGGGAATAACTAATTTGGTAAGTTGCACTGCAAATGGGGTCGAGAAGTCCTCCTTAAACACCTTTTTATGTTGATTTTCTCTCATTTTTCGCTTTTTGAAAAATTTTCTCCCCTAAGAAATGGCTACCGGTTACCGATATTTTTTCAGCCATGCCCGGGTTCTGTCCTTTCCCTCATCGGCATTTCTGCCCCTAACATTCAGGGATACATATAATTAAGGTGCAATTAACAACTCATCAAAAAAATTAAAACAATGAGTGACCATGAAAATTGCATGATTTTCGGTTTTAGGTTGTTAACTTTTACAAAAAACATCATTTAGGACTTGCTTATAGCATATTAAGACACTAATCATGTAAAATTTTGGGTTTTATTGAAGAAATTTAATTATTTTTTTTCTAAATTAAGCAAGCAGATAAACAAAAATGATTCGGTTATGCTTGTTTCTGATCGGTTGCACGGCCAGTGTTGTTTATTCTGCGACAGACAGTGCTTCTTCAGCGGATGCAGACAAAAACAGCAGCAGCAAAGATTTTCAAGGACAAAAACTGTCCTGGAAGGCAAGTACATTCATTGATTTGATGGTTCGATCAGACAAAAAAAAAGCCGGAACCCAAAACCCTCAATTTCCGAGAGTTCAAGCCGACGGGAAAGGCAATTTTTGTTAATTGGACCGGGACTAAATATTGCTCCTCCGTGTTTCCAGTTTCGATCATTTTCAAAATTAAATATCAGACAGGGGTGAAGCGCGGATCAAACCGCCAAGAATTTTTAAATTTTTCTTGAATTCACTTGTGTTTTGGAGGAATAGGCCTGCCCCCACCCTGGTTATGTATGTCCTTGGATTTGGCATTGGGCCAGGATTATAGTACAATTGTCGTCCGGGAAAAGCGCAATCTTGTCCTTATTAATTAATATATACAGAAAACTTGTGCAACTATTTTTAAGGACGACGATGGCCTTGAGGTGAAAATCATTCGGCCAATTGCGCAGGAGAAGTGCGCTCTGAAGAGTCGGCCGGGCGACACGGTCAAGCAGTACTACAAACTGACTGATCCGGAGGGCAAAGAAATTGGCTCGAATTTCGGCGAAAAACCGTAGGAACCGCTACAGTACACCCTCAGAGGGTTTTCACTCTATTTTTTTTCTCATTCCATGGGATAATGCTGATTTACCATTTTTTGAACAGGTACTCGTTCACGCTCGGCATGCACCAGGTCATCGAAGGCATGGACAGGTGGTGCCAATTGAAAATTTATGACTTTTTCCTGGGAGGGGTTAATTAAAACGCATATTTTTGGGGTAATTAGTCGTTAATATTGGTCCAAGGTGCCATTGTTTTGATCCGGAAATGCCATTGGTTTTGACCAAACTAGACATTCTAAATTAATCGATTTTGGAAAAACATTTTGAAATAAAAATTAAAATTTTGCATTCATTTTAAATTTCGTTTTACAGAGCAATGACCGGGATG
Organism: Heterodera schachtii; assembly: GCA_023374025.1. Taxonomy (NCBI): domain Eukaryota; kingdom Metazoa; phylum Nematoda; class Chromadorea; order Rhabditida; family Heteroderidae; genus Heterodera; species Heterodera schachtii. The sequence goes on from SIJG01000106.1 coordinate 261,336, forward strand.
TGCATTGGAGAAAAACGCCGTGTGACCATTCCCGGAAAGTTGGGCTTCGGCGACGGTGGGCGAAAGAGGTAAAATAATTTTTAAAAAATTTAAATTAAAAATAACTGTTTCTAATAGGGATGGCATCAAGTCGGACCAGGTGCTGCATTACATTGTACAACTTGTCGACCTGTTTCGTCCGACGCCGGGCCCACGTTGGCGTGAGGAGGACGGCCTCGAAATTGAGGTGGTTGGCACATTTGAAGGAGCCTCGGAATGGGAAGAAAATTTGAGAGTTCAAATCTTTATTTTATCAAGGTTGGAAAAATTGGGAATCAACCATAGGGTCGAAATTTTTCAACAATGAAAAGAAAAAGTCAAAAACTTAGAGGTCAGCTCTAAAACTAAGTAACACCCAATACGAATTTTAATTAGCATTGGTGGAAAATTCCATAAGTTTTGGTCTAAAAACTGTAATTTTTGCAAGACAACAAGCTTTCCAAAAAAATTTCGGTATGACTTTCAAAGAAAAACCCTATGTTTTGTGTTTATTTTCAAAAAAACAAACAAACAAATAACTAAATTCTAAAGGCCATAAACAAATTGTGATATGAACCTCACATACAAATCGCCTCTGTTAAATTAACCCTTTTAATCGATTTAAAGCTGATGACGAAATGAAATGTCCGCAAAGTTATAATTACCGAGCGAAAATTCAAAAACCGTAACCACATACATAATTACAGTAGCTCTCTCCCCAGTTTGCTTTAATTATGCGCTTGACAGCCGCGTAGACGTAATCAATCAATTCATTAATAAAATAATTATAATTTCATCCGTCGACAGGTGACCCACAAAATTGAGGAAAGCGCTTGCCGTCGTTCGGCACCCGGCGACACCATTCACCAGCACTACACACTGAACTTGGCGGACGGCACATTCATCGACTCGTCCTTCTCACGCAGCAAAGTATGAAGAAGAGACCATAGCACTGGAGCAGCTCCATCCCCCCCCCTCCCCCGCCCCGGAAAAATTTAAAAATTTCAAAAAATTATAAAATTTTCTAGCGATTTTTTCCGAAATTTGGATGAATTATGAAATTTTTCAAAAAAAAAAAAAGTTTTTTTTTCAAAAAGATGCTGAAAATTTTTTAAATTTTTTCTTTTTGAAACTTCTCATAAAAAATTTAAGATTTTTTGGAAGAATTTTTAATTGAAAGTTTTTTATTTTTTATTTTTAGGGGGAAAGGCAAGGCGGGGTGACGGGAAATGAATTCGGTGGAAATATTTCTCTTGCTTTTTTCTTACTTGCAAGAAATTTCATCACCATTATTTTTGACAAATTTGTCGGGGATTTGCGCCCGATCACCAACATTTGTTTCACCGAAGATCGGGAAACCCTAATTTTCATTCGTTATTGTTCCAACTTACGAACCCAACTTTTCCAAGCTCTTTTTGAAAATTTGCCTTTTGGTTATAATTTTCGTTTGATTTTTAATACAACATTAAACGAACCGCAATGCCAAAAAATTACATTCTCTAGCCCAAAACTTAATTTTTTTTTTTTTTTTTTTTTTTTAATTGAGCCAAAATTGCTCATTTAATTACCTTCACCCAATCCCCATTTAAGCCGTTCATTTTCCGTCTCCACCACGGCGAAGTGATCGCCGGAATGGACCGTGCCATGACCTCAATGTGCGAGGGCGAACGTCGTCGCGTTGTGATCCCGGCCGCATTGGGTGGGAATTATTTGTCAATTAGTTATTGATTGATACGATTGGCCGAGACTAATGGTCGGATGGATACCCACTAATATTTATTTCGTTAATTTGTTAAAATAATCGAAATTTAAAGTTTGCTCGTGAAATTTTTAAATTTTCGACTTAAATCTATTAAAAAGTAATATAAATTCAATGAAAAATTCAAATTGTCACCCACCCCCTTGAGAAATATTAAAATTTCTGGCTTCTCTCATGCTGTTTACTTATGCTGTTTCTCATTAGTTTTAAATTGAATTCATCCTATTTATCATAATTAGGCTATGGCGACAAAGGCCGTGACAATATCCCCGGCGGCGCCACTCTCTACTTTGACATTGAGCTGCACAAACTGATCAAACCGAGCGCGGATGAGCTTTGAGAAGTTGGGACAAATGACAACATTGGCATAGAGAGAGAGAGTCGTCAATTAATGAATTAATTATTAATTAATCAATTAATTATGCGCGTCATTCAGCAATCAAACATTTCCAAATTAACATTATTACTTTTCTATGTTTTTAAATACCAAATATTTTAAATAATACTTAAATTTGATGAAGTTTTTCCACTCTCTTTTTAACCTCTTTATATGTTTGTTGTGTTTTATGTTATTCAAAATTTGTGAAAGCATAATAAATATTGATTTGAAATTGTTTTACAAATTTTTTTATATTTAAATTTTGATTTTAACAGTAATTTTGGAAACCAATGAATGAAGGAAACAGAAAACAACTTTTGCATCAAAAATTATCAATATTTTATTTGGATTTTAGATCAAACATAATTAAATTGCGATAAAATAATTATTGAAAACATGTAAATTTATATTTTAAAAATGTATATTTAAATTTTTGCATCAATTTGTAATCCAAATAACCTTTGGGAAAAACAATATTTAATTAATAAAAATATTTGAGACCCTTTTATGAAGAAAATGATTTTAAAAAGTTTTTTGGAAAAAATCGAAACTAAAATTTACAAAAATCTTTGAACCTTTCAAAATTACACGGCCAAAATAAATTTTTATTTTATAATAAAATTTTTCGGTCGTTTGTTTTATTCTCAAAATGAATATCATTCATTTTTCGCTTATAATTAATTGCCCATTTTTATGAATTATTTTTTGACTTGTGCACTCAATTAAATCATAAATATTGAACAATTTCTTTCATATTGTTCAAAATTAACAATTTACATATAAAAAAATATTCCATAATTAAGCAAAATCCCAATTATCGTCCTAACTTGTTTTCAGGAGCAACCAAATTAAGCAAAAAATTTTATTGGACGACCCAAAAGCTATTAATCAGAAATTCAAAACAATGTGTTGTTATAATATTTGACCAACAAAGAAAAATTCTTAATAACTTTTTTCCTTTTTTGAATTTAAAATTCGGCCCCTCAAAATAAGGACAAACTTGGATTAAACAACAATTTTTAATCAAAAATTTCATTTAAATAATAATGGGGAAGAAAAATTTTTTTGTGTTAATTATCCGTCCTCCCCCCCCCCCCCCCCCCGCATTTGATCGTTTTTCATCTTTTCATCAACGCCCTCCCCCTCTTTTCACTGTCCCTCTTTCTTCTCCTCCACCTCCGTTTTCGGCTTCATCTTCAGCTTCATCATTTTCTGTGGCTGTGGCACGTCTTTGGTCGGCACCGGCGCCCCACTGTAACAATACAATAAAAAAAGAAAGAGCCGGGAAATTTCAAATTTGCGGATCCCGCTGCGGGATTGAAACTCAAAATTTCTGCGGGACGGAATCCCGCGACTATAAATCTCGCAAAATCCCACATTCCCTGAGAAAATTCTGAGCTGTCATCGCTAAAATCACTTTAAAACCACTTTTATTGTGATGAAAATGGTCGATTTATTGTAAGCTGTAATAAATAAATAATATGTACGAAAAAGTACGAATCCATTTTTTGGCATTGAAAAAAATTTCCTTAAAAATCCTCAAAAACTGATAAGTATGAATATGTAAAAACCCATATGTTGATTTTTTGTACATATTCTTAGAAAAACATAAAAAGAATAAATGCCATAAAATGATCCATTTAAACAAATTTTTCAAAAAAAAAAATCTTTTAACAAAATAATTGTATTTCCTCTTATTTAGAGCACGAAAAATGCGTGGAAATATATTTTTTGCCCCTATTTTTGAAACTTTTTGTCGTTTTAGCCCTTTTACCGGTTGTTGTTGTTGTTGATGATGGTGGTGCCATTGCACGGCTTGATTTTTCCCTCCCATAATTTTTGGAAGTACCGTGTGAGAGGCTTAAGGGATTTTTACAAAAAATTTTCACCTTTGTCACTTCCGGTGGTAAAAATGGCCGATTTCCGACTTTTTGGGCTTTCTTTCGGTTGCCGAAATTTTTTCAGCCGTCGAATTCCGATTTACGAAATTTTTGAAGAGTGTCCACCCATCCTGATTTACACCAAAATTGTCAATTTTGTGCTTTTTTTTTTTGCCCAGAAATCCTTCGCAATATTTTGGCCCAGCCCCTCCCCGCCTCCTTTCATGCATCACTTACGTCGTTGGAGAACCACTCATTTTCGCCCGGCTTATATGGTGGTTCCGCCAACGAGTACAGTAGGAAGCAAATAAAAAACTGCAAAAAGAAAAAATTAAAAAAATAGAATTTTTCTTTTTTACCACAACACTGCAGGTGTTCAGCAGGGACGCCATTAAGAGTGAAAAAAAAATACTTTTTTGAAAAAATTGATACCTAAAAAAGTGGAAATTTTATTTAAACAATTAGTAGTCGGGAATGATTCTGGGACCGGCGTTCTGGGAGGAGACACCCTCAAAAAAGAGGGGACAAGGCATTAGTCACAAAATGTATGGAATGGGGGAATCGAGTCAGAAAATGGCCAAAATGAGGGGAAAAAATGGGAGGGCGCGGGTTTTTTTGGACAAAAAGATGGATTTATTTTTTTACATTAAAAGCTAAATAAAAATAGGATGAGAAATTTTGTAAAAATGAATTTCAGTTTACAATCCTTCGGGAAATTTTGTAAAACATATTTGGAAAAAAAAAATTTTTTTTGACCAAAATTTATTAAATAAATAAGTATTTATTAAAAAAAGTTTCGAATTGTAAAATGAAATTATTTTAAGCAGTGTTTTGAACAAATTTTGACATTTTTTTAGCACATAACAAACCTGAAATGGTACAATACGACCCTATAAATAAACCAATGAAGAATAAAGGTTTTTTTTCAAAAAGGAGCATAAATTTGGCGAAATATTTGGAGAAAAACGTGAAGAAAAAGAAGAAGAAAATTTGGAAGAAAAAAGAGAAATGATTAAAAAATATTATAAAATAAAAGAGAAAATTATGCAAAAAGGAAGAAAATACGCAGCAAAAAAAAATGGAATAAAGTAGAAAGAAAAATCGGAAGAAAACTGGGGTCAAAACGTCATTATATTTATAAGTGGATTAAAAAATGGGATTAAAGCAAAAAATACCTAAAAGATAAAAATTTAAAATTTAAATTGTACAAATTCAATGATATGAAAAAAGAATTCAAGCAAAAAGAAAATCTTAGAGGTCATTTTCTGAAATATTTTCATGTCATTTAAATTCCAAATTCCTGGCGGCGATGGTTAGGCACCAAAAAAAAGATGAAAATAAAAAGGCATAAAATGAAAAAGGCACAAAAACTAGAAAAATTCGACCAGAGTAAAAAACAAATAAATGCAATATTTCAAGATTTTTTCAAATAAAAAAATTATTTTAAAAAATTATTAGAAAAATTAAATTTTAGGCGATGAATTTTTATAAAATTTTCAAATTTTTAGGACGCATTTAAAAACAAGTTATTTTCGTTTTTTTTTTTGCTTTTTCTTTATAGGAGTTAGCAGAAAAAAGCCATATGCCGCATAATCCGCGCGGTGGATTTAGGAAACGCTCTTATGTGGCTGAATTTAGGAAACATCACAGCACATTCGAATGCTGGCCAAGGCCAAAAATCCCCGGAAAATTTCCTAGTCGGTAACTTTGCTTTTTCTGATATAAATATAAGCATTTTAACTAAACGATCGCGGGCGATGGGTGGGGGGCAGTGGAGGAATTTTCAGTGCGATCTTTGATTTATACCGCCAAAGGCAGTTGGGCCAAATGCTAATGGCTGCTGGGTTCAAATGGCAGCAAATTCAAATAAATAAAGCAAAAATGTCCCCCGAGGGCGGAGAGAGGAGAACACAAATCGGCCGGACAGAAAAGAGGAAAATGTTTTGCCAGAGGATTTGCGGCTATTGAGAATTGGTCGCTGCTGTGGTGGACATTTAACAGTGAAAAAGTGGGAGGGGGAAGGGTCGGATGGGTCACCAAAAGTGCCTTTCTTTGTTTATGCCATCATTCAAGGCATACTCAGCAGAGAATAAATATAGTTTTTATTGTTATGCGACGGAATTATTTATTTCTTAATTTGTGAAAATAAATTTAAAAACATATTATTCTTTTATCACTGATTTGATTAAAATTTAAAAAATTTCATTCAATAAATTAGTTTTTTTGACAAATTTATCAATTTTTAAAAGCAACAAAATAAATGAAGTAAATTAAACAGAATTTGTCAAAAGCTTCAACAAATAAAATTTGTCTAATTTAATTATTTTCTTCTCCAAATTGCTTCTTCCATTTGCAAATACTCTCTCGACTAATTTTCAAAATTTCCGTAATTTTCTCATCACTCATTTTTGGATTTTCACTTTTTATTTGCCAATACATTTTTATTTTTTCCAATTTTTCTTTTTATGTTATTTTTCCTTTCATTCCAAATTGTTTCTTCCATTTGTCAATTGCACTTTTGCTAACTTCAATTTTCTTACACATTTTATTATAATTTCGGTGCCATTCTTTTTTCTAATATTTTCCAGCAATTTCCAGGCACGGCACTTGCGCAATGATCAGATTCTTGCTCAAGCATTTCATTGTTGTACATTTTCAGGTTCTTTCTTTACCATGGATTTTGTCAGGTTCTTTCCCGTTTACACCAAGGCGGGAAACAGCTCCAAACAGCAGCAGATCACTTCCACTGTCGTACATCTTACAATTAGCAGTAGTGCGTTCGAGACCGAAAATTCCCCAGGCTTGAGACTCGAGACCGAAACTTACAACCCGAAGGACTGGTCTAAAATTTCTGCTAATTTTTTTTGATCTAAATTTTTGGTTTTTGAAATTTTACTTCCTTTCGAAAAATTACATTCAAAAACGAGGAAAAATGTAAATTATTTGCAACTTTAACGGGTGAATAATAATATTGAATTTTTTGATCATGTTATGTTCAGTGAATTATTTTTTGCACTACATTTTTTAAATTTTTGTTAAATATTTTGTCATCAAACTTTTTAAAACTAACATTTTAAAGCGGAATATCCGGGAGAGCACCCATAAATTTAAAATAAAATTCAAGGATATGTTTTTCCAATTCTCACTAAATTCCAGGTCCCATTCAATCTCTTAGAAGTGATCATAATGTAAAAAAAGTAATTATGATTAAATTACAAATAAAGCATTTCTGAATTTTTTATATTTAATAAATGGGATTTTGCATAATCGTGTAATGTTTTTAGAGAATAATTAAATAATTAATTTTGTTAATTTGATCATCAATCAATAAAGATAAATTACAAAATATTTATGATTTATTAAATGTCAATAATTCAATAATAAATTTATAAGCAATTTAGAATAATGAAAAAATTATTATTTAAATTTCCGTCAATTCACATTTATTAATTTTAATCGCAAGAAAAATTGTCAAAAATGAAATTGTGCCTATTTTTATCCGTTTTAATTGCGTTTTCAATTGTGTTAATTGAAATTTCAGCAGAAAAGAAAAAAATGGAACAAAAGACATTTGAAGAAATATTTGGAGAAAAATGGGAAGAAAAAGAAGAAGAAAAAAATTTGGAAGAAGAAAATAACGAAAATGAAAATGAACAGAAAAAGAGAGAAATTGTTGAGAAATTCCATAAAATTAAAGAGAAAATTAAGCAAAAAGGGAAAAAATATTCAGCAAAAGAATGGGGTAAAATTGATGTGAAAATAGGGAAAAAATTTGGAACAAATCGAAACAAAATTTATAAATGGATTAAAGAATTAGGTTTATATAAAAGGCACCATAAATCAAAAACGGATGAACAAAAAATTGAAATTGTTCAACAATTTATTGCAATGAAATATGAGTTTAAGCAAAAGGAAAGAAAATATTCGGAAAAAGAAAGGAAGAAAAATTATGCAGAAATTTATAAGAAAATTGGAATTAGCCAAAAGATAATTAACAAATGGAAGAAACAATTTGGAATGAGTGGAAAAATAACTGGAAAAGAAAAAATGGAGAAAATGAAAATGTATTGGCAAATGAAAGAAGAAAATACAAAAATGACTGATGAAAAAATTACGGAATTTTTGCAAATTAGTGAGCAGAGCATTCGTCGATGGAAGAAACAATTTGGAGATGAAAATGTTCAATGAAAGATGGGAATTGAAAGATCATTAATTGTATTTTTATTTACAGCATTTGACGACTTTTAATTAATTTATTTTTATTGTTTTTCAAATGGATAAATTGAAAAATTGGCCCCGAAGTATTTGACCTCTCAATTTAGCCGACAATTTTGAGACTTGTAATTTTGGCATTATTTATTAATTTAAAATTGAAAAAATAAAAATTGTTCTGTTACGCTGCGCTATGACTTCATCCTTAAAATGGCACAATAAGAATGAAAAATTTTTTCAAAAATATTTTGTCAACAAATAAAACAAAAATTTATTTTATTATTTTGATTAAAAATTGACAAAAATTAAAAATTAGTTTTGAACCCATAATAAACCCACAACAAAAGCCTACAGTTTGCACCACTAAATTACAACAGTTCACTGAAGTCACTTTTTTTTTACTCAAAAAGTCATTCTTTAGGATGTAAATATTTCCGTCTTTTTCGTCAAAATTTCATTGGACGAAAACGAAAGCCCTTCTTCATTCATCTATTTGTATTTCCCAATTTGTCCTCCGACCCATTCAATAAAATTATTTATTTATTCTTTTTCTTTGTGTGTTCTAAGTGGAAGAACACAACAAAAGCGAAACGAAAATGTTAAACTTTTAAATCCGAAAAGAAAACGAAACGAAAACTTTAAAATTTTAAACTCGAAAACGAAACTCAAAAAGTGCCGAAAATGTAGGACGAAACAAAAACTAAACGAAATTTCATGCAGCCCTGGTGCCAATAAGTTTTAAATTAGGGGGTGTAAAAGGCCAAAATCTTATTAAAAACTGCAACAAACCAAACATTATTGAGAATACATAATTTTTAAAATTTGTGTATTTTTCTATTTTCATTGCATTTTTATTTTATAAATTGAAATTAGAGAGAAAATAAAATTGGAACAAAAAACATTGAAAAATGAATTTAAGCAAAAAAGAAGAATATTTTCTTTTCTATTTCAATTTAAATTTGAAAAATTAAAAATGGAATTAAAACAGATAAAAATAGGCATAAGCCTATTTTTGACAATTTTTCTTAAGATTAAAAATTGCAGTTAAATTCGAACTGACAGAAATATAAAATAATATAATTTAATATTTTCAAAAAGAATTTTTTCACTATTTCTCCATTTCTAATTGAATTATTGACAGCTTATTATGTTTATTAAGTGATAAATAATTCCCGGTACCGCTCAGCTCTAGAAAATGAAAATGAAGAGTGATGATTAAGAGAAGTGGCGGATGAAAGAGGGAGCGGGGGGGGGGGGGCAAAGATAATTCGAATTTTCTCATAATTAACTCAAAAAGCCTAAAAATTAAATTATCATTTTTGACGATTATTTGAGACATTGGCTTAAAATCAAAAACTTTATTTATGGGAAAATATAAATAAAACATTAAGACTAATGCAAATCGCATCATTTTTGTCCTAATAACCGCCAAAAATAAATTTTGTTACTCAAAAAAGCATAAAATAGGAATAAAAATGAGAAAATTTGACCGAAAAGCCTCAATGTTAAGAGTGCAAAAATAATTTAATTTTTTTTAAATTACTAAATTCTTTATCAGCATCCTGTTGAGTTTATATTTTGCATGGGAAATGCGGCATTTGTCGGGCTTTGGGGGGTCCGTGCTATGCTCTTATAATGTTGGAGTTTTCATATTTTTTTTTGCCGTTTTATTTTTTCACTTAAATTTGGCCTATTTTCTTAACAAACACAATTTTACAAAAATCACAAATAGAAATTTCAATAGAAATTATCTAATCCGATTCCTATTTATTATTGGCAACATTAATTCAAAAGTTATGCGATTCGTCGAGTGAGAGATAGAGAGAGAAAAAAGTTATTTGTTTTTTTCTCGCACTATTCCAACTTATTTACGCAAATTTTGCTTTGCTCGCGATGTGTGGGGAAATAGCACATGCATACAAAAGAAAAGAAATGAGTGAAAAGCGAGGGAAAGTGACCGCTCTGCGGCGTTTCTCTCCCTCTTTTCATCCCATATAAAAATGATAAAAAATTATTGCATTATATAAAAATGACAAAAACCAGCTCGTTCGTGTGATCTGCTGCAGGTTGGCGCCGTTTCCCGCCTGTGGGAAAGTGGGAAAGTGCCTGTACCAAGAGCCTGACTTAGTCCATGATTAAGAACCTGAACCTGAACATGTACAACAAGGAAATGCTTGATCGGGAACCTGACCCATGACATGAACATATACTTGTGAAAGTGCCGGGGATGCCTGAAAATGGCTGTGTTGGCCGTTGTGCCAACAACGGGCGGTTGCATTCGGTTGGAGTCGACTAAAGCGCGGATCACTTTTTTCAATTTATTTAGCACTTTTGAATTTGCTAATTTATTCCCACGAAACAATTCTAATTTATGAATTCAATAAATTGGGGGGAATTAAAAAATAAATGCCCAAAAATTAAAATTGCTTTTTGCGTCATCATTTGAAATGGGAAATTAATGACGGTCTAAGTAGTAGACAAAGAATTATTTTTTTTTTTTTGTAAATTAAAAAAGTTAACATACTCAATGATGCACAAAAGCACCAGTAAGTCATCGCCCAGTTCATCTGTAGATGGTGGTTAATTAATGAAAATGTACCGTTTTAAATAGAACAGAAATTCCATCATTTGAAAACTAAATCACCAAAAAATTAATGGATCGTACATAATTACGGATTCCGTAATTAGTGCGTAAATTATATGACATTTTTTCCTTTTTTATTTTTGAAAATATTACAAATTTTTTGGCAAGTGCATAATAATGTCATTTTTATTAATTGAAGTCACTTATATACTTGTGAAAGTGCCGGGGATGCCTGGAAATGGCTGCGTTGGCTTTGTGCCAACAACGGGCGGTTGCATTCGGTTGGAGTCGACTAAAGCGCGGATCACTTTTTTCAATTTATTTAGCACTTTTGAATTTGCTAATTTATTCCCACGAAACAATTCTAATTTATGAATTCAATAAATTGGGGGGAATTAAAAAATAAATGCCCAAAAATTAAAATTGCTTTTTGCGTCATCATTTGAAATGGGAAATTAATGACGGTCTAAGTAGTAGACAAAGAATTATTTTTTTTTTTTTGTAAATTAAAAAAGTTAACATACTCAATGATGCACAAAAGCACCAGTAAGTCATCGCCCAGTTCATCTGTAGATGGTGGTTAATTAATGAAAATGTACCGTTTTAAATAGAACAGAAATTCCATCATTTGAAAACTAAATCACCAAAAAATTAATGGATCGTACATAATTACGGATTCCGTAATTAGTGCGTAAATTATATGACATTTTTTCCTTTTTTATTTTTGAAAATATTACAAATTTTTTGGCAAGTGCATAATAATGTCATTTTTATTAATTGAAGTCACTTATATACTTGTGAAAGTGCCGGGGATGCCTGGAAATGGCTGCGTTGGCTTTGTGCCAACAACGGGCGGTTGCATTCGGTTGGAGTCGACCAAAGCGCGGATCACTTTTTTCAATTTATTTAGCACTTTTGAATTTGCTAATTTATTCCCACGAAACAATTCTAATTTATTAATTCAATAAATTGGGGGGAATTAAAAAATAAATGCCCAAAAATTAAAATTGCTTTTTGCGTCATCATTTGAAATGGGAAATTAATGACGGTCATAAGTAGTAGACAAAGAATTATTTTTTTTTTTGTAAATTAAAAAAGTTAACATACTCAATGATGCACAAAAGCACCAGTAAGTCATCGCCCAGTTCATCTGTAGATGGTGGTTAATTAATGAAAATGTACCGTTTTAAATAGAACAGAAATTCCATCATTTGAAAACTAAATCACCAAAAAATTAATGGATCGTACATAATTACGGATTCCGTAATTAGTGCGTAAATTATATGACATTTTTTCCTTTTTTATTTTTGAAAATATTACAAATTTTTTGGCAAGTGCATAATAATGTCATTTTTATTAATTGAAGTCACTTATATACTTGTGAAAGTGCCGGGGATGCCTGGAAATGGCTGCGTTGGCTTTGTGCCAACAACGGGCGGTTGCATTCGGTTGGAGTCGACCAAAGCGCGGATCACTTTTTTCAATTTATTTAGCACTTTTGAATTTGCTAATTTATTCCCACGAAACAATTCTAATTTATGAATTCAATAAATTGGGGGGAATTAAAAAATAAATGCCCAAAAATTAAAATTGCTTTTTGCGTCATCATTTGAAATGGGAAATTAATGACGGTCATAAGTAGTAGACAAAGAATTATTTTTTTTTTTTTGTAAATTAAAAAAGTTAACATACTCAATGATGCACAAAAGCACCAGTAAGTCATCGCCCAGTTCATCTGTAGATGGTGGTTAATTAATGAAAATGTACCGTTTTAAATAGAACAGAAATTCCATCATTTGAAAACTAAATCACCAAAAAATTAATGGATCGTACATAATTACGGATTCCGTAATTAGTGCGTAAATTATATGACATTTTTTCCTTTTTTATTTTTGAAAATATTACAAATTTTTTGGCAAGTGCATAATAATGTCATTTTTATTAATTGAAGTCACTTATATACTTGTGAAAGTGCCGGGGATGCCTGGAAATGGCTGCGTTGGCTTTGTGCCAACAACGGGCGGTTGCATTCGGTTGGAGTCGACTAAAGCGCGGATCACTTTTTTCAATTATTTAGCACTTTTGAATTTGCTAATTTATTCCCACGAAACAATTCTAATTTATGAATTCAATAAATTGGGGGGAATTAAAAAATAAATGCCCAAAAATTAAAATTGCTTTTTGCGTCATCATTTGAAATGGGAAATTAATGACGGTCTAAGTAGTAGACAAAGAATTATTTTTTTTTTTTTGTAAATTAAAAAAGTTAACATACTCAATGATGCACAAAAGCACCAGTAAGTCATCGCCCAGTTCATCTGTAGATGGTGGTTAATTAATGAAAATGTACCGTTTTAAATAGAACAGAAATTCCATCATTTGAAAACTAAATCACCAAAAAATTAATGGATCGTACATAATTACGGATTCCGTAATTAGTGCGTAAATTATATGACATTTTTTCCTTTTTTATTTTTGAAAATATTACAAATTTTTTGGCAAGTGCATAATAATGTCATTTTTATTAATTGAAGTCACTTATATACTTGTGAAAGTGCCGGGGATGCCTGGAAATGGCTGCGTTGGCTTTGTGCCAACAACGGGCGGTTGCATTCGGTTGGAGTCGACTAAAGCGCGGATCACTTTTTTCAATTTATTTAGCACTTTTGAATTTGCTAATTTATTCCCACGAAACAATTCTAATTTATGAATTCAATAAATTGGGGGGAATTAAAAAATAAATGCCCAAAAATTAAAATTGCTTTTTGCGTCATCATTTGAAATGGGAAATTAATGACGGTCTAAGTAGTAGACAAAGAATTATTTTTATTTTTTTTGTAAATTAAAAAAGTTAACATACTCAATGATGCACAAAAGCACCAGTAAGTCATCGCCCAGTTCATCTGTAGATGGTGGTTAATTAATGAAAATGTACCGTTTTAAATAGAACAGAAATTCCATCATTTGAAAACTAAATCACCAAAAAATTAATGGATCGTACATAATTACGGATTCCGTAATTAGTGCGTAAATTATATGACATTTTTTCCTTTTTTATTTTTGAAAATATTACAAATTTTTTGGCAAGTGCATAATAATGTCATTTTTATTAATTGAAGTCACTTATATACTTGTGAAAGTGCCGGGGATGCCTGGAAATGGCTGCGTTGGCTTTGTGCCAACAACGGGCGGTTGCATTCGGTTGGAGTCGACTAAAGCGCGGATCACTTTTTTCAATTTATTTAGCACTTTTGAATTTGCTAATTTATTCCCACGAAACAATTCTAATTTATGAATTCAATAAATTGGGGGGAATTAAAAAATAAATGCCCAAAAATTAAAATTGCTTTTTGCGTCATCATTTGAAATGGGAAATTAATGACGGTCTAAGTAGTAGACAAAGAATTATTTTTTTTTTTGTAAATTAAAAAAGTTAACATACTCAATGATGCACAAAAGCACCAGTAAGTCATCGCCCAGTTCATCTGTAGATGGTGGTTAATTAATGAAAATGTACCGTTTTAAATAGAACAGAAATTCCATCATTTGAAAACTAAATCACCAAAAAATTAATGGATCGTACATAATTACGGATTCCGTAATTAGTGCGTAAATTATATGACATTTTTTCCTTTTTTATTTTTGAAAATATTACAAATTTTTTGGCAAGTGCATAATAATGTCATTTTTATTAATTGAAGTCACTTATATACTTGTGAAAGTGCCGGGGATGCCTGGAAATGGCTGCGTTGGCTTTGTGCCAACAACGGGCGGTTGCATTCGGTTGGAGTCGACCAAAGCGCGGATCACTTTTTTCAATTTATTTAGCACTTTTGAATTTGCTAATTTATTCCCACGAAACAATTCTAATTTATGAATTCAATAAATTGGGGGGAATTAAAAAATAAATGCCCAAAAATTAAAATTGCTTTTTGCGTCATCATTTGAAATGGGAAATTAATGACGGTCATAAGTAGTAGACAAAGAATTATTTTTTTTTTTGTAAATTAAAAAAGTTAATATGCACAACCCAATGATGCACAAAAGCACAAGTAAGTCATCGCCCAGTTCATCTGTAGATGGTGGTTAATTAATGAAAATGTACCGTTTTAAATAGAACAGAAATTCCATCATTTGAAAACTAAATCACCAAAAAATTAATGGATCGTACATAATTACGGATTCCGTAATTAGTGCGTAAATTATATGACATTTTTTCCTTTTTTATTTTTGAAAATATTACAAATTTTTTGGCAAGTGCATAATAATGTCATTTTTATTAATTGAAGTCACTTATATACTTGTGAAAGTGCCGGGGATGCCTGGAAATGGCTGCGTTGGCTTTGTGCCAACAACGGGCGGTTGCATTCGGTTGGAGTCGACCTAAAGCGCGGATCACTTTTTTCAATTTATTTAGCACTTTTGAATTTGCTAATTTATTCCCACGAAACAATTCTAATTTATGAATTCAATAAATTGGGGGGAATTAAAAAATAAATGCCCAAAAATTAAAATTGCTTTTTGCGTCATCATTTGAAATGGGAAATTAATGACGGTCTAAGTAGTAGACAAAGAATTATTTTTTTTTTTGTAAATTAAAAAAGTTAAACATACTCAATGATGCACAAAAGCACCAGTAAGTCATCGCCCAGTTCATCTGTAGATGGTGGTTAATTAATGAAAATGTACCGTTTTAAATAGAACAGAAATTCCATCATTTGAAAACTAAATCACCAAAAAATTAATGGATCGTACATAATTACGGATTCCGTAATTAGTGCGTAAATTATATGACATTTTTTCCTTTTTTATTTTTGAAAATATTACAAATTTTTTGGCAAGTGCATAATAATGTCATTTTTATTAATTGAAGTCACTTATATACTTGTGAAAGTGCCGGGGATGCCTGGAAATGGCTGCGTTGGCTTTGTGCCAACAACGGGCGGTTGCATTCGGTTGGAGTCGACTAAAGCGCGGATCACTTTTTTCAATTTATTTAGCACTTTTGAATTTGCTAATTTATTCCCACGAAACAATTCTAATTTATGAATTCAATAAATTGGGGGGAATTAAAAAATAAATGCCCAAAAATTAAAATTGCTTTTTGCGTCATCATTTGAAATGGGAAATTAATGACGGTCTAAGTAGTAGACAAAGAATTATTTTTTTTTTTTTGTAAATTAAAAAAGTTAACATACTCAATGATGCACAAAAGCACCAGTAAGTCATCGCCCAGTTCATCTGTAGATGGTGGTTAATTAATGAAAATGTACCGTTTTAAATAGAACAGAAATTCCATCATTTGAAAACTAAATCACCAAAAAATTAATGGATCGTACATAATTACGGATTCCGTAATTAGTGCGTAAATTATATGACATTTTTTCCTTTTTTATTTTTGAAAATATTACAAATTTTTTGGCAAGTGCATAATAATGTCATTTTTATTAATTGAAGTCACTTATATACTTGTGAAAGTGCCGGGGATGCCTGGAAATGGCTGCGTTGGCTTTGTGCCAACAACGGGCGGTTGCATTCGGTTGGAGTCGACTAAAGCGCGGATCACTTTTTTCAATTTATTTAGCACTTTTGAATTTGCTAATTTATTCCCACGAAACAATTCTAATTTATGAATTCAATAAATTGGGGGGAATTAAAAAATAAATGCCCAAAAATTAAAATTGCTTTTTGCGTCATCATTTGAAATGGGAAATTAATGACGGTCATAAGTAGTAGACAAAGAATTATTTTATTTTTTTTTGTAAATTAAAAAAGTTAACATACTCAATGATGCACAAAAGCACCAGTAAGTCATCGCCCAGTTCATCTGTAGATGGTGGTTAATTAATGAAAATGTACCGTTTTAAATAGAACAGAAATTCCATCATTTGAAAACTAAATCACCAAAAAATTAATGGATCGTACATAATTACGGATTCCGTAATTAGTGCGTAAATTATATGACATTTTTTCCTTTTTTATTTTTGAAAATATTACAAATTTTTTGGCAAGTGCATAATAATGTCATTTTTATTAATTGAAGTCACTTATATACTTGTGAAAGTGCCGGGGATGCCTGGAAATGGCTGCGTTGGCTTTGTGCCAACAACGGGCGGTTGCATTCGGTTGGAGTCGACTAAAGCGCGGATCACTTTTTTCAATTTATTTAGCACTTTTGAATTTGCTAATTTATTCCCACGAAACAATTCTAATTTATGAATTCAATAAATTGGGGGGAATTAAAAAATAAATGCCCAAAAATTAAAATTGCTTTTTGCGTCATCATTTGAAATGGGAAATTAATGACGGTCTAAGTAGTAGACAAAGAATTATTTTTATTTTTTTTGTAAATTAAAAAAGTTAACATACTCAATGATGCACAAAAGCACCAGTAAGTCATCGCCCAGTTCATCTGTAGATGGTGGTTAATTAATGAAAATGTACCGTTTTAAATAGAACAGAAATTCCATCATTTGAAAACTAAATCACCAAAAAATTAATGGATCGTACATAATTACGGATTCCGTAATTAGTGCGTAAATTATATGACATTTTTTCCTTTTTTATTTTTGAAAATATTACAAATTTTTTGGCAAGTGCATAATAATGTCATTTTTATTAATTGAAGTCACTTATATACTTGTGAAAGTGCCGGGGATGCCTGGAAATGGCTGCGTTGGCTTTGTGCCAACAACGGGCGGTTGCATTCGGTTGGAGTCGACCTAAAGCGCGGATCACTTTTTTCAATTTATTTAGCACTTTTGAATTTGCTAATTTATTCCCACGAAACAATTCTAATTTATGAATTCAATAAATTGGGGGGAATTAAAAAATAAATGCCCAAAAATTAAAATTGCTTTTTGCGTCATCATTTGAAATGGGAAATTAATGACGGTCTAAGTAGTAGACAAAGAATTATTTTTATTTTTTTTGTAAATTAAAAAAGTTAACATACTCAATGATGCACAAAAGCACCAGTAAGTCATCGCCCAGTTCATCTGTAGATGGTGGTTAATTAATGAAAATGTACCGTTTTAAATAGAACAGAAATTCCATCATTTGAAAACTAAATCACCAAAAAATTAATGGATCGTACATAATTACGGATTCCGTAATTAGTGCGTAAATTATATGACATTTTTTCCTTTTTTATTTTTGAAAATATTACAAATTTTTTGGCAAGTGCATAATAATGTCATTTTTATTAATTGAAGTCACTTATATACTTGTGAAAGTGCCGGGGATGCCTGGAAATGGCTGCGTTGGCTTTGTGCCAACAACGGGCGGTTGCATTCGGTTGGAGTCGACTAAAGCGCGGATCACTTTTTTCAATTTATTTAGCACTTTTGAATTTGCTAATTTATTCCCACGAAACAATTCTAATTTATTAATTCAATAAATTGGGGGGAATTAAAAAATAAATGCCCAAAAATTAAAATTGCTTTTTGCGTCATCATTTGAAATGGGAAATTAATGACGGTCTAAGTAGTAGACAAAGAATTATTTTTTTTTTTGTAAATTAAAAAAGTTAACATACTCAATGATGCACAAAAGCACCAGTAAGTCATCGCCCAGTTCATCTGTAGATGGTGGTTAATTAATGAAAATGCTTATTACCGTTTTAAATAGAACATAAATTCCATTTGAAAAATTAAAATTTCACCAAAAATTAATGGGTCGTACATAATTACTGATTCCATAATTAGGGCGTAAATTATATGACATTTTTTTTTGAAAACATTACAAATTAGCATAGTCAACTTTATTCAAGATATTCTTTCCGTTTTCACATTTTATAATTTATTAACCATCATAATAAAACTCATTCAATAATTCTTTCCATTTTTACATTTCTATAAGAATTTATTTCTATCACAATAAAATTTATTTAATAGAACATTAATTTTTACATTTTATAATAATTTATAAACAATCATAAGAAAATTTATTCAATACCAATGAATTTCTTCGTTTTGCTAAAATTCATTCTGATTTTTTGCCTTTTTATGACATTGGTCCGAGCATGGCAGACATTGGCCAGATGTATGCTTTAAAATTACTAAAACTATTTCATTTTTTTAATTGAAATCACTTACAAATTAAAAGTTTTCCTTTCTCTAAGAAAATAAGAAATTTTAAAGTTTTAAAAAATAATTTTCTAATGCACAAAAGGCTGTGAATGATATCAGCCATTAAAGAGAATAAAAATAAAAATAAAAATTTAAATTTTTGAATTCAAATCGTGCAGCGGGATCGGTAAAAATTGAAGTTCCGGTCTCTAATAAACACTATGAATTAACGTAAAAAAGTTCTGTCCTTATTTTAAGGACATTTTCGTTGCGCTTTCTCCCTGTTAGCAATATGCCAACCAATTATATTTTCTTTAGTTTTTGATTTGCTTTTCATTCGGCTATCTTTGAGCTGTCTGTCGTTGGGCTTTTCTTTCGGCTGTCCTTAGTCTGTCCTTGATTTGTCCTTTTTTCCTTTGTCCTTATTTTGCTATCTTTTCAGTTTGTCGTATTTGATCTATTTATTTAATTATTATGCATTTTTATGTGTCTGTGCATAAATTATTTATTTGGAAATTTTTTGAAATATTTATTTCTTTATATATCAAAATACAAAAGGCTCCCTATCATTTCGACACTGATCGTTTCGTCGGTGCTAGGTCGTTCCACAAAAAAGCTCAGTGTGGGCGTTCCACAAAATACTCAGTGATCGATAAAATTAAATAAATAAATTAAATAATTCAATTCACAAAATCACGGTGCCGTCCGGTTAATACTAATGTACGGCGTGACGCAAGTCATTTTCAAATTTTTTAATTTTTCAATTTTTGCCATCACTTCTCGCCAATTTTCTCCATTTGTAGTAGACATAGCCTGACGCCATTGATACCCTTTTGTAGAGCTCATCGAGCTGTACAAAAAAGCCATTGGTACCGGCAAGCTTAGCTTGGGTTGGCCATCGACAGGGTCGGGGGCGAGGCTGAGGGTCCTCCGGCAGATGTGCCCGACCCATGACGGGATCCAAGTGAATGGATCAAGAACCGGACCAGGCCTGGGAGACAGCCCCTGAAAAACTGAACAAAAAATTATTCTTACCCGGGCCGGTCCGGGTTCCGGATCAGGCACTTTTGGTGCCCCGAAAGTGGTGCGATAAGCTTCCGGAAAATGACCAATCATCACTGAGTTTTTGTGGAACGCCCACACTGAGCTTTTTTGTGGAACGACTCACCACGGTTTCGTCACTGTGATCATCCCGGGTCTATGTGTGAAATTTAACTGTTTGTTTAATACAGTTTCCTCAACATTTTTCGATTTTGAGCCTCGAAATATTTCAGTTATTTGAGTCCACCATCAAATATTATTACATAGAAGCACTTTTTTATAAATATCTTAATATAAACGGTTTATTATAAAATTTTACAAATTAAAAAAATATTATTATGAGATCTGAAATTATTAATATTGATTAAAATTGTCGATCCAATGCCAATGCGTTTTTTATGCAAATGTAAACACACGTCAGGAATGGCATCCTCAAATACGCCACCTCGAAAAGCTTCCCCCGGGAAAGACCGTATAAAAAATGAGATATAACGCCAAAAAAATAACACAGCAATCATTTTTTACAATATTTTTCACTGATGAGCCGGTTGAGTTTTTCAGCTTTTCCCGACCTCTCTACTTTGACCAATCACTGATTCCTGACAAATTGAGTCTGGAAATTTAGGCGCGCCGGATTTTCATGGACCTTTTCCCGACGTGCCGAAACCCGGCGCTTTGTTTTTCTCGTTGTTTTTCGCTTTTGTCTCATTTCTTGCTCTTCCATGTTGTTGTTTGGCTGGCCAAACTCTGCTTGGCAATCCCTCCAACAGTTCGCCAGTGCCACGAGCGTTCACAAAACTGAGTTTGGTCGGCATTCATCGGTGCCAATGCCAAGTAATGTTTAGGGTGAGGATTCTTAGGTTTTTACTTATTTTTTCTGCGGCTTTAATACGACGAGAAATGCACGAAAAACACATTTTTTTTTTATTCGAAAAACTTTCGTTTTAACGCCCCTATCCGACCCTAGAAATCCATATTTTGAGTGTTCGCCCCTAAAATAAGTTTTTACCCCTATTTTGGCGTTTTGTCCAAAATTTATTAGCAAAAATGCAATAAAAACGAAAAATACACCCCTAAGAATCGACACTAATTTTTCAAAAAATAGACCCATAAGAAATGAAAAAACTTTCTAAAATATATCTTATTTGTAACTGCAATCATCAGTGAATAAAATTGTTTGCCTTAATTTGAAATTATTTTCATATAAAAAATTATATCCCAAAATTTGGAACTTTTTCGCCCCTATTTCGCGAATTTTTGCCCCTATTTAGGTCAGGGTTTCGATATCTTAGGATTTTTCCTCATTTTGTGATCTTTTAGAGGGTCAAAGATGACTTTTTTGGAAAATGAGGATTTGCGGATTTTTGTGGTCTTTTGATAAAAAAAAATGACAAAAAACACATGATTTTTTGAAAAATTAGGTATATTTGGCAAAATGTTCGAACTTTTTCTTCAAGTCTTAAACATTTTTTCGAAAAATCCTCATTTCGCACTCAAAATCCCAAATCTTTTCCGGCAGCGCCTATCGGCACTGCCGTACCCCTTCCCCCCAATGTTCCCAAAAGGTTTTTTGGAAAAACCGCGCCACGAATAAAGCAATTTAAAAGCAAAAATATTAAGTGAAAGATTGAAATTGAATTATTTTATTTTTTTGGAGGTTTTAAATAAGATTAATTATAGATTTTTACCAAATTACTAATTTTGCGATTTTGGGCCAATTTTTTAAGAAAAAATAGGAATTATTGGAGTCCGGCGGCGCTGATAGGCGCCGTGATTGCTTCAAACGAAAAATATGACAGTTAACTTATTTTGTTCGAAATTTTATGATGTTTTAAAAATGAGGATTTTTCATGCCAAATGAGGATTTTTTGATGTATTTTTGTGGCAAATGAGGTTTTTATGGCTGAAATGAGGATTTACAGAATTTTGAGATCGAAACCCTGATTTAGGTCCCTTTTTTGGACTTTTTCGCGGCTAAAAATCCTCACCCTAGTAATGGTACTGCCACTTTGCCACTTTTTAATTTTTTGATTTGGCATGTTGTCTTTTTAGGCATTGTGCCAATGCAAAAATTGTCATCTTCAAAATCACTTCAAATTTCTGCAGGCGAGAGGAAGAATGCATTTTTGACAAAGCCAATCAAAAGCTTGACTGATGAAGCCCAACCAAAAGTTGCTGGCACTATTTTTTCGCCAAAAATGAATGTTTTTCATGAACAAAATGGAGCAGAGAAACTACAAATGGATCAGGTGAAGTTGATCAAACTGAAAAAACTCAAACGGCTATCAAATTTAAAGAAAGATTTTTTAAATTTTCTTTGCTTGAGAATCAAATTTTGGGAGTTTTTCCTGCCTAATTACAGCGGAAATTCCTGTAAGTCTTCAAATATATTTTTTTTGACAAAAGCTCCAGCAGTGTTGCTAAGGGGGCGGAGTCGTTATTTAAAAAACCATCATTATGAAAATTTTTGTCGAAAAATTATTTATAACTTAGCTTAAAAGCAACCAAATTTTTATTTCTTCATATTATTTGATAGCCCTATGTATTCTCTATCAGTCAGCAAAATTTCAAAAAATTTCGTTAACTTTTAAAAAAGTTATAGCTCGAGGAACGCAAAAAACCTTGGTTTCCGAACATTTTTGGCCATAACTTTTTTTAACGTTAATAAATTTTTTTGAAATTTTTCAGGCTCATAAAGAACACTTAGAGCTATCGAATGATAGCAAGAATTAAAAATTTGGTTGTTTTAGAGCAAAGTTACAAGCAAAAATTTTTGGTTTTTTAAATAACGCACATAATGATGGTTTTTAAATAATGACATAGCACCCTGCTAAGCTCTCTACAGAATTTAATTAGAAATGAAAAATTTTGAAATTTATCAATTTATAAGTTTATCAGCACTAATTACACACGAATTTTTTTGTAAAGACTCATAATTAAACAATGACTATGACGTGATCACTTCGAAAATTGATTTTGACGGCCGAACATTTTTTGGCCCCAAAAAATATTGTTACACAAATTTTTAATGAGTCGGAACTCCGTGGAGACATCGCTTTCATTGTCAAAAAAATTGATGTGCCAACAAACGCACAGCTACCCTACATGAGTCCGGAACAAGTGATTGTAAGTGTGGCAAAAGAGAAAAGTATAATGTCCGAACCAAAACCCGGCGATCTGACGTTCCAAATTAAAATTCGGATGAGATCTTCGATCATGTGCATTTATGGGATAAACCCGGTGTCTTTCCGATCACATTGATTCAGACAGATTCCCACTGATCAGGGACATATATGAAGGACGGAAGCTGTCTGATTAATAAAAATTTTAATTCGATGAGTGCCCTCATTAACGGGTTCCCATCGGATCCTGATCAAATTAGTTGTTCCTTGACGAGATAACGATTGGAAAAAAGCGCTCAATGGGTCCTTCTTATTTTGTTATTGCCAGTCCAAATAAGGAACCGTATATCTACCGTACCTAAATTTGGGTTAATGCCATTGTTAACATGTACAACTACAACCTATTCCTGATGCCTGTTTAACAGCGCAATTCTTTCAACCACTCCACGGAGGAGGACATTGTGTGGTCACTTGGCGTGATGCTGTTCACCATGCTGATCAACCGGCACCCATTGCAAGGGATGGCAGATCAAAACTTTGGAAGAAATTGTGGAGAAAATTGATAATGCTAAATAAGAAAAGAGAACGGATCAAGAGATGGATTTGATCCCTTTTTGCGCTAAATTTATTTTTTTTTAATGCTTTATGTTTAGAATTTAGCAACAGTTTTTGTTGTTCGGTTAGCTGTTTTTGTATTTTACAGTGTGAAGAAAATAAGTTTAAGCGAGTTGAATTCTGCTAAACATATAATATCAAGTATGTAATTAGCATTATGCCTAACAATTTCTATAAGTACGAAAAAATTATAGCTTTTTCCGAATTGCAAATTTTTTAGGACGGAATTTCAGTTTCCCTGATTTCTTAAATAAGTTTTTAAAATTGAATAAAATTCATTATGATTTTCTACGATTGTATTTGTTTTATTCTTTTGCACAGTTTTTGGGGAAAACGAAATAAATTTTCGATTAATTTGTTTCCGATTTTACAATATTTGACGAAGAGACACGACTAACAATAGCCAACAATTTTTCATTAGGAAATTTGGCCCATTATACAAAAATTGACCCTCCCCTCTGCTCCATTCCCTTTTCTTATCAATGTTTTTCCCAAATTGTTCCTCAATAAGTGCCTCTAAATTTGCACTAATCGCCGTCTGTTTGTCCCTTTTTTTCACTATTAAATCTTTTCTCATAAAAAGTCAATCAATTCCATTAACAAATTCCTTTATAAATGTCTTTCGGAGCAGCAGATAGTGGCGACGATTTCGACGATTATGACAAAAACGGAGCGGATGAGAAGGGATTTCGGTGGCCAACCGAGTTTTGCAGTGATTCATTATGCGTAATTAGGGGCGCGTGACAAACGCTTTGGTGACTGATCGGTCGGTGCTTCTGTTCTAATCAGATCCGACCAAATGCCACCGCCCCGGGCGGCGCTTCTTTTGTGCTTTTGCCGCTGCTCACCCAATGTCTGCAAGACGCGGCCCTCTCCCAAATTCCGCCGCTTTTCCTCCTCGTCACTTTGCCCATTTTGTGGGTCCAATTGTCCGCTGCACGGCGTGAACAGCGCGAAACGCACTGCGACCGTTCCCTGCCGCGTGGCATTCTGATCAAAATGAGAAAAGTGCTGATTTAAAATGATTGGACTAATTTAAAAAAATAATAATAATAATAATTGATTAAGGGTATCACAATTATGTTGTTTGGTCTGAAGTCTCTGTTGCTGGTGAGAAATTGCTACGGTTGGCTTTGGGGCAACGAAAATGTGCCAATGGTCGAATTGCTGTCACCTGCCATTCATTTGGCCACTTTGGTCAGTCTTTCCGCGTTTATTGGCCAATTATTTGACAGATTGTTCTATGCCACTACGCCGAGCAGTGCCGTTCGGTCGGCTTGGTCTCGCCCGGCCCTTTGTTCTGCACTTGGCTGTTGTTCGTCGTTTTTGGCACTTCCGAATTTCTCTTTTGGCTTCGTGTCAGTTTGCCCTGCGGCATCAATTCGAAATAGTCAAAAAAAAAAATTTTCCTCACTTAAATGCTTTTTCTTTTTTTTTCAGAATGTTCGTTCCGCAGATTTTGTGCGCCCTTTGGTCCCTCTGATTTGGTGGCCTTTGTGCTGTTTGCAGCTGTTTCTTCACCTTTTCTCCGAATTTAAGCGCTCAAATTGGGACGACGAAGTGCCAATCACTGTATTATTTGGTTAATTTGTCCATTTTAGCCCAATTCGTCGCCCGAACCCCGCGCTTCCTTTGTGAGTCGAATATTCTTTTTTTGGTTGGATCCGCTCGTGTGGCGAGGCCATCGTAAACCTTTGGCTGAGAGGGATGTTTTTGTGCTCGAGCCATCGCTGAAAGCGCAGCGACTTTTCCAACGGTGGACGGGGGAGAGAAAGCGGCAGAAAAAGCGTGCGTTTTTGCTGGATAAAAATGGGCTAGTGCGTTTTATAAATCCGCCAGCATAGGCCTTTAAAATCCACAATAAATTAAAATATAATTATGCGTCAAAAGCTATTTTTTATTCGACAAAATGATCATCAGGGAACTCCAAATATGTATACCTATTTATTATTTGCCAAAAAAGGCAATAAAATGCTAAAACCCCCAAAAAGACCAAAAATATTTGCCAAAAATTGAAACAAAACTGCATAATAAAAAAAGTGAATTATTCAAAATCTCATTCATTACCAATTTCGCTAGCAAAATTGCAAATAAAATCATTTTAATGCTTTTAGGTGTTAATCTATTCTCTTATCTCCTAAAGTTAAAAACATTCCGAAATTTCATCAATGCAATTGCTCTTTTATAGCGTTTTTGCTTTCAATTTATGTAGCATAAATCTAATAAATTTTATATAATACATGCCGTGTCCCGACATTTGCGGTCCGACATTTGCGGCCCCGACATTTGCGGTCCGACATTTGCGGCCCCCAGCCAAAAACGACAATTGCGGCCCGACTTTTGCGGCCGACATTTGCGCCCCCGACATTTGCGGCCCATTTCTTAAGGGCCATTTTCCGACATTTGCGGCCCAACCAAAATTAGACTTAAATTTAATAAATTTTACATAAATTACATGCTTAAAAATAATCAACAAACTCATTTTGTTTATAAATTTCATTTCTCTTCAAATTTACGCCGAACTTTATCCGGTCTATATAATTCATTTCACTGGGCTTGCTCAAGACCCCAATTGGAGCGTTGGGCGGAGTGGCGACAGGCAAAATCATTGAGGATCTGCTAGCATTGCTCATCGATCAATTTGATGATGACGGTATACCCGGTTCTTTCAACAGTATAGTTTAGCTGTTTGGTTTTAAGATATGTCCGAATTAATCAACCCTCTTTTCCCGATTCTTTTTCAAATCGACAAAAACGAATTTTTGGTTGAAGCAGAAAAATGTCCGAATTAATCAACCCTCTTTTCCCGATTCTTTTTCAAATCGACAAAAACGAATTTTTGGTTGAAGCAGAAAACTTTAATTCGGAGTTTTTATTTACTGGAATTATTTTTATGCTGATCAAAAAACGATTTAAATATCTAAATAAATGTAGAATACTGGATAGAACGATTTAATTTATGTATAATTTATGCCTAAATAAGTCTAATTTTGGTTGGGCCGCAAATGTCGGGCCGCAAATGTCGGAAAATGGCCCTTAAGAAATGGGCCGCAAATGTCCGGACCGCAAAGTCCGACCGCATTTGTCGACCGCAATTGTCGTTTTTGGCTGGGGGCCGCAAATGTCCGGACCGCAAAAGTTCGACCGCATTTGTCGGGCCGCAAATGTCCGATTTCCAGCAGGCCGCAAATGTCCGGCCCTCAAATGTCCGGACCGCAAATGTCCTATAACCATCTCAGGTTTTTCTCAATTAGCATGCAAAATTTCAAAAATTTCATCGACTTTCGAAAAAGCCCATAGCTTATAGCAAATTTGTTAATTTGACTCGAAATTTTGCAGGATAATAAAGAAAAACTATGGGCTATCGAAAAGATACCAAGAATGCAACATTTGCTTGCTTTTAAGCAAAATTATGCCATATTTTGTCGAAAAAATAGCCTAAAATGGCGGATTTTACTAAATGTCCAAAGGTGGCGCGGATGATTTTGCGAAAGGTCCCAGCAAAATTTGTATTTCTTTTTCCCAAATGCAAAAGCCTTAAAAATTTTACTGCCGTATTTGTTTGAGCCCACTCAGTTGCATTTTTAATTCAGCTTTAGCTTCCGCGAGCTGTTGCTTCTTTTCTGCCAACCTTTTTTTGCTTTCGCTTTTGTCAAGCCGGCGATGACCACCGTCGTGGTAACTTTGTTGTTGGACATTTCTTGGTGAGTCCATGTCCGAGTCCACGTCGGATTCATCATCTTCATCATCAAATCCATTTCCTCCCATCATTATGAACTCATTATGGCGCACAATCGCTTCACGTTGCTGCCTTTGTTGTTGCCGCTTTTCCTCCGCTTCACGCTCCGAGTTTGTGCGCAAAAATTTAAATGGCTTATTCGTAATAGGATTGATGCCATGAACATTTTCGGCAACATCAAAGGGGCCGCCGGTTGATGTGCCAGCAGCAGAGGATGATGACGGGTCAAAAGGAATGCCGCCGCCAATTGCTGGCGGTGAACTCTTCATCCGATGCGGCTTCGGTGGACGTAAACGATGCGATGCCGAAAATGATGATGAAGGTGATGGTGATGACAATGATGATGATGGTGACGATGATGATGAGGATGATTGTGATGGTGGTGGTGGTCCGTATGAAAATTCTCTTCGCCGATATAAATTCCGTTTTAATTTATTGAGCTGATCATCTTCATCATTCCGACGCGATCGCCTTGGGCGATTATTTTGTTTGTGCAGTTTTTTTGTTATTTTAACGTCTCCTTCAAGTTGGGCAATATTTCCTGGAAAAAAATAAAAAATTCAAAGATCGGATTAATGAAAAAACCGAAAACTGAAATGCCAAGATTCCTTGAAAAGTCGTCTGGCATAAAAATTTGGTTATTTAGTTCGGCACCACCGGCTAATTTTTTTTTGGCTTTTACGAAAAATTCTTATATAAACTTCATAAATTTCTCTTTTTAGCCAACCCCTTCTACTCCACCTATAATATGCATATCCAAAAAATTTTTTAAATGCATTTATTACCATCCAAGCTTTAGTTGTTACCATCACAGCTTTCCTACTGTAAGAATATATAAGTACAGTATGTTAGAACAAAAATTCCGCCATATGGTATACTCAACTACATCCACTCACAAAATATTTTAACCATCACAGCTTTCCTACTGTAATCACATTTATAAGTACAGCATGCTATAACAAAGATTCCGCCATATGGTATACTCAACTACATCCACTCACAAAATATTTTAACCATCACAGCTTTCCTACTGTAATCACATTTATAAGTACAGCATGCTATAACAAAGATTCCGCCATATGGTATACTCAACTACATCCACTCACAAAATATTTTAACCAGCACAGCTTTCCTACTGTAATCACATTTATAAGTACAGCATGCTATAACAAAGATTCCGCCATATGGTATACTCAACTACATCCACTCACAAAATATTTTAACCAGCACAGCTTTCCTACTGTAATCACATTTATAAGTACAGCATGCTATAACAAAGATTCCGCCATATGGTATACTCAACTACATCCACTCACAAAATATTTTAACCAGCACAGCTTTCCTACTGTAATCACATTTATAAGTACAGCATGCTATAACAAAGATTCCGCCATATGGTATACTCAACTACATCCACTCACAAAATATTTTAACCAGCACAGCTTTCCTACTGTAATCACATTTATAAGTACAGCATGCTATAACAAAGATTCCGCCATATGGTATCATCCACTACATCCACTCACAAAATATTTTAACCAGCACAGCTTTCCTACTGTAATCACATTTATAAGTACAGCATGCTATAACAAAGATTCCGCCATATGGTATACTCAACTACATCCACTCACAAAATATTTTAACCAGCACAGCTTTCCTACTGTAATCACATTTATAAGTACAGTATGCTATAACAAAGATTCCGCCATATGGTATCATCCACTACATCCACTCACAAAATATTTTAACCATCACAGCTTTCCTACTGTAATCACATTTATGAGTACAGTATGCTATAACAAAGATTCCGCCATATGGTATCATCCACTACACCCACTCCAAAATGTTTTTACCATAACAGCTTTGCTGCTGTAATCATATTATAGGTACAGTATGCTATAACAAAGAATCCGCCATATGGTATCATCCACTACATCTACTCCCAAAATGTTTTACCATCACAGTTTTCCTACTGTAATCACATTTATAAGTACAGTATGCCTATAACAAAGATTCTCGCCCATACGCTTGGGATAACACCCAGTGCCGCCGGCGGGAGGATAATTTTTGACTATTAAATCACACAAAAATTCACTCACCCATTGACTTTCCCAGTTGCTCCGATGTTGTTTCATCCGAGAACATTTTGTCCTGGAATGCCTTGATCCACTCCGAGCCCTTGACACAATCCATGGCCTTTTTCCGCTCCTCCCTGCTCCGCGCGTTCAACATTTCCCATTTGTACTCATCCGTTTCCTTGTCGAACATTGCCTGGTGGCTTTTGGCATCTTTGCTACAACAAAATAAAACGGACAATTAAACAACCATGGGGCAGGGAGGGTGTCCTGGATTTCGGGATGGATCGGCATGGGTAGAGCATGGATGATCCCATGGATTTCGCGGGAAGGAGCGGCATGGATAGGGTAGGGAGGGTGCCCAGGATTTCGGGATGGATCGGCATGGATAGAGCATGGATGATCCCATGGATTTCGCGGGAAGGAGCGGCATGGATAGGGTAGGGAGGGTGCCCAGGATTTCGGGATGGATCGGCATGGATAGAGCATGGATGATCCCATGGATTTCGCGGGGAAGGAGCGGCATGGATAGGGTAGGGAGGGTGCCCAGGATTTCGGGATGGATCGGCATGGATAGAGCATGGATGATCCCATGGATTTCGCGGGAAGGAGCGGCATGGATAGGGCAGGGAGGGTGTCCTGGATTTCGGGATGGATCGGCATGGGTAGAGCATGGATGATCCCATGGATTTCGCGGTAAGGAGCGGCATGGATAGGGCAGGGAGGGTGTCCTGGATTTCGGGATGGATCGGCATGGGTAGAGCATGGATGATCCCATGGATTTTGCGGTAAGGAGCGGCATGGATAGGGCAGGGAGGGTGTCCTGGATTTCGAGATGGATCGGCATGGGTAGAGCATGGATGATCCCATGGATTTCGCGGTAAGGAGCGGCATGGATAGGGCAGGGAGGGTGTCCAGGATTTCGGGATGGATCGGCATGGGTAGAGCATGGATGATCCCATGGATTTCGCGGTAAGGAGCGGCATGGATAGGGCAGGGAGGGTGTCCAGGATTTCGGGATGGATCGGCATGGGTAGAGCATGGATGATCCCATGGATTTCGCGGTAAGGAGCGGCATGGATAGGGCAGGGAGGGTGTCCTGGATTTCGAGATGGATCGGCATGGGTAGAGCATGGATGATCCCATGGATTTCGCGGTAAGGAGCGGCATGGATAGGGCAGGGAGGGTGTCCTGGATTTCGGGATGGATCGGCATGGGTAGAGCATGGATGATCCCATGGAGTTCGCGGTAAGGAGCGGCATGGATAGGGCAGGGAGGGTGTCCTGGATTTCGGGATGGATCGGCATGGGTAGAGCATGGATGATCCCATGGATTTCGCGGGAAGGAGCGGCATGGATAGGGTAGGGAGGGTGCCCAGGATTTCGGGATGGATCGGCATGGGTAGAGCATGGATGATCCCATGGATTTCGCGGGAAGGAGCGGCATGGATAGGGTAGGGAGGGTGCCCAGGATTTCGGGATGGATCGGCATGGGTAGAGCATGGATGATCCCATGGATTTCGCGGGAAGGAGCGGCATGGATAGGGCAGGGGGGGTGTCCTGGATTTCGGGATGGATTGGCATGGGTAGAGCATGGATGATCCCATGGATTTCGCGGTAAGGAGCGGCATGGATAGGGCAGGGAGGGTGTCCTGGATTTCGAGATGGATCGGCATGGGTAGAGCATGGATGATCCCATGGATTTCGCGGTAAGGAGCGGCATGGATAGGGCAGGGAGGGTGTCCTGGATTTCGGGATGGATCGGCATGGGTAGAGCATGGATGATCCCATGGATTTCGCGGTAAGGAGCGGCATGGATAGGGCAGGGAGGGTGTCCTGGATTTCGGGATGGATCGGCATGGGTAGAGCATGGATGATCCCATGGATTTCGCGGTAAGGAGCGGCATGGATAGGGCAGGGAGGGTGTCCTGGATTTCGGGATGGATCGGCATGGGTAGAGCATGGATGATACCATGGATTTCGCGGGAAGGAGCGGCATGGATAGGGTAGGGAGGGTGTCCAGGATTTCGAGATGGATCGGCATGGGTAGAGCATGGATGATCCCATGGATTTCGCGGGAAGGAGCGGCATGGATAGGGCAGGGAGGGTGTCCTGGATTTCGGGATGGATCGGCATGGGTAGAAGAGCATGGATGATCCCATGGATTTCGCGGGAAGGAGCGGCATGGATAGGGTAGGGAGGGTGTCCTGGATTTCGGGATGGATCGGCATGGGTAGAAGAGCATGGATGATCCCATGGATTTCGCGGGAAGGAGCGGCATGGATAGGGTAGGTCGTCCGGCGACGTTTCGGCCGGCGACGTTTTGGGGTGCACCCCATGGACGATCCCATGAATTTCGGGATGGATCGATTTCGGCACAGAGGGTGTAATTTTCTTGAAAAATTAATGATTTTAATAAAAAGAATTTAAAAAAATAAATAATTTCTCCCCTAAACCTTAGGAGCTTGGGGATTTCGCAAAATTTGATCAAAAATTGTGGCCTTGGACATCATGCAAAATCCCTTGCGGAACCCGTTCCCGAATCAGCCGACTTCAGCAGTTGGCACAATTTGTGCCAAAATGTTTTCTCGCTGACCGTGTGGGATTGCGAAAAAACTCCATGATGAAATTTTTTCTTGACTTTTCTTCCAGTGGTTCCCAATCATCTCTGTTTTCGTCAAAAGTCGAGTGCATTTGCGGGTCGAATTCGAATTTCAACCCATGGAAATCCTAAAAATGGGAATTTAAAATTTATTTACAAATCATTAATTTCGACAAAGTTTCAATTTCAATTTAATCAATTAGACATATTCATGCATTGTTCTTTTAACTTAAAAAAATTGAGTTCGAACTTATTTTTGCAACTTTTTAAAAAATTCGAAATCTGAATTTTTATTTTGAAAAATTTCTCAAACAAAATTTCAATTTTTTCGACTTTTTTGGTAATGGATTTAGATTGTTGTTCCTAAATTTTGGGGTCCTAAGCCAGGTTTCGCTTCACCAGACGGAAGATCCCTGAAATTATGACAATTTTTTGTGTGCCAAAAAACGCCCCCTTTTCTTGGCAAATTTAGCCAACCCAGGGTCGGGGGTTGGGCCAAATAATTGGCCCTAAAATTTGGCCATAAACCCTGGGCCATGCAAGCCACCACCACCACCTGTCAGCAAGCAGTTCACCTTGTTCAACGGGTTGCACACGAAGCTGCGGATCTCCTCCTTCTGGAACTCCATTTGTTTGGCCAACGCGGCCCAGTTGCGGAATTGGACTTCAAATGCCGCCTTGCGGCACATGTCGCGCGCCAAACGATCAAAAACCGCGTCCACCAGCAGCACATGGATGATCAGTTGGATGCGCTCGTGATTGTCCGAATTTGTTAGCCCATGTGCGTACAATTTGTGCCCTGAAATGAAATAATGACCGATCAACGAGTGGTGGATTAGGGCTTCCAATTTGAAGGAAATCCATGTTTTTTTCCTGGACTATGGGAGGCCTGAAACGTATGAAAAACATGTTTTTAGCTTGATTTGAAGCTAAGCTTCTATGATGGATTTCTATATCCATATTTTCCGTATTTCGCAATTTTATGTCCATATTTGTCCATTTTTTCGCATTTAAGTCCATATTATATGGTCCTGTTTTAGCATTTTTCCAAAAAACCTCTATTAGAACGGCCCCAACAGCTAAATTGGCGTTTTGGATACAGAAACATCATTTTTTAACAGAATTTTCTTGAGAATATTGAATATATTTAAATTTTATTAAAAATTGGTAAATTTATGTCAAAAATAAGCAACAAAAAAAACGAAAATTTCGCTTTTGGGTTGGTTTTTTTTATTAAAAATTAATAAATTTTAGCCTATTTTTTTTTCTTCTAAACAAATGGCACCAATTAAATTTTTAAAAATGCCAAAAAAAGAAAGGCTGAATTATTTTACACATTTTGCTGGCTTTCTTAGAATTTTCTATCAACAAAAAAAAAATTGCATACAGTAGTAACATTCTACTAATGTACAGTAGTATGCTGTAACCCAATGTGTTCCGTATCCATAAAAAAGTGTATATGGTATTCTTATTCATTTTACATACAGCAACACTATGCTCATATACAGTCAGTCGTATGCTGCCTGTAACTCACTGTGTTCTGTATACAAAAAGTGTATTTATATGTGTTCCTTCATTTTCGATACAGTAACAGTACACTCATTCATATACAGTAATATGCTGTCTGTAACTCACTGGGTTCCGTATCCAAAAAAATGATTAAATGGTATTCCTTCATTTTAGTATTAAAAGGAATTCCTTCATTTTACATACAGTAACATTAAACTCATGTATGCTATACAGTAGTATGTTATCTGTAACTCACTGTGTTCCATATATAAAAAAGTGTATTAATATGTGCAATAATATCAATTTATATTATTCTTAATCATTTTACATACAGTAACACTACACTCATGCATATACAGTAAGTAGTATGCTGTCTGTAACTCACTGTGTTCCGGCGGGTCCGGATTTTTGTACTGTTTTGCCACCCAAATGTTCATTTGGTTACGGTCCCATTCGTACAGTTTCTTCTTCTCCCAATTGTACAACAATTTGCCCACTATTTCATTTTTGCGCTCTTTGGCATTGAAAATGTGATTGCCAAATGAAAAGTCATCGCCCTTTTTGGTCTTATCGAAAATGTCACTTAATTTGAAATTGCCATTTAAAATTAATTTCTTTCATTGAAAATTTCATTTTTTAAAATGGGTTTTTGGATTAATTTATTTAAATTAAGCAGTAATATATAGGCATAGAATTCAAAAAAAAAGTTTCATTTAGAAAAGTTAGTTTATTTTGGCGATTAATTAAAAAATTCAAAATTTAAATAAATATAATAATTAAGGCTTCCTTTTTTGTGTAAGAAAAATCGCTAAATATGTCAATAAAATATGTATAAAAAATGCTAAAATATGTATGAAATATGTACAAAAAACCCCAAATATGTACTAATATGTAAATAAAATTTTAGAATGGTTATTTTTTGGAAAAAAATTTTTTTTGTAAAGGGTGAAATAGACACAAAATGCCATAAAAATTACCTAATAGGCTTAGAGTCACATTAATGTTTTAAAATTCAGTTTTAATATCTATTTAAAAACCCGATTCTTTAGGGGTACATTTTCAAAAAGACAAACATTTTTTATTTTTTTACTAGAAATTTTTATAAATTTTCAAAAATATTTAAAAAATGAAAAAATGTACGAAAAAATGCGAAAAAGTCCAAAATATGCATAAAAATATGTACATATATAATATGTAGAAAAACCCGAAAATATGTAAATAAAAGTTCCAACTTTTGTTCACAAACACAAAAAAGAAAGTGTTTTTCCTACTAATTAGGCTATGGAGAAGCCAGGAAAAAATTATATTTATTTACATTAAAAAGGAAGCCCTAATAAAAATAGCTTTAAAATTTAAATTTTTTACAATTATATTTTTTTTTCTTATTTTTAAATACTTACATTTTAATTTTGTGTTTTATGTCCTTAAATGCTTTCTCTTTTCGTTCCCATTCCTTCTTTGCCTTTTTGTTGTCATTGGATCCATCATCATAATGATATTGGTGGTAGGCTTTAGCATATTTTCTTTTCGCCTCTTTCTGCTCATTCTTTTATTTTTTGAAATTTGGCAATTAATTAATTAATTTCAAATGAATTTTTCTTTAATAAAATAATATTAATTTATTTGTTACCCATTTGTTAAAGCAAATTATATGAATTTCGATGATTTTTTTAAAAATAAATAAATAAATAAAACTATTTTTTAAATTTTGAATTTTAATAATGGTCATTAAAAGTTGAAAACTTTTACATTTTTTCAGTTTTCAAATGCGAACTCATGTGAATTTACCTTTTGTTGGTAATGGTACTTTTACTGGTCCCAGAAAAAAAAAGAATAAATAATGCGGTTTTTTACGATTGTTTGTCCCACTCGGGGGTTACTTGGGCCGCTGATCACGAATATGGCATCCATTTCGACCAATTCCTAAAACCGGACCCGATTTCGAACAAAAAATCGAAAGTTAAATTTTAGAAATTTGGGTTAATGTCTCGAAAACGACTTAAATGCATGAAAACAAACTGAAAGTCATCATTCCTGTAATAAAAGATCACATAAGCCTTTTTTAGACGAAAAATTCGAAATTCGTTGAAATGCGAAGTTCCGATTTTTTTTTGTTGTTCGAATTCAGGTCCGGGTTTAGAAACTGGTCGAAATGGATGTCATATTCATGAGCAGCGACCCCCGATAAGTCCATAAAAGATTTTTATAACTATAATTTAAAAAATGAAAAATTACTTTTTGAAAAATCTTATTAGACTTGGTGAAAAATCACAGATTAGATGAAGTCACAACATGACAGATCTGATGTCATATTCGTGATCAGCGGCCCAGGCAACCCCCGAGTGGGACAAACAATCGTAAAAAACCGCCTTATTTTTTCCTTTTTTTATGGGACCAGTAAAAGTAACCATTACCTTGTTGTTTTGTAAAAAGAAGTTGAAAATGTAAAAAGAAAAACGATAGGCTTTTCCTTTTTTATCTTACCCAAACTTCCGATTCCATGGCATGTTTTATGCCACTTTTTTTTTGCCGCCTATTTTGGCTTTTTAAGAAAAATTTATTTTTGAAATTTTAATATCTGAAAATCGTAGCCTAACAAAACAAAAATTGCGACCCTGGAAACAAGAAAATTTTATGAACTTGAAAATATTGGAGGGGGGGGGGGATAAACAAAAAACGAATTTTCACATTTATTTTCCTATTAGTACAATTTTTTCCCAATTTAATTAATTAATTATTTTACTTTTAAATTTTACTTTAAACAAAGTGAGTGTTTGCTCCTTGTAAATGGCTAGTTTCAGTAGCTCCTTCAGTTTTTTTACTGTTTCTGGCTTTTCGGTGCTGAGTATTTCAAGTGCAAGACTGAGTTTCTTCTGCTTTATCTTCAAATTACACATACATATTTTTAAAAATAAAAATTTTAATAAATTAATTATTTCACAAAATAAGTTTCGGCGATGGACAAAAAGTGCAAAAGTTGCTAAATTTTTGACTAAAAAAAATTCATAACTTTTCTAAGACATAAACAAATTGCACAATCTTGGTATCATACGATAGCCCTTGAATTGCTTTATTAGCTTGCTAAATTTCAAAAAATTTATTAAATTTTTCAAAAGTTATGACAATTTTTCCAGTTTTTTGGCTTGGACTTTTGAAAAACTTAATAATTTTTTTTTTTTTGAAATTTGGCAAGCTAATAACGAAATTCAAGGGCTATCGTATGATACGTCAAAATTTAGAAAATTTTGCACTTTTGTCCTTCGGCCAACTTACTAAACTGTTCAAATATGTTTTAATTTTTAATTAATTAATTTATACAATATTTTATTTTTTTGTCCACCTTTTAATTAAATTCACTATTTTTAATACAATAAAATTTTGGATTTTCCAACCTCCCTTTTGGCTTCTGCATATGTTTGCCTTTCGTTTCGCGAAAACGTCTTTTTTAAACTAAAAGGAAAATTGTCCAGTATTTCATTAGAAAAGATTATTATAAAAAAAATTTCATGGGGAGGGGGGGGGGGGGGGTAACAAAGCCTAGAAGTACCAATTTTCAGCGATTTTTTTGGAAACATTTTTGCAAAATCACTAGACAAAATTTTTTTCTTGAAATTTCTTATAAAAAAAGTTTCAGGGATTTTTCTTTTTTTAAATTTCAGGTTTATAATTTTTTTTTTAATTTTCGGGGGGGGGGGGCGGGGGAAACGATACGATGGGCGGAAAGAACTGCTCCCACAGGATTAAGTGGGATAAAGGAGATTGGAGCATTTTTGCAAAGGAGTGCCCGAGTTGCTGAGCCGTTATAAAAAAGGCATCAAATAGGGCGTTATAAAAAAAAGCCAATAAAAAAAGCCATCAAATGAAAATTTTCAACAAAAAACACTAGCCATAACTTTTGTCTAAGTCAACTATAATTTTAATTCTTGTTATTATTCGGCTCCCGGACAATCCGTCAGCGGACAATCCGTCAGTAAGTGGACAATCCGTCAGTGGACAATACGTCAGTAACTAATCCATAAGCAATTTTTTTTTTAACACTGATTTATTTAAAATCATGTGAATTAATTGAAGTCGCTAAAAATGTGAATCAATAATTTGTGTTATTTTATAAAAATGATGAAATAATCATTTTTAAAAGATTAAATGGTAATTTCTCGAGAAAGTCAATTAATTAAACTATAAAGTAACTATAAATGTTAAGAATCTATAAAAAATTATATTTATTAAATTTAACAGATTTTGCAGGATAGAGAAAACACTTAGGGCTATCGAATGATTAAAGAAAATAAAAAATCTAAACATTTTTTAACAAAAATTTTTCATTAGACATAAGTAATTTCATCATCAAAAATTCTGACCAAAATTTTCTTGGAACCAACAAAATTAAGAATGATGATATCATTCGGTAGCCCTAAATGTTTTCTGCTATTCTGTAGAATCTCAAAACATTTTTACTAAATTTTCAAAAAGTTATGGCCAAAAATGTTGAAAACCTGGTTCCTTGTGTACTTTTGGCCATAACTTTGTTCAAAATTGACGAAATTTTTGATTTTGCAGGCTATTAGAAAACCCTTACAAAAGAGAGTGTTCAGGTGATGATGGAGTTTCCATATGAACCTTTGTAGATGGGTAGACCACCCCTGGATTGTATTACAAAAAAAAATTTCTAGCTGCGGAATAAGCATTTGTGCCGAGATATGGCGGCGTGCCAAAGTTATTTTAGATGTAAATAAAAAGAACAAATATTTGATTGTCATATGTTCGAACCCTTTACGTGTTTATTTTTTCTTTTTTAAAGAATTTTAATACCAAAAAGGTTTGCTTACTAATTTATTGTAATTATTAATTTGCATAACATGTTCAACTTTCATATATTAGCCCATTGAATTTCTTGAATATGGTAATGATTATGGTCAAGCTCTCATTGTAGTCAAACATTAATTTAAGTAATTTAATTCCAAAATGATTATTTTTATTTTGTTGAAATTTAATATATATATATTTTTATATATTTTCAGTTTATTATATAAAAAACATTTTTAAAAACGTAAAAAATAAGTGGAATGCAAAGGATTTGAACCTCCAACCTAAAAAAAAGTTGACTGACACACTGCCACTGCACCAGAAATCATTACGATATTCAAATAATTAATATTTTAAAAAGTAGAAATTTTGGCACACCCTATCTCGGCACTGATGCTTATTCCGCAGGTAGAAAATTTTTTTTTTTTTGTAATACAACCCAGGGTTGGTTTACCCACCTACAAAGGTTCATATGGAAACTCCACAATCACCTGAACACTTTTCTTTGTTAAAGCTATCGAATGATGCAAGAATTAAAAATTTGGTTAGGTTTGAGGAAAGTTATGGGTAGTTTTTTGTTGAAAATTTTCATTTTGTTAGTTTTTTTTATAACGCCCTTTTTATGGCTTTTTTTAATAACGAAATAGCACCGTGCCGTAGCTCAGTCGGTCAGAGCATTCCCACGCGCTATGGAAAGGCCGTGGGTTCGATGCCCACCGGGCGGGCAACAAAATGCAATTGCACAGGACTTTTTTCTTATTTTGGTGCTCATGCTTTCCACAGGTTTCTCTTCCACCAATCTGTCGAGCAAACGGCGACCCGACGGCGTTCTGCTGAGCTGATCTTGGCGCACCGATTTGCTGCGGGCAAGGCTAGGCTCTCCATCGCCACCGCGGCGCCAACGACGACGACCAGCAGCAGTGGCATGCTTTATGTTTTAAAAAAGTGGTGGCCAAAATCAAGGTGTTTGGCGCTGTGCCAGAAATTAGGGGCCATTGTGCCAACAATGTTTTAAGGGGTGGGGGAGGGCCATCTAATTTTTTGGCATTGTGCCAAATTCATTGAAGGAAAAACTTTGTGAAAATAATTTGCCCGAAAGAAGAGATAATTTTTGTACAAAAGAAATTCAATGAAGGACGGTGGGATCATTTTAGTGAGGCGCATTTTGAGACTTTATAACTTTTTTTTAGAAACGATCAAATTCAATATCCTTGGCATCATTCGATAGCTTTAAGAGTTTTCTATTAGCCTGCAAAATTCCAAATTTTTGAATTCTTCTGGCCATAATTTTTTGAAACTTAATTAACGTTTTTGAAATTTTGTAAGCTAATAGAAGACACTTAAGGCAGCCGAATAATGCCAAGAATGTTGAATTTGGTCGCTTCTAATAAAAGTTATAAAGTACAAATTGCGCCGCACTAAAATGACAAACATTCCGAGACAGTGACGTCCAATTTACAGGACTCAATTACTGTATGCCCAAATTTTGTAGATGCTCAAATTGTGTTCTTGAAAAAAGGATGCGTAAAAGCCCAAAAGTATAAGTAGCCAAAAATTTAGCCCCTTTTTGTGTCGTAATTTAAGAAACCAAATTGTCCAATAACCAATCATAAAAGGCAAATCATATGTTTAAAATCGCGTTTTTGGCACGAAAAACGGCTTAAAATTAAAAAAAGTGTAATATGCCAACTTCGTTTGTCGTTGTGTCAAGTGCAGTTGACGATGAATTGGAAAAAGCGATGTCATGCCGAGAAGAAGTGCCACCACCATCTTGAATGGAATTTGTTGGGTAATTAGGTTAGGTTAATTAGGTGATTTAAAAAAAATATTTTTTACCCCTTTTCATAGTTCCACTCTCAAATTGCCATGCCGAAATGATGACAATATTTATGGCCAAAAGTACCAGTGGCATTGATAAAGTTGGAAATTTTAATTTTACATCCATTTTCTTAAATTTCTAAACAATTTGGATACAATACCTTAATAGTTTTAAAATATTTTTAATAATAAAAAAAGAATTGAAAAAATAATAATTTTATACAAATACAATTAAACTGGCATTACTTTTTTCTTTTTCTTTTTTATTAATATTTGTATGAATAAATAAAATTAAGATTTGGGCTTTAATGCTATTTGCTATAGCATACAGCAGCTAAAAATGGATTAAATTGATTGTTTGCCTGTGGTTAATCTTATGATGACGACTAAAGAGAATTTTTTAAAAAAATTGTTAAAAATTTGCCAATAAATGCCAAATTTTAAAAAGGGAGCGGAAGTAAAATGGAATATTCCTGCTGGTCTGCAAAGTTTTTTTATGCGATTCCCCACAAATGTCCTAATTTTTATGTTTTTTTTTAAATTTAAATCTATATAAAATAATAATAAATTTATTTTAAAATAAAATGATTTTTTTTTTGAATTAAAAAATTTTATTAACCCAAAATAATAAATTTTAAGCAAATAAATATTATCAAATTTTTTTCTCCAATCCGCTGCTTTAGCTCAAAATTTACTTGTACATGCATTTTCTTAAATTCAAACAATTTATTTATGTTGGTAGGAAAATATTTTTAATGAAAAAAGGAATCAAAAAATTAAAAAAACATATTTATACAAATACAATTAAACAGGAACAACTCTTTATTCTTTTTTTAAATAATATGCAAAATTGATTTTTGCCTTATAAATAACGGCTTTAAAAAATTTCCAAAAAAAAAGAAGTTAAAATTTGGTCTAAAATATATACAAATAGTTCATTTTTAAAACGAATGACGCGGCGTCATCCATTATTAATAGGATGGGAATTTTGCAATAAAATTTGCAAAATATGTATAAAAAAAACCCACTAAATATGTTTAAAAAATGTAAATCTAGAAATCTGTAAGAAAATATGTAAATAAATTTCTAAAATGATTATTTTTTTGAAAAAAAAATTCTTCGCAAACGATGAAATAGGCTTAAATGCCATAGAAATGACCTACTAAATAGACTTAGAATGACCTTTTAGTATTTTGTAATTAATTTTGTTATCTCTTTTTTACCGATTTTTAGGGGTTCCTTTTCAAAAAATAAAATTAGTAATTTCACACGAAATTCAAAATATGTAAAAAAAATGAAAATAAGTACGAAAAATTGCGAAATACAGGGTGCGTTTCGTCACAAGTCTGAGAAGAATTTACAATTGAGCGCCATCGTAACAGCCAAAATCACTGTCAATTGTTCTGACGGAAATACCTCTTTATAAAAAATCCATGGAGAGTAGCGATTTTCTCCACTCCGTGATGGTTTGGGGCGGCATTTGTGCCACCGGACTCGCCTGATGTTCACCAACGGAAACGCCAAGATCAACTCGACAGCCGAACTAGAACACCATCCTAAGGGATGTGTTGTATCCTTGGACACAAGGGCACGGGATTTGAATCCACTTGACTTAATTCCGCTTGGTCGATCATGGACCAGCAGAAACTGAACAAGCGATTCGCATCAACTGAGGCGCTGCTGAAGCAGGCTTTAAAGCGTGCCTGGGATGAAATTACAGCAGAAATGTGCCAGTTTTCGGAAGCGTTTGGACGCACATATCTCAGCCCATGGTGCCCACTTTGAACATTTGATGTAATTTTCTCATAAATTAGTTCCTATTGAATGAAATTGCCACGTTATGTGGTCTTCTTTTTTGTTTGAACTTGAAATTTCCATGTAGTATTTGTGGAATTGTAAGACGGATTTTGTGGGATTAACCCGCGAAATTCCGTCCCGCAAAATTTTTGAGTCCCAATCCCACAGCCTGATCATGTTTTGGTGAGGGGATCCCTCTGGATCCGCAATGTATTTTTTGGAAATTTTTAGCCGCCATTTTGGCTAGGCCTTAAATAGAAAAGCCAACGACGTATTTGAAGAAATAACTCTCTTAACTGTGGTAACTAAAGCTCGAGATATCTTGCAAAAACAAAATCCAAATATTATTACTTTTAAACTGGCGAAATATGGAAGAAAATGTGAAAAAAAAATATTTGAAGCCTCATTTAGGTCGTCAAAAACCCTCATTTTTAAAAGCTTTATTCCAAATTTAAAAAATTGGAGAGACGGATAGCGGAGTGGCCAGTTGAGTCCCGGCTGGGTTTGGTACTCCAATTCCGGCGCTTTTTCAGCCTGAAAAAGGGCAAGCGCGCCCCTAATTCTATTTTTCCTACCCATTGCTTTTTTA
Organism: Heterodera schachtii; assembly: GCA_023374025.1. Lineage (NCBI taxonomy): Eukaryota > Metazoa > Nematoda > Chromadorea > Rhabditida > Heteroderidae > Heterodera > Heterodera schachtii. Next base: position 303,946 of record SIJG01000106.1, read on the forward strand.
CATCGATTCCGACCACTTTGGAGCAATTTCGATCCAAATATTTATCCAAGCGGCGCCTGTTTGCACCTAAATGATAACGAAAAAACCAGAAAGTTGCATGCAAGATTTATGGAAAATGTCGACAGTATGCGATTCTCAAAAAGAAATGATTTTAGAATTAATTTGACAGTAAAAAGTCAATAGTCAGTCAGTCAAATAATCCGTAATTTGATAGCAAAGTTTGGCTCATTTTCGGGCGTTGGATCGTCGTCTTCCGCCACTTATGTTTCCGCCATTCATCTAAAAAGATTTAATTTAAAAAAACATACATTAAGATATATATTTTTGATTGAATATTAAATACCTAAATATTTATTCAATAATATATTTTCTTGATTTAATAATTAAAAATTATACCATCATTTAATATATTTAAACAAAAAAAAGTAAGCAAAAATTTACATACCCCACTTGCTGACGATGTTGTTGATGACATGGACACGTTCCTCGACAACTGAAATGTATTCAATTTCACCAAAAAGACAATATACACAATAATCGTGTTAGGTCGTTTCTTAAAAAGTGCCAATTTTACAGATTTTTCGAGAGAAACTCGCCATAACTTTTCAAAACCAACTTAATAATCTTGGTATCATACTGCTATTTGATTATTCTATTAGCATGAAAAATTCAAAAAAATTTTAATCAGTTTTCAAAAAGCTGTGACCAAAAATGTTCAAAAAATCTCCATAACTTTCTGTAAACTGAATGAAATTCTGAAATTTTTCATGCTTATAGGACAAAATTCATGAATCATCATTTGGTACCAAGAATATTTGATTCGGTTGTTTTTAAGAAAAGTTTTGACGAGTTTTTATTGAGACATTGTAAAATTGGCACTTTTACGAAATGACCTAGCACAAACAACAATAAGCATTTCTTATGACAAAATTTTTCGACATAATTGCACATATGGCGGTTTTTACAGAATTGGCTAGCACAAATTTATAGCGCCCACCGCTGGGCCTCTGCTACGTTGTCGTGTCTCTGAACTGCTGCGTGACAGCTTGCTACTGCGGCTCCCACTGCGTTCGCTCGTACCCAGCACTTCCTCCAGTATCTGCTCTTTCTCATTTTGAACTTTGGTCTTGAAATTCTTATAATCGTTGGATTCGTCATTTTTCACGTCCTTCATTGCCTCATCTACGTGCTCTCCTGGCGGCAATAGGCCGGTGCCATTTCGCTCAATTTCCGCAGTATTCTCACGCACATTGCATGCGGGAAACCAGCGGAAATGGGCTGCGCAGTCACGCAGCTCCTCTGCCGTCATCTGTTGGCTGAGCAGGGCCATCGTGTCCAAAAAGGTCTTTCCCGGCCCGGCGGCAAACTGCAAAAGCACTTTTTGCCGAAGCAACTCATTCAGCGCTTTAATTTCTTCTACAAAAAATTATAATATTAGTATTTATAATTTATAGACAGCTCATATCCATAGTTTGCTGCTAATATTTGTATCATTGTAGTTTTATATTTAATTTTCATTAATAATCCTGTGGAGCTATATTTTCCAACCCCCTCTTAAGGGAGGCTTTCTTTTAAGAGTGTCGAATTAAGGGTGAAGCTGTATTTTAAGGATTAAGTGTAGATAATCGATTATAAATCAACAATTCCCAATTTGGTAAAATTGACATTAAAAAAATCCAGGCCCCGTGTATGGAAGCATAGCTCAGTTCCAGGTTTCAGACGAATATATTACCATCAAAATTACTGTTATGCATATTTATAGCTGAATTATAATTCTTTTAAAATTTTCTAAATTTTAGTTTTATTTTAATTCTTCAACGTACCGCGGTAATCGGTGCCTCGTTTGCCATGCGGTTCCACGAAATGATGCCCCTCCCATTTTTTTAAAATATCCATGATGAATTTGTTTTTAACCACACGTGCCTTCATGTCTTTGTAATAATCATAAAAGTCAAACATGGGCGTCTGTTTGGCTGCTCTTGTTCCTTTGGAATTGCACATACGGTCATAGCTTTCTCGAAGCATCCTGAAAAATTATGGGTTCTAAAATTTTGATTTAAGTTTGAAGGTAAGGATTCCATTAGCTCGCGAAATGCCGTGCCGAATAATTGATCGTTATTTCTACTAAGCCCAGATAGCGGCTGGGAATCGAACCCACGACAACAGCAATCCGTGCTATGCTGCATTGCATTTTTAGGCTTTTGAGTGTATTTTAAATTTTCCGTTTTCCAGTTATTACTGGGTTCTAGTTTAAACTCTAGATCCTTACATTTACCCTAAATTATCGTTTTTTAGGTCATTTATTGATATCAACTCTTTACTCTAATGATCCTTTGTGAGCCTCGTTTTGCATTTTCTGATTATTTTTCACGACAGCTAATTCCTGTTTTATGCTTCGGTTCCTGTCCAAGTGATTCTGCACTTCCTCATCCGACCCTCCTCCTCTGCTGCTGAAAGTGCTCCTTGATGACCTATTACGGCTCATACGGGGTGGCTTCAACCGGCTGCCGCCCAATGATTGGGACCGATACAAATCTTCATTTTGTCCGGATTCTTGCCGCTGATGTCCACTTGGCTGGAGATCGATTAGCTGGTCCTCGTATCCGTTGTTGTTGCTACCAGTTAAGAGGTCGAGCGGAATCCCGTCCCGGAATCTTTGTACCCCATTTTGAACCGGTGGATGACTTGATGCAGATGAATGCGATCTCGTTGCTGATCGTTGCAATATTTTCGCCGATGACTGACTTGGTGCCACTGATCCTACATCTGAGCGTACCGCTGATTGCCTTAGACCTATTTTCCTTGATCGATGACTTGATGCATCCGATGATGCAGATGAATGCGCTGGGGAGCTCGTTGATGATCTTGGCGGGTGTTTAACCGATGAGCGACGACTTGATGCCACTGACCCTGCATCTGAGCGTGCCGCTGATTGCATTTTCCTTTGTGTTGCACCCATTGATCGGTGGCTTGGTGCCACTGATGATGCAGATGAACGTGCTGGTGATGCTTGGGACAGCGGTTGATTTTCATCATCGTTATCATCGTTGTCATCATTATCTCTGTCCTCGTCATTATTATTATCATCATCATCATCACCATCATCACGATGAGTCCCTTCTTCTTGTTTCTTAACCTTTTTTTCTTCTTTATCATCATCATCATCATCATCATCATCGTCGCCGTCTTCACCTTCACCTTCTTCATCATCATCCGTCGTATTCTTATCAGAACTGTCGCTGCGCTTACGCCTTCTGTCACGATATTTCCTACTGGAAGATTTTTTGAGCTGTTGCTTCATGTCCACAGCTGCTCCTGAAAATAACTATAAAATTTTATTTTAAAATTTTTTTTCATACCACATATTAAAGCAGCGTTAAACCTTGGCTAATTAATTAATTTTATAAAAATAAATTGCAAATTTCACTGTGTGATGCAGTAAATCTAAAAATTGTTATCTTTCCAAAAAGTTATGGCCTAAAATCTTCGAAAATTTTTCATAGTGTGGTTTTTTAAATAATGCCCTTACATGTTTTTTCAGTAATGACTAGAGACCGGAAATTTCAAATTTGCGGATCCCGCTGCGGGATTGGAATCCAAAATTTTTTGCGGGACGGGATCCCGCGGGATTAATCCCGCAAATCCCGCATTTAAAATTTGCGGGATCCCGCGCGGGATTGCGGGATTTTGAAAATTAAAAAAAATCAATTAATTTCAAAAAATTTCCAAAAAAGAAAAAATAGATATTTTGGAAAATAAATTTTTAGGGGCTGGCGGGATGCATTAAAAGGGGCGACTAAGATTTTCCGAATGAATCAGACGGTAAAAAGAGATCGGGAATCAAATCTGTTAATGGTCCATAAATTTGACTAATTTTTTCAAAACCGCTTTTTTTCCGGCGCAATTTTTTCAAAAAACTAGAAAAAATGGGTCCGGCGGTGCCGATAGGCGCCGCCGGAAATTTTTTTTTGAAAATTTTGTCAATTTCTTCTGATTTTGTCCAAAAAATGAAAAAAAGTCGTACTTTTTGACTCATTTCTACAGCAGGATTAATAAGTAAACGCCGATCCGGCGGTGCCGATAGGCGTCGCCGGGAAATTTTTTGCAAATTCTAGATAAAATTTGAGTTGAAAAATGGATTTAATTTGATTGAATTTATTATAATTTATTCAAAAATTTTGGCATTCTGTTCTTTAAAATTTTCAAAAAATCAATGAAATCCCGCAGAATCCCGCACAAAAAGTCAAATTTGCGGATCCCGCTGCGGGATTGGAACTCACAATTCTTTGCAGGACGGGATCCCGCGGGATTAATCCCGCAATCCCGCAAATCCCGCATTTTCCAAAAATGCGGGATTGCGGACTGGGATCCCGCAAGATCCCGCGCGGGATCCCGTCCCGCGCCGGTCTCTAGTAATGACTCGCACCCTTTTAAATTAATCGAACGATAGTCTGACTATGTGTAGCATATAGCAGCCATATTACTAAATGTTTTTACCCCTGGTCTCTTTCATCAATTCAAGCGTTTCATCCGAATACATTTCGTCCTGGAACATTTGAATGAACACAACAGCCTTGACACACTCCATGGCCTTTTTACGTTCCTCCTTGCTCTTCGCGTTCAACATTTCCCATTTATATTTATTTGACTCGGCCTTTAACTCTGCTTTATGAGTCTCAAGGTCTCTGAAAGTTAGCGCAAATGTAGCCATAGAAAAAAACATTTTATATTACACACTATTTTACAAAAATGCGCGTTTTCTCAAAAATCCCTGTTTGTCAAATCAAATTAACACCAATTTTGGGTAGGGGCAAAAACTTCTATATGTTTAATATTAATAATAATTAGGTGTTAATAATTAATAAAATTTTAAAGTTCCAAATTTCGTTTTGTTGTAGACTCTACCCTTGGCTTTATAATATTAATGGTAATAAAATTTTGAAGGAATTTATGAGTGAGAAGCGATTTAAGTTATAAAGAAAGAAATGACCATTATTTCAAAAACGGTTCAAGGTTTAAATTCCATCCATTATCATTCGTACATATATAATCGCATCATATTATATTTAATTATAGGTTTATATTTGCATACATATATAATAATGTCAACTTACCGTGCCGAATATGGATTTAAAGAGGTGACAAGGTCACGCAGAAAATCTTTGCCAAATTTTCCACTGGCTTTTACGTCCAACTTTGGCCAATCATTTTCTTCAGTGAATTCGGAAACGAAGTGAGGATCAAAATCAAATCTTAATCCCTTATGGAAGCCCTGAAAATTTATATTTAATTGTGATTATAGCCTTCGTTTACTTAAGAATCGAAAAAGGGTATATATGTAACCCAGGTTTTTGATGCAAAAATTAGTTGCCATAGAAAACTGACTCAAATAAATTAAAAAATATTCCGTCCCCCATATATCTATCTATCTATCTATCAAGAAAATCATTCGTTTTTGAATTTTAATTTAAATTTTGGTAATTTAAAGAAATTTTGGCAAAAATTTCCCTAAATTAAAAAACAATTTTTTCATGTTTTGCAATGTTTATGCGCTTGTTTTTGATTGTATGTCCATATAATTCCATACTCTATCTCTTCACCACCAGCCAACCACTGCCACATTCTTCCATGATTTAGAAATTTAAATTAAATACTTAACTGGATGTGACAAGTTCTATCGGCTTCCCAAAAATCACAATGACATACCCACCGACATGTAAAAAAGTTATAAATAAAAACATGCAAAGCTTCGGGCTTTTTTGCAGTATTCATGTTGCAACTTTTTATAACTTGTTCAATCGCTTAAAAATAGCTTGTCAATAGCTCTAAACATATAAAGCTTTCAAATGTTGCCAAATTTATAAATTTGGCCAACTGAGAAAAAAGTTATGATGTTTTTTTAAAACATGCCTTGGACGGAATTGGCGCCTTGGACGGAGGACGGAGGGAGCGAGGCATGTGTACCCCTCCGGCGCACCACCCACTGGAATAGTCTCTGATCCCATCCATTTGACGAAAAGCCATTACCTCACTCAACGGAGCACACACATATTTCTGGATCTGTTTAAGATCCATATCCTGGCCAATCGCTATCGCTGCAAAGTTGCGGAATTGGACCTGAAATGCTGTCTCCAGGCACTTTTTGCGTGCCTCGAGATCAAATGACGCGTCGATCATCAACAAATTGAGCCATTTGGTGACTTCATCTTCGAGCTTAAAGTTTCTCTTCGCTTGATCATACAAAAAGTGATCTGAAAATGATAATTAGGATTATAAATTAGATGGACTAAAAAACACCAAACATTTACTAAAATATGGACTAAAAAGGCAAAAACATGGACGAAAAAGCTCAAAAATGGCCAAATATGGACCAAAATATGGATAAAAAAAACTGTCAAGATTTTAAGTTTTAAACCCTCAAAAATTCCCATTCGAAAGCCCTTCAAAGGTTCGGTAATAGTGCCGTTTTGAAAGGTTCCTCTTTGTTTTTTCAGCGGATCCCAAAAAATTAAAAAAGTGCCTTAAATTTTTTCATCATTCCATGCTAATGGCATATGTCATGCCATATATTTCCAGCTGCTGTTCTTCTATCCCAGCCGTTTGCCTTCCCTTCCGGCGATCTGTTCCTCTCCTTTCTGTCCCTGGACGGAGTTGACCCCTACCGCGATGGGCACCGCGGAAGAAAACATTGGAATTTTGACCCTTTTCAAGAGATTTTCACAGAAAAATGGTGATTTTTGGGTCAAATTTTGAAATCTTAGGGTTTTTGGGATTTTAATGAACCATCTTCACCGGCGACCCCACCCCCCCCCCCCCCCGCAATGGTCATCCTTAACAGTGAAAAAATTTCTCGTTTTCTAGACGAAAAACCCAAGACCGATACCGAGAAGCGAAAAAGCCGAGAAATTTCCCGAGACGAGAACCGAGACTCTCGCACATCCCTAGGGTCTATGTCACTTTGGCACCCACTCTGTTAAGCGGCCAACGACGAAATGTTTTTAGAAAATCCAAAACGGGAAAACAGAAGGCACAGGAATCAATCCTTATTTTCGTAGACAGAATACTAAATGCGTTTTGGTAGAAGGGAATGGTGCCGGGTCGTTACTCAAAAACCATCAAAAAAATAAAAAATAAATTTGACAGAAATTCATAACTCCGCCCAAAATGAACCAAATTTTATAAATTAGATATTATTCGATAGCCCTAAGTGTTTTCTATTATCCTGGAAAATTTCAAAAAAATTCATTAAGTTTCGAAACTCAAAAAAGCAAGTTTTCTTGAACATTTTTGGTCATAACTTTCTTTAAACTTACCAAAACTTTTAGAAATTTTGTAGGATAATAGAAAACACTTAGAGCTACCGAATAATTTTAACAATTAAAATTTAGTTACTTTTAATCAAAGTTATATCAAAAAAATTTTTTTTTTTGATGGTTCTTGAGTAACGTCATAGCACCAATGGAATGCTTAAAACTAAAAAGACTCTTATTTTCCAAGTCATAAAAATTCTTTAAAAATTTATTTTTTATTTATTTTTTGCTATTTTTGTCCATAATAAACCAATTTGTTGTCTTTATTTTCATTGGCAGCTCTCACTTGTCGAGTGCTTCTGCACCCATAATTTCATTTGGTTACGGTCATACTGATACGGTATTTCTTTTTCCCAATCTTTCAACAATTCGTGCAAGCCATGCTTATTGTTGCTCAAATTATCAAGACGCATGACAAATGAAAACTGTTCGTTCTTTTTGGCCAAATCGACCAGCTCATCGATGCTTCTTTAAAATTGTAAATAAAATAGCGGGTACAGTGATTTTAAAAGTTTCCTTTTTTTAATTATTGTGCAGCATATCAGTTAATTAACAAATTTATAATGGTTTTTTTTAATGATGCTAATTTAATTGAAAAATAGCTAATTTTTCAAAAAAAAAAATTGCAAATCCCCGAATTTTTTTTCTAGGGTTTTATCCGGGTTTTTCAACAAAATTTTGGCACATTAATATTTGATAAAATATGGGGATGTTATTTATATTTGATAATTTAAAAATAAAATTTATTAGATAATTATTACGCTTTTGTTTCCCGCTTTGTGTCCCTTAATTTGTCCTCTTTTTTCTCCGCTTTTATTATAATTGCATTCTGATGTTCAGTGTTGTGGTTAAGCTTTTTAAGTTTGATCTTTGCATTGTTTGCTTCTTTTAATTCTTCTCTCGCCTTATGCAGTTTTTTCTATTTAAAAAATAACAATTTTAGTAAGAAATTCCTCTTTTTAATTAAGCATTTATTAAAAATATTAGTGAATTTTAATTAAATCTCTCATATCTATTCCTCATTTTATTTAGAAATATTTTTTAAAAAGCCACAATTTTATAATTAACCTTTGACTCATTTTTTAATTATTGAATCAATTACTCTGAGCTCAACCAGCACGTGTTGATAATAAATGGCAAGTTTTAGCACCTCCTTCTGTTTTTTTATTTGTTCAGGATTTTGGGAATGTAACACTTCAAGTGCAAGGCGAACAATCTGCTCATTTAGCTATTGAAAAGAAAATTAAATTAATTTTAATGACAAAATTAGAGGTAATTAAATTGAAAAATAAATAATTAAATGTAACGAGACAGAAGAAAGAAAGGGGAGAGAATTATAAAAGAATATATAATTTCAATTCCACGAATAAGAAAGAAAGATTTCCCAATTTGAATTTTTGAGATTTTAAGCAATTTTCTTAACAAAATTGCATTAAAATACTCAAAAAATTTTCCCGGCGGCGCCTATCGGCACCGCCGGACCCACACATTACCAGATTTTTGAATAATAGAAACCAAAATGGCAAAACTAGTAATTTTTTGGCGAAAAACAACTAAAAATTTTGTAAAATACACCCCCCCTAATTCGGGATTTCAAAAAACGAAAAATACACCCCTAAAAATCGAATTTTTGACTTAAGCCCCCTCCGAAACCAAGTGTCTGGCTATGCCCTTGAATTTGATGTGAGGGAATTTTTATTTAAATTTAAAATACAAAACCTTTTCCATCCTTTCTTCATTGGTTTCTCTTGATGCTGGCACAAGACTTAATTATTATTTTTTTTGAGTGTTTTTTTTATGATTTTACTTTTTAATAATAATGATATATTATTAAAAATTATCTATTACTAAATAAACAGATTAATTTTGTATAAAAAAAAAGAAAATGCAGTGTTTTGTTTTTACAAAATTAAATTGTTTTCACAAAAAATGGGTTTTTGAAAATGTCAGATTTATTTTGGTTGACTGATTGAGTTGGTTTTTGTTTTTCAAATACAAAATTATGCTCAACATATTAACTAGAGTTGTACGGGACCGGGACTGGTACTGAAAAAAAACGTACAACTGAGTACCTAAGTCCCGGTTTTGACCGGGACCGGGACTAGTCCCGATTTTTTCCCGGTTTTCCCAGCCAAAAAGTCACGCTTTTTCAACCCGAAAATTCCCGGTCCCGGATTTTTGTCAAAAATCCCGGTCCCGTGCAACTCTAATATTATTAACACCTCATGACTGTACTTTCTTAAAAATCCCCATCCGCCCTTTTTTGCCACCGGCTTTTCCATTATTTCAGTGACAAAACGTTGGCCCGACGGTGAGTTTAGCAAACTTTTCTTCACCGATTTGCTGCTGCTAAGGCTTGGCAATTGTTTTTTCTTCTTGTCATCATCACCACCACGGCGCCATCGACGACGAGCGCCATGCTTTTTGTTTGAAAAAATGCCAGAAAATCAAATCATTTGGCGCCCTGCCAAGAAAACTGGGGCAGCCAAAATTCCAAGGATTTGGTGGTTTGGGAAAAGCACATGGGCAAGAAAGAGCCATCAATTCGTTGGAAATGTGCCAAAACAAATGCTAGGATGCTAGTTTTTTTTATTTTATTTTTTTTGTGGGTATTCCGGTGGCTCCCGGTAAATTGGACACCGGAAAATTGGACATTATTGGATATAAAATAAATTAAAAATAAATAAACAAAATTTTTGGTTTTGCTAAAAGATTTTATTTTAGTCTGCACATCCCTGTGTTTTTATAAGCCTAATAAAATGGCAATAAATAAGGTTTTTATTATTGTAACATCAGGAGATGAAAGCCACCATAACATTCATAAAGAAAGAAACAAAGTTTTCTTTTAGATAGGATTGCCATTTTTATGCAATTTTAGCACATTGACTAATCATTGCCCATTTTCGTGCATGTTTTGGCACATTGACCAATCATTGTGCATGTTGAATGCCTGATTTACTCTAAGTGCCTTAATTCATTAATCCATTTACCCTTCATAAATTCATTTTTCACCCCAATTCCTGGCTTTATTTTAGGAACTTGGTGTCCAGTTTTCCTGTGTCCAATTTTCCTTCGGTGTCCAAAATTCCGGCGGTGTCCAGTTTTCCGCTTGGTGTCCAATTTTCTGGTGTCCAATTTACCGGCCCCCATTCCGTTACCAATTCATAAAAACCGCCAAAATGTGCGTTTCATAAATACGCCAATACATAAAAAAAATAATTTCATTTATTAAACATATTTTATAATAAAATATTTAAATAAAATAAGAATCAGAGTTTTTAGATATTTATTGGTGTCAGTGTATGTCATTAGTAGGGATACGATTTTTAGTTTTTTAACTATTTTTTTCCTGAGCTCCCTATGGCCTGAAACGCATAAAAACATGTTTTTTCGATTGTTGTTAAGCTAGTTTTCGAGAATTAACCTAATTTTTTTTTAAAATATATCTTTAAGAATCGACCCTAAAAATTTTAAAAATATACCCCTAAGAAATGAGAAATTTTCTAAAAAAAATTCATCTCCAAAAATTTGTTTATTATCTTGAAAGATTTTTGATTATAAAAATTATGTGTGTCTCATTAATGATTTGGCATATTTTTGTTGCTTTTTGAAGAAAATTTTCGATTTTTGCAACTATTTTCCCATTTTTAGCACCTGTTTTTGGGGTTTTTTAGAACCTAAAAACTAACTATTTTGGCAGTTTTTAGCAACAACGATCGAATCCCTAGTCATCAGTGAGGCTAATTAATATTTGCCAAAATTATAATGGAAAAGAAGCATTTAAGACATTAAATATCCACTTGATAAAAGTTTTCTTATCTAATCAAATTTAATAAATGAGATCAAATTTATTTATTTATTTTTCTCCCCAATTGGCAGATTTCATGAAACCTTGCACCTAAATTGACCAACCCATGAAAAACTTGGCCTAAATATGGCTTAGGGAGTATGAGAAAAATGCCAAGATGAATTAAACAATGCCATAATTTATTGTATTATTTTCGAAATGGCTGTGCCTTTATCGTTTTGCATTGTGTCAATATTTATGTCCCCAAATATCAGTATATGGCAGAGTTCCCAAGTGTCTTTTTTTTTAAAGATTTGTCCTTTATTGGAGGGGCCAGATCTTTGAAAACTAAAATGTCCTTTTTTTAAAGATTGTCCTTTATTTTAGGCTTCCCCAAACTTTTTACATTTTTTTGTGCTTAATTATTTATTTCGCTGATAAATACAAAAACCCCCCAATTTCAAAAATTTTTCCCGGCGGCGCCTTTCGGCACCGCCGGCCCCAAAAACTTATTTTTTTTTTCTTAAGAAAATGGCTTAAACCGTAAAAATTGGTCATTTTGGTGAAAATCTGTTAACAAATAGTGTAACTGCACAAACTACCTTAAAGAACAGTCACAATTTTACAATTTTCTGAAATTTTTTCCTAAAAAATCACAAAATTTGGACAATTTTTGGGCAAAATCTGTTAACTAATTCCTTCAAATTTTCAAAAAAATTTTCCCCGGCGGCGCCTATCGGCACCGCTCCCCCCCATCTCCAAAAGTTTTTTTAAGAAAAGCCCGCCGCAAAAAAAAACATTTTATTGATTTTTTAAATTTTGAATAAAATTTTCCAAAAAGATGATTTTTTGTCGGCAAAATGCTGATTTTGAAAATTTTCAGTTGGCAGGCCATGTTTTTACGCTAATAAAATGTTGTTTTAAATCGATTTTCATGTATTTTATTGCGTTTCTTTCGCGCTAATATTAGTTTTAGAAAAAATCTTTTTTTTTGGGGTCCAAATCTTAGTTTTAGTATCGTTTGTCCTTTTTTTGAAAAAAAAAAACTTGGGAACTCTGGTATATGGAAAAAGGCGAATGCTTGAGAAAAATGAGTATGCCTCTACATACAATGTTTGGCGTTATGATTAGAGCAGTTGCCGGACTACTGCCATCGATGATGCCATGTTCGGGAGAAATGGTACCATTTTCTTGAATGAAGATTTAAATGTTTAATTCATTAAAACCATTTTTACCGTTTTTTGCAGTTTCAGTTTGTTGTTTGGTTTCCAATGTCACCGATATGGCCAAATTTGTCGCCAAAAATGGCACAAGCATTAATAAAGTTAGAAAATTGAATTTGTTCATTTCTATAAAAATAATACATTTCTTTAATTATTTTAAAACAATTAAAATATTTTTAAAAATATTTTTTCTATTTTTTACTTTCCACCGTCCGCGATTAAGATAATTTTTTATCAGGAATATCGCAATTTTCGGGGGAATTCTTAAAAAAATTTTTCAGGTTTTTATGTCTTTTATATTTCTTAATGTTAATCTGGACGGTATCCTTGGTTAAAAAAAATTCAGTTTTACAAATCTATTTGAATACAAAAAACACACTTTATTTATTATAAAAATATAATATATATATTATAATAAAATATTAAATAATAGAATATTGTTTATTAAAATAAAAATGATTTCTGATGGCTGAAATAAAATATATTCCCCAAATAGCTATTACAACAAAAAGCTAAATGCTATTAATGGGGAGTGGGCATGCCAATATTTGCCATGTCACATTTCACAGAAGAATATATGAATAGAGATATTGATTTGATTATTCATAAGATTTGCATAAGCATAAGAAATAACTAATTTATAAAAAAATGGTTTCGTAAAAACGTAAAGTAACACAAGTAATTTTTAAAAAATGGTTTCGTAAAAACTTAAAGACCAGGGCTCGGATTTATCTTTAAAAAAAATTCCTAAATATTAATACTGTTTTTTAGCGAAATATGAAAGAAAAGATAATAAAAAGTATTTAATCTTTTCAAATTCAGGGTAAACAGGGTTGCTAGATGTCAAATTCAAAAGCCTATTTTATTGCGAAAAAACATCATTTAGAAGACTAAAACCAGGGCTCCCAGATCAAAATTTTCAAAAGCCTCATTTGGCAGGCAAAAAAGCCTCATTTGGGTCAAAAGCCTCATTTTTACAAAATTTATTCAAAACACGTTTAAAAGTTCAAATTATATTTTTGATTTCCATGATCAATTTGAGCAATTTTTTCTTAGAAAAAGCATTTTGTGAGATTCTGAGCATGAAAAATCGAAGTTGATTTTTTGCGGCGCTTTTTCCAAAAAACTTGGGGAATCGGGGGGCCGGCGGTGCCGATAGGCGCCGCCGGAAAAATTTTTGTAATTTTTAATGTGATTTGTTAACAGATTTGTCCACAAAAATGACCAAATTTTCAATTTGAACAAATTTAAAAAAAAAGATTTTTAGGGTCCGGCGGTGCCTATAGGCGCCGCCGGTGGGGGAAAAATTGAGAATTTTGACCATATTTTTAGCAGATTTTCATTTAAAAAAATTCATAATTTTGTGGATTTTCGAAAAAATTGTAATTTTCTGGCTAAATTTGTCGCTGATTTCATAGCATTGTTTACATTTAATTTTCTGTCCGCCTATGTAAATTTGCCGTATTTAAACCATTGCAAAATCACCATTTTTATCGTTCAATTCGTTGATTCGTAAATAAATTTGTTCGATCAAAATTCACTAATAAATTATGAAAATAAATAATTGAAGTATTGGGAAATCCAATAAAATAAATTTAATTTAAATATAATTAAATATTTAAATTAATTCTTATTGACTATCTGAAAAGAGAGCCAATAAAATTTGGGTGAGATTTCCGTTTGATACTCTATTAAAAACCAAAATTCAAATTAAATAATTGTCAAACATTATGCCAATTTATCAAAATTTAAAAAATTCTGACGATTTTCCCCAAAAGCCTCAAAAATCCTCAAAATTTCTCAAAAAGCCACAAAAATCCTCAAATCATCATTTCAAAAAAAATCCTCATTGACCTATCAAAAAACCACAAAATGAGGATAAATCCTCAGATCTGGGAGCCCTGATTAAAACTCTCATTTTTAAAAGCTTTATTCAAATTCTAAAAAAGAAAAATCAAAGATTGTATTTTTAATTTTCCATTTAACCGCAGAATGGTCTTAATTAGACTTACTTTTAGAATCTGTTATTTCAAGGAGCAAAACCTATAAAATTGCATAATTGTAAATGGCGTAGAAATAAATGTGTGAGAAATTTTAATATTATTTATTTTGGATAAGAATAGTTTTTGACGCATAGCGAGCGGATTTATAAGAAACGCGAATGAAAAAACCACCAACAAAATTGCATTAAAAATGTATGGAAAAGGTCTACAGTATGTGATACCCAAAAGTAAATGATGGAATTTTTGATAGCCAAAAAACTCAAATAGTCAGTCAGTCAAGTCATCCGTAACTTTAATAAATTGGTCCCTCATTTTCCGGCATTGGATCGTCGTTTTCCGCCACTTTTGTTTCCGACATTCATCTAAAAAGAGATAGATTCCTAAGATTTTCAAAAATATATCCCTAAAAATAAAAAACTTTCTCAAAAATTCTGCTTCAAACTTATTTTTTTATTCTTTGACAGGAATTTTGATTTATTATTCATCTAAAATACTGATTTGTCTTAATTTGTTGCTTTTTAAAATAAAACTTTGTCATTTTACACCCCCTAAATTTGAGGCTTTTTAGTGCCTATTTTGGCAATTTTTAGAACCTTAAAATATTAGCCCAATAGCTTTATTTCAATAATATTTTTTTGATTCAATATTTAAATATATATATATATTTCTAGCATTTCTGATACATTTAAATTAAAAAGAATAACGCAAACATTTAACAGACCCCTCTTGCTGATGATGCATTTGATGACATGGACACGCTCCTTGACAACTGAAACTTTAAAATACGTTAAAAATTATTTATACAATAAGGTTTATAACAAAATTTTCGGCATAATTTGTCATGCTAATGATTTTTCGAAATCACCCCAGCACAAATTTATGGCGCCCACCGTTGGACCGCCGCCTCTGCTGCTGCGTTGTCGTGTTGCCGAACTGCTGCGTGACAGCGTCCCAGTGCCATTGCCTTCTTTCGCGGTCAATCCCTGCAGAAACTCCTTCTTCTCAGTTAGAATTTTGGTCTTGAACTCCATGTAATCATCGTTTTCATCAATTTTCATGTTCTTCAATGCTTCATCTATGCGGTCTTCTGGCGGAAACTGGCCGGTGCCACTCTCATTTATTAAGCGTTCATTGGCGTGCACGTTGCATGCGGGAAACCAGCGGAAATGGTCCATGCAATCGCGCAGCTCCGCCGCGGTCATCTGTTTGCTGAGAATGGCCATTGTGTTCAGAAAAGACTTGACCGGACCGATGGAAAACTGCAAAAGCATTTTCTGCCCAAGCAACTTATTCAGCGGTTCAATTTCTTCTATAAAAAATAATTATATAATTTATAGTCTAGCATAAAATTCCATAGTTTGCTAGTGTTTATATCATTTTAGTTATTATATTTAATTTTTTAAAGACTTGGATTATTCTTGGACAAAGCCAAAACATATTTCATTACAAATTCGACCGAAAAAATACAGAATTTATTGGTTTAATAAGTCCAGGGGAAGCGAGATTTTTGAACTCCCCCCTCCCCCTTGAGGAAGGCTTTCTTTTAGGGGGTGGTCTAATTTGGGATGGGACTCAGGGTTTTGTAAAATAACGATTTTATTTATTTTTTAATTTCATAATAAAAAAAAGATGTTTTTTTATTTATATTAAAATTATTATTATTATTATTTTGCAAATTTTGATAATTCTTTTGGGAAAATATCTATTTTTATTTTATTTTTAATTCTTGTACTTACTACGGTAATTTCTACTGTCATTATCATGCTGATTCATAACTTGATGCCCTGATTTATTCATTTCTTCTTCTGCAGCAACTTTTAATCCTTCTAAGATGTCGATAATGAATGCATTCTTGGACTTGATCACGCGTGCGTCCATATCGTTATAATAATCATAAAAGTCACGGAGGGGCGTCCGGTCTTTTGACCCCTTTGAATTGCACATACGGTCATAACTTTTTCGAAGCATCCTGAAAAAATTGGGAAGTTTTGTTTTAACTACGCAGGGTGTCCTTAGAAATGCGAACAAAAGTGAACAAATTCGCAAAATATATGGCGAAATCACACGAAAGCATTGAATCTTATAGATGAACAAAAACGATAAAAAAGGTACAAAAATAAAATCATAAAAAAACGATTAATTTTGATTACAATTGCTAAAAAAGAAATGTTTTCCAATTTTGTCATATTCAAACTCATTTAAATGGGACAAGAAATTGAGGAGATTTTAATCATTTTTTTGCCTAAAAAAATTCGATAAATTTGGGCTCTCTATTCTGTCTTCTCAATAATTAAAAAAAATTTCTGCTGGATTTAAATTGCCTTATTATCGATTGAGTTATTTCGGCCTTTTCTTGCTGAAACACAAACTTTGCCTCAAAAAGTGAAAAAGGTCATGAAAAAGTCCTAAAAGTGCAAAAAAAGTCATAAAGATCCCAAAAAGTATTAAAAAGCCAAAAAAGGTCACAAAATGAATGTTAGAAGCTTCAAACAAAGTATAGAGCATTTTTTAAATCCTTTTAAGGCCATTTATAATTAGAAAAAACCCATTTGACTTAAATTCCCAGCCCTAATTTTTAATATGAAAATTTTACTCTAATGATAGTTTGTGAGCCTCTTGTTGCGTTTTCTGCTCTTTTTTGACGGTATCGTAATCCTGTTTTGTGATTTGCACATCCTCATACGACCCTTCTCCTCTGCTGCTGAAATTGTGCCGTGATGACTCACTACGGCTCATACGGGGTGACTTCAACCGGCTGCCGACCAATGATTGGGACCGGTGTAAATACACATTTTGTTCGGGTTGTCGGCGCTGATGTCCACTTGGCTGTACATTGAGCCCTCTTAGCTGGTCCTCGTATCCGTTGTTGTTGCTAGGAATCCCGTCCCGGTATCTTTGTACCCCACTTTGAACCGGTGGATGACTTGATGCAGATGAATGCGATCTCGTTGCTGATCGTTGCAATATTTTCGCCGATGATTGACGACTTGGTGCCACTGATCCTGCATCTGAGCGTACCGCTGATTGCCTTAGCTCTATTTTCCTTGATCGATGACTTGATGCCACCGATGATGCAGATGAATGCGCTGGGGAGCTCGTTGATGATCTTGACGGGTTTTTAAGACGACTTGGTGCCACTGATCCTACATCTGAGCGTGCCGCTGATTGCGTTCGCTCTACTTTACTTTGTGTTGCACCCATTGACCGGTGACTTGGTGCCACCGAGAATGCAGATGAATGCGCTGGGGAGCTCGTTGATGATCTTGGCGGGTGTTTAACCGATGAGCGACGACTTGATGCCACTGACCCTGCATCTGAGCGTGCCGCTGATTTTATTTTCCTTTGTGTTGCACCCATTGATCGGTGACTTGGTGCCACAGATGATGCAGATGAACGTGCTGATGATGCTTGGAGCAATTGATTATCTGCATCATTAGCGTCGTCATCATCACTATTTTTGTCCTCGTCATCATCATTATCATCATCTTCGTCATTATTATCATCATCATCATCATCACCATCGTCACGATGAGTCCCTTCTTCTTCTTTCTTAACATTTTTTTCTTATTCATCATCATCATCATCATCGTCGCCGTCTTCACCTTCACCTTCTTCATCATCATCCGTCGTATTCTTATCAGAACTGTCGCTGCGCTTACGCCTTCTGTCACGATATTTCCTACTGGAAGATTTTTTGAGCTGTTGCTTCATGTCCACAGCTGCTCCTGAAAAATAACAAGAAATTTTATTTTTTAAAAGTTGTCTTTTTCATAACTAGGGCTCCAACTTTTAGGTGCTAAAAACTGCCAAAATAGTTAGGTCTTAGGTTCTAAAAACCCAAAAAATAGGTGCTAACAATGGGAAAATAGGTGCCAAAAATGTCAAATTTAGGGGTATAAAATCGTAAAATTTTATGCAAAAAGGTAATAAAATTAAACCAAACCAGTATTGAGATAAATATTTTTAAAATCAAAAATCCTCGTCAAACAAAAAAAATTTTGGAGATGAATTTTTGAGAAATTTTTCAATTCTTAGGGGGTGTATTTCTCAAATTTTTTCGGGTTATTTCTTAGGAGAGTATTTTTCGTTTTTATTGCATTTTTGTTAACAAATTTTTGAGAACGCCAGAATAGATGAAAATAAGTTTTTTTTTTAAATTTATATTTTTAGTTGCTTAAAATAAAAACCTAGAAAATAGGTGCTAATAACTTGAAAAGTAGCTTAACAACAGCCAAAAAACATGTTTTTCGTGCTTTTCAGGTCACCGGGAACCCAGAAAAAAAATTAGGTAAAAACCTAAAAATTGGAGCCCTATTCATAAAACATTTAAGAGCGTATAATATGTATGCTTGCTAATTAATTAGTTTTGGAAAATAATTTGCTGTTTCCACCAAGGGCGTAGGCAGGGGGGGGGGGGGGCTGGGGGGGCTAAAGCCCCCCCCCCCCCCGAAACCCAAAAAGTAAAAAATTTTCAGTAGATTTTTTTTAAATTTTAAGCAATTTTCTTAATAAAATTGCATTAAAATACTCAAAAATTTTCCCGGCGGCGCCTATCGGCACCGCCGGACCCCCATTTTACCATATTTTTGAAAAATGGAGGCCAAAATGGCAAAAAATATTAATTTTTTGGCGAAAAATTTTGTAAAATACACCCCATAATTCGGGATTTCAAAAAACCAAAATACACCCCTAAAAATCGACTTAAAAAGGAAAAATACACCCCTAAAAATCGACTTTTTGACTTCAGCCCCCCCCCCCCCAAAGCCAAGGGTCTGGCTACGCCCTTGGTTTCCACTGTCTGGATGCAGTTTAAATTTTTGACAGGACCCATGAGTTGATTATATAAATTTATATCCATATTTTCCCATATTTCACGGGGCGCCGGACTTTTCGACAGCGGGCTTTTCGACAGCAAAAGACATTTCGACAGAAATATTATAAATTTTAGGAGGGGACTTTTCGACAGTAAAACGTAATTAAGTTCCAAATCTCGGGTTGTAAAACCGTAAAAATTTTTCCAAAACAAAATTAATCCAAATCACTATTGAGATAAATATTTTTAATCAAAAATTCTTACCAAGAAAATAAATAAATAATTTTGGAGATGAGTTTTGAGAAAATTTTTCGTTCTCTTATGCGTGTATTTATGAAAATTTTATGGGGCGATTTTTAAGGGTGTATTTTTCTGAAAATTTTCTAGGTACCAAGCGTAAAAATCGTTTCCCTAGTCATAACGATTTAGCAATACAATTTGTTTTAAAAATAAGCGAAATGTAGAACGTTTCGCTTTTTAATTACTGTTTTCCCAAAAAACAAATAATTTTAGCTTTATTACTATTTTTCTAAAATGATTTTTTTGGATTTTTTTATTTTAATTCAATTTTCTGAATATTTAAATTCCTTCTTAAGTACAAGTGATACACTGTGTAACATTAATATAAGGACACCCTATTTTTTGTTAGTTTGACCACTTCCCATGAACCGATCGAGTTGAAATTTAAAATATACCTAGCAATTGTGAAAATATTAAGATTCTAAAAGTGAGAACCCGAAATAATGAGGGAAAAAAATTTTACGAATTTTTTTTCAAAAATGGGGTGTAACATAAATATAAGGACACTTGTTAAAAACGAACAAAATCTCAATAACTACCAAAAAGAAAGTGATAAAACATGCTAAATAAGAAAGAACAAATCTTTTTTCACATTTCTGTTTCTTTTGCAGACAGAAATCTGTCTTTTAGGCGGAGTTGTGTTGCGTTTTCCAAGTTTTCCGGAGAAATTAAGGGCCATAAGGCTTAAATCACCTCTAACATTTGACCAACCGAATCAAACTAATAGCAATCAACACTAAGATAATTTACAAACATGCTATAAGCATTTTCTATTCACTTCATGCCAGAAAAAAGTCATTAAATACAAAATTTTTGCGGGTGAAAAATGCTAAAATCTGAGTAAATTTGAAAAATTTTTTCTAGGGGGTTGGGAAAATTTTCCGTAGAAGATGAATATGACGAACAGAAAGAGCACAATATTCTCTACAAAATGGCCTTTGGTTGATGGCTCTGCGATGCGTCTCTGCTGAGGAGCGTTTGGTTAAATACGAATGTCGCAAAAAGTAAGGAAAAATGGCTTAAAATTGGTCTTTTTTTGGGTAGTCGATATTTAACCAAACGCGCCTCAGCGGAGACGCGGCATAGAGCCCTCATCCAGAGGCCATTTTGTAGAGAATTTTATTCTCTTTCAGATGGCCTTAATGGTTAAATTTTTCCCAACCCCCTAGGGATTTTTTTTTATAAAATTTACCGGGTTTCAAGCCATTTTATGATTTTCAGATCACCATAAAGGATTGATCTGATCAATTTATTGCAAATGACTTTTTTGATCAGTACACAAAACTAAGATAAAATGATTTTTTCAGATTTTTTAATGCTCAACTCGAAAAGTTACAGCCTTCTGAAAAAAGTGTCCTTATATTTATGTTACACCCCATTTTTGAAAAAAAAATTCGTAAAATTTTTTTCCCTCATTATTTCGGGTTCTCACTTTTAGAATCTTAATATTTTCACAATTGCTAGGTACATTTTAAATTTCAACTCGATCGGTTCATGGGAAGTGGTCAAACTAACAAAAAATAGGGTGTCCTTATATTACTGTTACACAGTGTAGTGTAGTACGCTATTTAGCCATTTTAAATTTTTACTTTACATTTAGCCAATCTAAAGAAATTTTGGAAAATTTACCCCTAAGTTTGGAAAAATTATGCCCATTTTCGGAATTTTTGATCCATATTTTTATGGTTATATTTTGGGGCGATTTAATATCCATTTTTTGCAGTCCTAATTATGAAAAATGCCAAATGGTCCTGCGGCATTCCTTCCCGCAACATTTTCTCTATTTGTGTATGCAGCACAATACAGCCATATTTCGTAAATTGTTTTACCACTCGTCTTATTCATGTGTTCCGCGGTTTCTTCCGAATACATTTTGTCCTTGAACATTTGAATAAACATTGCCGCCTTAACACACTCCACGGCCTTTTGACGTTCCTCCGTGCTCTTCGCGTTCAACATTTCCCACTTGTATTTATTTGACTCCTCCTCTAACTCTTCTTGGTGAGTTTGAGCGTCTCTGAAAATTTAGCACACAAAGGTAGCCCAAATACAAATTATAATAAGAAATAGGCAAAATGTTAAACCTCGGCGGGTGGGAATCGAACCCACTCATGCACCATTTCCGTGGGCAGCTCTACCATTAAGCTACCGAGCAGGGCTGCACGCAACTGGATTTGCAATTACGGTAATCCGTAATTATGGCGATTTTCTCAGTTACGGAAATCCGTAATCCGTAATTACGGGGGTCCAAAAACCCCGTAATTTCCCGTAATCCGCAATCCGTAATCCGTAATTTTCAAAAATCAATTTTTGTCGAAATTTTAGAAAAAAAATTTTAACTTGTGATTAATAAAAATCAAAAAACTTTCTTGATGCAGTTTCTTCATTTTTTATTTAAATTTTACAAATAATTTATAATTTTGTGTCTGAAAAAATCATTCTTTTTGAATTTATGGGTTGATTTTTGAAATTTTTTTGAAAGTCTGATCATTATAATTGGATTATGCATGTATATAATTATTTCAACTTTTTAATAGTCAGAAAAAAATTTCGAGGGGGGTGGGGAATCCGAAGAATTTTTTTTGGTCAAAATTTATTTAGTGTTATTTTAAAAAGTTCAGCGCCGGAGAGCAAAAACAGGAATTGTAACTATTTTTAGCCAAAAAAGACTTATTTTTGCCATTTTGGAGTCAAAATTTTAAAAAAAAGAAAAGTAAAATCGAGTAAATCATGGTCCGGCGGTTCCGATAGGTGCCGCCGGGCAAATTTTTTTTTGGAAATTTTAATGAATTTATTAAGAAAAATCGACAAAAAATTTTAAAAGTCCCAATTTTTCCTGTAAGAATTTTCATTTTTCATTTCGGGCGGGGGAAGGTGGGAGGGGCGGGAATTCCTCCCCTCACAAGGCTATGGTTTTATGAATTTTCATAAAATGCGTGAATAGGTGCGACAAAAAAGGATGCCTCTATTTTCTAAACGAAATACCCAAATTAAGGTGTAGCCTTAACAACAACAAATTAAAATAATAAATATTTTAATTCTTAAATAAATCGAAATACGGGTAGCCCTTTAAATAAAAAATAGAAATATTTGTTTTTTATAAAAATAATCTTACAATAAATCGTCTCGAAAAAATAATCCAAAGTCAAATTACGGATCAAAATTACGGAAAAATCCCAAAAATCCGTAACCCGTAATCCGTAACTCCAAAAACCCCGTAATTTCCGTAATCCGCAATCCGTAATCCGTAATTGCGTGCAGCCCTGCTACCGAGGCACATCCGCCCTTTCTTTTATGGATCTTATCAACGCCCGCTTTCCGCGTTTTAACCGCCCAGTCAGCTTCTTCCTTACACAGAGCGGCCAAATTTTTTTTTTTCAAAAAATGGCTCAAAAACTAAGATTCGGACCCCAAAAATAAGATTTTTTCTAAAACTAATAGTAGCGAAACGCAATAAAAACTATTTTTTTTAGTGTAAAAACCAGGGCTTGCAACTGAAAATTTTTAAATCAGCATTTGGCCGCAAAAAATCATCATTTGGGGTCAAAAATCAGCATTTTGGAGATTTTATTCAAAATAAAAAATCAATAATAATGTTTTTTTTTGCGGCGCGCTTTTTCCAAAAAACTTTTTGAGAGCCGGGGCGGTCCGGTGGCGCCGGTAGGCGCCGCCGGGAAAATTTTTGAAAATTTCACTGTAATTTGTTAACAGATTTCCACCAAAAATGATCAATTTTTGAGATTTTGAGCCAGGTTTTATGAAAATATAAGTTTTGGGGGCCCGACGGTGCCGATAGGCGCCGCCGGAGGAAAAATAGAAATTTTGACCATTTACTATTTTGGACCTTTTCCTCACTGTGTTGCGGCCCTAATTATTACATCCTTTTTTTCAAAATCCTGTTAGGTCAGAGTCAGATCAACACATCAGTTTTGGGTATGACAAAATATTCAATCAAAATGTTTAAATTAAATAATTCGGTGTTAATAATTATGAAAAGTTTTTGAAAATGCATAATTATAAAAATAAACCATTGCTGTTCATTAAAATATGCAAAAAATAGTCATTTTTGGCAAAGACGCGCTCCCTTAATTCGAGATTTCAAAAAACTAAAAATACACCCATAAAAATCGAATTTTTGAATTCAGCCCCCCCCCCCCTCCCGAAGCCAAGGGTCTGGCTACGCCCTTGATATAAATAATTTTGTCGACTTGCCGTGCCGAATATGGATTAAAAGAGATGAGAAATTCACGTAAAAAATCTTTGCCAAATGTCGCTTTGGGTTGATCCGCTAACTTTGGCCAATCTTTAGTAGGGGTGAATTGAGAAGCGACGGTTGGATCAAAATCAAATTTCAATCCTTTGTGGAAGTCCTGAAAATTTATAATTTCAAAATACCGAAAATGTAATAAATTAAGTACCAAATATGTAAAAAAAAAAATTTAAAATGGTTATTTTTTGAAGAAAATTTTCTTCTTAAAGAGTGAAATAGGCACAAAATGCCACAAAAATAGCCTAAATGGCTTATTAGAATTACATTTTGGTATTTAAAGATTAATTTTTGATAAATCTTTTTTTTTGAAAAAAAAAACCGGTTTTTAGGGGAACATTTTCAATCAGCAAGAAACTTCTATAAATCCTCAAAAATTCTCAAAATATGTAAAAAAAAAAATGAAAATATGTACGAAAATTGCGAAATTTTGGATTTTTGAGGCTAAAAAACTCAAATATGTAGGGCTTAAAATTTGATGCAAAAAAAGCTATTTATCCTAGGAAAGCTTTTCTTATAAATTCAAAATATAAATGTCTGCCTTAATTATACATGATTATGTTATTTCAAATAATATTTAATTCTTTTTAAAATTTAATATTCAAAAGAACTCCTTTGAATATTAATAGATGAGTATTTTAATATACCTATGATAACAATTTTGCACGAAATTTATGACTGGTGATTCTTAAAAATGTTTCCTATAAAATATGAAGAAAATGAGGTCCATGTCCATTTTAGGATTTCGTTTAAATTAGCGAATTTGAAGAAAATTTGAGAAATATTGCCAAAAATTTGAACCCTGTCATACATAGCTGGATGGGATCATTTTTGGGGTTATGCCAGTGTTTCTTTCTATATGTTCTTATTTATAAGAATTGTTCTGATTTTGGGGTAGCGACCTAAATTTGTTCCGGTTTCTTAAATATATCATAATTTTGAAATTTTATGGCATAATGTCACTAATATATCAAGAAAATATAAGGTTTGCGCAAAATTTGATCAGTTTGTGGACAAAAATCTGTAAAGAAATTGCATTAAAAATTACAAAAATTCCCGGCGGTGCCGGCAGGCGCCCGCCGGGCCCCCATATCCCCCAAAAATTTGGAAAAAGCGCGCCGTAAAAAAAAGCTTGTTTAAAAGCAAAAAAGTCGTACTTTTAATAGCAAAACTGGCCTTTTTGGTGAAAATCTATTATCAAATCAGAACCAAATTACAAAAAATTTTCCCGCGGCGCCTATCGGCACCGCCGGACCCATCCCTCCCGTTGCTCAAAAATTTTTCGGAAAAAAGCGATGCAAAAAAAAATGTTAAAAATCTGATTCTGATTTTTTGATCACGATTGCATTGAAATATATGCTCTGTTATTTCCTCCACAACAAGAAATTTAAATTATTGCCTATGAAGCTGTGCAAGAAAAGTGAAGTTGACTTCTTTCGAGGGTTTAGGTTCCCTCCCTGATCCTTATCCATTTCACGAAAAGCCATTTATATTATTACCTCACTCAACGGGGTACACACATTTTCCCGGATCTCATTAAACTCCATCTTCTGGCTAATTGCTATCGCTGCTATGCTGCGGAATTGGACGCGGAATGCCGTCTTCAGGCACTTTTTGCGCGCCTCGAGATCAAACGCCGCGTCGATCAGCAACAAATTGAGTAATTTGGTGACCTCACTCTTCACAAATACGTTCGCCTTCGCTTGTTCATATAATGTGTGTGCTGAAAAGAATACCGTATTTTCTTTAATTATATGCCCGGGTATATTATTTTTCAATCTCCTAATTAGGGGGCGGAGCCGTTATTTAAAAAACATCATAAAGGGCGTTATTTAAAAAACCATCATTATGGAAATTTTTGTCGAAAAATTATTTATAATTTTGCTCCAAAGCAACCAAATTTTTAATCGTTGATATCATTTGATAGCCGTAAGTGTTCTCTATCAGTCTGCAAAATTTCAAAAAATTTCGATGAGTTTAAAAAAAGATATAGCTCGAGGAACTCAAAAAACCTTGGTTTTCGAACATTTTTGGCCATAACTTATTTGAAACTTAACGAAATTTTGCAGACTAATTGAAAACTCTTAGAGCTATCGAATGGTAGCAAGGATTAAAAATTTGGTCTTTTTAGAGCAAAGTTATAAGTAAAATTTTTTATTTTGATGGTTAAATAACGCACATAATGATGGTTTTTAAATAATGACACAGCACCCCTAAGAAGGGGGGGGGGGATAATTGGAGACGGGGAGATTAATGGAGACGGGCATAAGAGAAAATACGGTATGAATAATGCCATTGCATCGCCCAGCAGAAGGTCTAAAAGTCAATTCGGCACCACACTGTTAGACGGTTACAAAGACGAAAATGTTTTTAAAAATTCAAAAAGGGAAGGCACAAGACTCACACCGGTGCTGGGGGACGTTAGTCAAGCAAGAACCATCAAAATGGAAAATTTTGATGAAAATTATTTGCAACAACGCCCAAAATGAATTAAATTTTAAAATATTGATATTTTCCTTTCCGATAGCCTTTAGGGTTTTCGATTATCCTGCGAAATTTCAAAAAAATTCGTTAAGCTCCAAAAAAGTTATGACCTGAGAAACTAATAAAACCAAGTTTTCTTGAACATTTTTGGTCATAACCAGGGAATGGATTTTGAGGTGCTAAAAATCGCGAAATAGGAACCTAAATAGTTGCTAGAAAACTGCCAAAATAATTGCTAAAAACTCAAAAAAGGCCAAAATAGTTGCTAAAAAAGTTGCAAAAAATTGGAAAAACATGTCAATAAATGTGTGAATTTTCCAAAAAATTGACTCATTCTTTATCCATTTCGGTTGAATAATTGTAAATTAAACATATTTTAAGATTTTCAGGCGTAAAATTTTTTCATTGTCCGCCAAATCATGGCCAGGATTTTTGCTTTTTGAAAAGTCGATTACTGGGGGTGTATTTTTGAATTTTTTTTTGAAAAGTCGATTCTTAGGGGTGCATTTTTGTTTTTTATTGCTTTTTCATAATAATTTTTTTTGTTGAAAAGCAGAAATAGTTAGAAAAATAGTTTTTTTTTTAAATTTCACAAGCCAAAATAGTTGTTAAAAAATTTCATAAGCGAAAATAATTCAAAATAGTTGCTAAAAAGTCGCTCTAAATCGAAAATTGCTTAAAACCGTTCCCTGGTTATAACTTTTTTGAAACTAAACTAAACTTTTTGTAATTTTGCAGGATAATAGAAAACACTTATGGCTATCGAATGATATCTCCAGCTTTTAAAATTTGATTGTTTTTGAGCAAAATTATATCAAAAAATATTTTCATTTGATGGTTTTTTGACTAACGCCCATTTTGAACGTCTTAGCACCGACTCATCCTTATTTTTTATGAACATAAATTATCCCAAAATAAGGGGAAATTTTTCTCAAAGTTTCTTTAAATTCGTTAAATTTATGTTAAAAAACTTCTAAAATAGTGAAATATGACATGAAAATCATTCTAGAAAAAAAATAAATAAATAAAGCGAAAATTTTTAATTTCTACCAAAATTGAGTTAAAAAATCGAAAAATTTCCATTTTTGGACTTGTTTTTGGCATAAAGGGCAAAAGGGCAGCTTTAAAAGAAGAGGATTTTTCAAAAATTCGTGGGTTTCAGGCCTTCCACAGGTGCTATTTCATTATTTAAAAACCTCATTATGTGCATTATTTAAAAAACTATCAAAATAAAAATTTTTGCTTATAACTGCTCTAAACAACGAAATTTTTAATCCTTGCTATCATTCGATAGAACTAAGTGTTTTTTATGAGCCTGGAAAATTTCAAAAAAATTTATTAACTTTAAAAAAAAGTTATGGCCAAAAATGTTCGAAAACCAAGGTTTTTTGAGTTCCTCGAGCTATAACTTTTTTTAAACTTATCGAAATTTTTTGAAATTTTGCAGACTGATAGAGAACACTTACGGCTATCAAATGATATCAAGAATTAAAAATTTGGTTGCTTTGGAGCAAAATTATAAATAATTATTCGACAAAATTTTCATAATGATGGTTTTTTAAATAACGACTCCGCCCCCCTCCACAGTTCAGGAAAAAATATGCATTTGCATTTTTTTTTTTACAAAAATTCGCAAATTTGTATAACTTAAAAAATCAAATTCACAACATTTTTTTTGTAATTTGCATAACTTTGAATGCCTTACTTGTCGAATGTTTCTGCACCCATATTTTCATTTGCGTACGGTCATACTGATACGGTATTTCTTTTTCCCAATCTTCCAACAATAAGTACAACACATTGCTTTTTTTGTTCAATTCATTAATATGCTCGGCAAATATAAACTCTTTGTTTTTTTTGGCCAAATCGATCAGCTTATCGATGCTTCTTCAAAATTGTGGGTTTTTTTAATTATTTAAATTTTTAAATAAAATTAGCGGGTAAATTTTTTTTAATTTTCCCTTTTTCGATCAACTGTCAAGTTCAATTAATCGAACTTAAAATTTACCCGATTTTATAATTAAAGTTTTAGGTACAAAAACGTCCAATCAATTCTCAAAAAAAAAATATTGAAAAAAAGCTTCTAAGTCTACAATTTGTCAGTGAATTTGTTCATTTTTTTAAATTTCATGCTCCGCTATTTGTTTGCGTTTTTGTAGCATAAGTTAACTAGAATTTGCAAATTTAATGATTGTTTTTTTAAACAAAAATATCGAAGTTTTTAAAAAATTGCAAATCACCAAAAGAAATTTTCTATGATTTTATTTGCATGTTAATATTTGAAAGAATGTGGGCTGTTGCTTAATTACTTACTTAATATTTGACAATATTTCAAAATTAAAATTTATTATTAATTATTACTCTTTTGTTTTGCGCTTTGTTTCCCTTAAATGGAGCACTTTTTCCTCCGCTTCGGCTATAATTCTAGTTTGAGCTTGAGTGTTTTTTTTAAGTTTTATAAGTTTTTTCATTGCATTGTGTGCTTCATCTCTTTCATCTCTTGCCTCATCCAATTTTTCCTGTTGAAAAAAAAAATTTTTTTTAAATAATTTTAGTAAGAAATTCTTAAATAGGTATACTATTTAAAAAAAAGCTAATTATTTTCAATTAATTTGTCTCATTTTTTGATTAATTATTGGATCTATTACTTCGAGCACATCCAACACGTGTTCATAGTAAATGGCAAGTTTTAGCACCTCCTTCTGTTTTTTTATTTGCTCTTTGTTTTCGGAACGTAAAACTTCAAATGCAAGGCGATAAATAAGCTCATTTAGCTAAATATAATAAAATTTGATTAATTTAATGGCAAAATTAGGGGTAATTAAATTGAAAAATTAATAACTAAATTTTTAAATTTATTTATTTTGGTTGTGATGGAATTTTATTTTTTCGTTTAAAATACAAAAACCTTATCCAGTCTTTCTTCAATGGGTTCTCTTGATGATGGCATAAACCTTAATTTTGTTTTATTTATTTTTATTTGGGTTTTTTCATTTTTAGGATTTTATTTGGTTTTTCTATTTTTATGGTTTTATTTATTTTAATTTTTGAAAGATTTATACATTTTATGCAATAATAATTAATAATTAGTCAAAATTGACTATCAAATACTGTATGAACTGGTTAAATTTGTATAAAATAAATGAAAATGGCAATAATGTTCCTTTTTAAAAATCAAATTATCTTCCCAAAAACGGGTTTTGAAAAGTTGTATTTATTTTGGTTGTTGTCATTTCTGAAATCACTCGAAAGTATTTGCCAATTTCAAAAAATTTCGTTAAGTTTCAAAAAAGTTATGACCAAAAATGTACCAAAAAATGGTTTTTTGAATTCTTCTGGCCATAACTTCTTTGAAACTAAACAAAATTTTTTGAAATTTGGCAGCCTAATAGAGGAAATTAGGGCTATCGCTGATGCCAAGATGTTGAATTGGTGGTGGTGGTTTCAATGAAAAGTTTTCTGACGGCACTGTTCAACAGGGTTGGGTTGTTACTCAAAAACCATCAAATGGAAAATTTTTGACAAAAGTTTTTTTATAACTTGCTCAAGAGTAATTAAATTTTTAAATCTTAATATTATTCGATAGCCTTAAGTGTTTGTTCTCTATTAGTATGAAAAATTTCAAAAAATTTACGTCAATTTCTAAAACGCTTTTTAAACATTTATAGTAATAACTAGAGCTGGGAATTATATGGATATAAAATCGCAAAATATGGCCATAAAATATGGACATAAAATAATATGGACATAAAATGGCAAAAATATGGACATAAATTTTCCAAATTGAGGGTATAATTTCTCAAAATTTCTTCAAATTCACTAAACGCAAAGAAAAACTTTCAAAATGGTTAAATATGGTATAAAAAATCATTTTAAAAGAAAAAAACACGATGCAGCTTAAAATTTACTCATTTTAGCGAAAAATCAACCTGAAAAGCGAAATTTTCGCTTTTTTGCTTATTTTTAATATAAATTAATTAATTTTTTAGAAAATTTAAATTTAATCAATATTTTCGGCAAAATTTTGCTAAAAATGTCTTTTTCTGAAATTTTTTCGGTCTTTAGGGGTCAAAAATGCCAATTTACCTGATGGGGACCGTTCTAATAGAGGTTTTTTGGGAAAATGCCAAAATATGGACATAAAATATGGAATATGGAAATATGGACATAAATCGCGAAATATGGAAAAATATGGAAAATATGGATATAGAAATCCATCCTAGAAGCTTCAAACCAAGTTAAAAACATGTTTTTCGTGCGTTTCAGGTCCCCACAGTCCAGGAAAAAAAATATGGATTTCCATATAATCCCAGCCCTAGTAATAACTTTTTTGGATTTTAACGAAATTTTTTGAAATTTTACAAACTAATAGAGAATGCATAGTGCTATTTAATGATTATGGATGCGGATTATATTCACATGCATATTTTTTTCCTCAAATGCACGAAAAAACATATTTTATCATGTTTGAAGCTTCTATAATGTATTTCCATATGCATATTTGTGCATATTTCGCCATTTATGTACATATTTTATATGTATATTTTATAATGGTGTTATCAATTTTATATGCATATACATATTTGCATCCCTACTAATGACATTAATAATTAAAATTGTTGGTTGGCTTACGCCAAAGCTATAAGCAAAATTTTTTATTTTTGTGCTTTTTTGAGTAAGGCCCATTTTGATGGATTTTTTTGGTGACGTCATAACTCCGTTCAAACGACCCCAAGTCGGGATGGATGAGATGACCTGACCTTCGGAAGATCTTGGTGGTCCAATTGCTCTTTTTTTCCTCATTTGTTTTACCGGTGACCAAACGTTTGCCGGACGGTGAGCTTAGCAAACTTTTGTTCACCGATTTGCTGCTGCTAAGGCTCGACGAATGTTGCTTCTTCTTCTTGTCATCACCATCACGGCGCCATCGACGACGAGCGCCATGCTTTTTGTTTGAAAAAATGCTAATATTATATCAAAACATTTGGCGATGTGCCAATAAAACTGGGGCAGCCAAAATTTCACGGCATTGTTTGGCGATGTGCCAAATTTGGTGGTTTGAAAAAAGCACAGGTGGGCAAGAAAGCCACAAAATCATTGGCAATTCGTCAAAACACATAGCGAGCTAGGGTGTTCCAATATCATTTTATGGTATCCGATAGAGCCCGGCGCGGGACGGGATCCCGCGCGGGATTTTGCGGGATCCCAATCCGCAATCCCGCATTTTTTGGGAAATGCGGGATTGCGTGATTTTGCGGGATTTATACCTGCGGGATCCCGTCCCGCAAAATTTTGAGTTCAAATCCCGCAGCGGGATCCGCAAATTTGAAAATTTGTGCGGGATTTTGCGGGATTTTATTGATTTTTTTGAAAATTTTTAATGACAAAATGCCAAATATTTTGAATAAATTTTTAACAAATTCAATCAAATTAAAGCCATTTTTCTCTCAAGTTTCATCTAGAATTTTCAAAAAATTTCCGGCGGCGCCTGACGGCACCGCCGGACCAGCGTTTACTTATTAACTCGGTAGAAATTGAGTCCAAAAGTGCGATATTTGGTCATTTTTTGGTTAAAATCAGTTAATAAATTGACAAAATTTTCAAAAAATTTTCCCGGCGGCGCCTATCGGCACCGCCGGACCCTCTGTTCCCGAAAAGTTTTTGAAAACGCGCGCCGCAAAAAACGACTTAAAAATAAAATAGTTAAATTTGTTGATTGATCCCATTAACAATTTGTTCACCGATCTATCCAACCCTTAAAAATCTTGATCAACCCATCAGCCCCTTTTAATGCATCCCGCCAGCCCCTAAAAATTTCGTTTTCAAAATGACAGGTATTTTTAGTTTTTTGGAAATTTTTTTGAAATTTAATTGAAAATTTTTCAAAATTTCCAAAATCCCGCAATCCCGCGCGGGATCCCGCAAATTTTAAATGCGGGATTTGCGGGATTGCGGGATTTTGCGGGATTTATACATGCGGGATCCCGTCCCGCAAAATTTTTCAGTACCAATCCCGCAGCGGGATCCGCAAATTTGAAATTTCCGGGCTCTAGTATCCGATACCATTTTAGCTTTCAAATAAAAAAAATAAGCCACAATTTGAGAGCGGTTAAGACCTAATAAATCCAAAATAGTGCCTAAAAATGAGAAAAAAGACCTAAGTAAATTTTAAATTTATTGGGGGTAGGGCTTAAATTGGCAAACACACCAAAAATTTGGCCTAGTGCCCAACGTATGGCTTAGGGAATGAAGAAAAATTGCCAAAATGAATTAAAAAATGCCATATTTATTGTATTATTTTCGAAATGGCTATGCCTTTCTCGTGTGGCATTGTGTCAATATTTATGTCCCCAAATATAAGTGTATGGAAAAAGAGTGTTTGAATTTTGTCGCCATAACTATTTGTTGTAAATAACAGTAAAATTAGTATTAAATTATTTATATGATTAAAAATGAGTATGCCTCTACATACAATGTTTGGCGTTATGATTAGAGCAGTTGCCTGACTAATGCCATCGATGATGCCATGTTCGGGAGAAATGGTACCATTTTCTTGAATGAAGATTTAAGTTTAATTCATTGAAATGATTTTTTACCGTTTTTTGTAGTTTGTTCCTTGGTTTCCAAAGTCACCGATAAATTTGTTGCGAAAAATGGCAAAAGAATTAATAAAGTTAGAAAATTGAGTTTGTTCATTTTCTATTAAAAAATTAATACAATCTTTAACCATTTAATTATTTTAAAATAATTTAATTTTAACAGGTTTTTCGAAAGAAACTTTTGGGTTTTTTAAATTTTTTAATATTAATTTGGACGCTATGCTTGGCAAAAACTCGGTTTAATTACTCTATTTGATACAAAAAGCAACGGCTTTATTTATTATAATATAAACAATCTATAAATTTTTAATTCCAATAAAAATGATTTAGATTGGCATAAATAAAATAAATTCTCCAAATAGCTAATACAACACACATTTATGTAGAAGCTAAATGCAATTTTTGATGGGGGGGGGGGTGGGCATGACAATATTTGACATGTCACACTACACAGTGGAATATGAATAGAGAGATATTGATTGATTATTCATATGATTTGCATAAGCATAAGGAAAAAGCTAATTTATTTTTAAAAAATGGTTCCGTAAAAACGTAAAGTAAATAAAGTCTGTCCTAGAAATTGGTTAATTTTTTTGTCAAAGTGGGTAGGTAGGTCTATGAAAATTAAAAATTTGAAAATGAGGCCTAAAGCAGAAGGCTAACCTAAAACAAAGGGCTTCTATTGAAAAGCTTAATTAGGGGGCCCTAGCTTAGACCCAATAAATTCAAATTTAATTTGATAAAACTTGTGTGTTGTCCAAATACCCATGCTTTTTAAGACACTGCTCGGCGCTGAGCTATATAACACTAGTTTTTTTTCAATTATATTTTCCGTTCAACTTTGTTATTTTCTATATATCATTATTTTTTTAAATATGTTTTTGAAGTTACATAGAAACAAATTGAAAATACTTTAAGTTTAAAAAGTATTTTGTACATAAAAATTGCATTTCTATTTAGAGGGAAATTCCGATTTTTTCAGAACCAGCAGAAATTTAAGTGGTAGGCGCCGAATTCCGGATTACAGCAAAATTATAAGGAAGTGGTTCCGGAAATTAAGTATAACTGGAATGGAGCATTCCGGAAATTTAGGTATAAGTTGGGATTACGATCCGAAAATTTATGATAGTAGAAGGCGGAATTTCCGGATCCGTATAGATGTAGGAGTTCTGATTCCGGAAATTAAGGTATAAGGTGGAATTGCACATTGCTCATTCCGGAATATGATAGTGAAACGCGTAATTTCTGGGTCCGTATTGTGGTTCCGGAAATTTAGGTATAACGTGGAATTTCGCATTCCGGAAAAGGATTATAAGTTGGAATGGGTATTCCGGAAATTTATGCTAGTGAAAGGCGGAATTCCCGGATCCGTATTGTGGATTCCGGAAATTTATTATAAGGTGAAATTGCGTATTCCGGAAAATTATTATAAGGTGGAATTGCGCCTTCCGGAAATTATGATAGTGAAAGGCGTAATTT
Organism: Heterodera schachtii; assembly: GCA_023374025.1. Lineage (NCBI taxonomy): Eukaryota > Metazoa > Nematoda > Chromadorea > Rhabditida > Heteroderidae > Heterodera > Heterodera schachtii. The sequence goes on from SIJG01000106.1 coordinate 338,211, forward strand.
CTGGGTCCGTATGTGGATCCCGGAAATTTATTGTAAGGTTGAATTGCGTAAATTGCGTATTCCGGAAAATTATTATAAGTTGGAATTGCGCATTCCAGAAATTTTTGCGCCTTCCGGAAATTTATGATAGTGAAAGGCGTAATTTCTGGGTCCGTATTGTGGATCCCGGAAATTTATTATAAGGTTGAATGCGTATTCCGGAAATTTATGATAGTGAAAGGCGGAATTCCCGGATCCGTATTGTGGATTCCGGAAATTTATTATAAGGTGAAATTGCGTATTCCAGAAAATTATTATAAGGTGGAACTGCGTATTCCGGAAAATTATTATAAGGTGGAATTGCGCCTTCCGGAAATTATGATAGTGAAAGGCGTAATTTCTGGGTCCGTATTGTGGATCCCGGAAATTTATTGTAAGGTTGAATTGCGTATTCCGGAAAATTATTATAAGTTGGAATTGCGCATTCCAGAAATTTATGACAGTGAAAGGCGAAATTCCCGGATCCGTATTGTGGATTCCGGAAATTTATTATAAGGTGGAATTGCGCCTTCCGGAAATTTATGATAGTGAAAGGCGTAATTTCTGGGTCCTATTGTGGATCCCGTAAATTTATTGTAAGGTTGAATTGCGCATTCCGGAAAATTATTATAAGTTGGAATTGCGCATTCCGGAAATTTATGACAGTGAAAGGCGGAATTCCCGGATCCGTATTGGATTCCGGAAATTTATTATAAGGTGGAATTGCGCATTCCGGAAATTTATGACAGTGAAAGTCGGTTCCGGAAATTTAGATATGTTGGAATTGTGACTTCCGGAAATTTATGCTAGTAAAAGGCGGAATTTTCGGATCCGTATTGTGGATTCCGGAAATATTTTTTAAAATTATAATGATTTTACAAATATTAATATTTTTCTATTCTGTAATAAATATTTATAATTAAAATTCGACAATTTGCACCAATAAATTTGTTTATAATCTTACTCAAAAATTCTTACATTTTTATGGAAATAGCCGACAATTGTTCATAGAAAAAGAAAAAATGAACAGATAAATTTAAAAAAAAGAGCAATGAAAAATGCCATTAAATGAGTACAGTATGAATGAGTACATAGAAACGGATGGGTTACCGTATGACGGAAAAAATAAACATTTTAAATGACATTTGTGAATTAAATATGCATAATATTTTATACCAGGTAGATTAGTTAGAATTTAAATTAATTTTTTCTTTTTATTTCCGTGGTTTCGAAACTCCTTTTCCTTTAATTTGGGTCGTCTTTCTTTGTCCACATGGTTGCAATTTTTCATATCTGCTCAGAATCTTGTTTAATCGCTTAACAAATTTTACAAAATAGCTTTTAATTATGATAGAGAGTTAATGTATTTCAAAATTTCAAATCATTGAAAAAAGGTAATAAATTCAATTTATAAGAAACAATTAAATCAAATTTAAATTTTATATTCATAAAAAATAATATTTTATTTTAAAAATAGAAATAAATATTAATTGTATAATTTATTATGATTAGGAGTTGTATGGACAAATTTTTAAATAAAAAAACCTACAAAATTTGATAAATACAAATTTGATTAGTTCTTACCGTTTTTCAAATCCATACATCGCCTAATCCTCAATTATTTTTAAATTTAAATTATTTATATATATTTTTAAAAATTAATCCACAAATGCCGCCACCTCATCCGGTGTTGGCCCAGAAATGATTGCAGGCATCCCAGCACCAGGCGGGGATACATTTCGCTGATGCTTCATATCAAATTCATTGTCAGAGTCGGCTGGTTCGGTAGGGGCAAAAGAGTCATCAAACTAAATAAATTATTACAACAAAATTAAGAGCGCATTTAAAATAAAAAATATATATTAATCAATGAATGGTAAATATAGAAAATATGTAAAAAAAAATTTAAGAAACGGAAGAAAAATTAAAAATATACATATTTTGCCTTTGTTCTTTTTTTGACTTTAATCTTTTGCCATTATGCATTTTAAAATGAATTAAATATAAAAATTCATGAAATAATGATATTTATTCGCACCGAGTCGGTCCTCTGCACACCGCGTCCGCGTCGTTTGCTTCCGCTGCTGCTTGCGCCGCTGCGCTGCGACACCGCCACGCTGACGTCGCTGCTGAAGCTGGTCCGGGCGCCGCCGGTGCTTGTCGCTTGTGTGTCGCTGTCGCGCTCGTTGTCGCCGCAGTTGCTGCACACCGGCGCTGGCACGCCGCTGCCGTTCACTTCAATTGTCAGATGGTTCTCACGCACGTCGCACCCGCGGAACCAGCGCAAAGGGTCCGCACACTGACGTATCTCCGCCGCAGTCATTTGCATGCTCAACAGGGCCATGTTGCGCAGAAAGTTTTGTCCCGGGTCCGCTGCGAACAGCAGACGCGTGCGCTTCTCCAGCTCGTCATTCAACGCGTCGAATCCTGTTAATTGACGAAGCCGATCGACAGCAGGGACGGTCCCGGGACGCGGGGGGGGGGGGGATATGAGGGGTACGGTACCCCACATTTGCGCCCCAGACATTTGGCGCCCTGACATTTGGCACCGGACATATGGCCCCGGATATTTGCGCCCCAGACACTTGGCCCCGGACATTTGCGCCCCAGACATTTGGCCCTGGACATTTGGCCACGGACATTTGGCCCCGGACATTTGCGTCCCGGACATTTGCCACTATGTCCAAAATCGGGCACAAATTTAAGTTTTCTCAATCCCTGATAAAACAGCATTACAAATGTGATAGAGAGTGATTGTGTCAGATAATTTGATAGTTGTAAACTTTTGAAAAAAATCCATCATTATTCAAACAGCAGAATTAATGCTCCTAATAAACTTGAAGATTACGATTTCTTGATTTTAATGATTTTTAGGCTATAGGGCTTGAAAAAAAAAATTAAGTTTGACCCCGATTTTGGACATAGGCGCAAATGTCTGGAGACTGGGGGGGGGGGGGAGGGTACAATCCCGCCCAATACACCTTCATATTCGAAATTTTTTTAAACGCCAAAAAATTGAAGGAGAAAAAAAGGTCGTCGCTCGGGGGCAGTTCTCCCCCACCAAGCCGAAATCCTGGGACCGTCCCTGATAGATAGTTGCTGACGGGGAAAAATGAATAACATAACCGAAGATCAAAAAAAAAATCCGAAATTCCGGCCTCTAAAAGTTTGCCAAATTAAATCTGGCTATGCCTTAAGACTTATGGCCCGGTTTGAAAAATTCCCCGCTCCCGGTCGGGGAACGCATGTCGGGAATCGGGCAGAATAGTTTAGGGACAGGGGTCGGGGAGCACAGCAGGCACAAAAAGGTCGGGCAGCGGGGATGGGGGGAATTCGGGACCGGCGCTTAACCCCAATTTTACTTAAAATGAAAAGTTAAAAATAGTTTTTTTTCTAGCGACGAATTTTTCCGCTTTTTAAAATAAAGAATTTTCGAGCTAAAAATATGCTCACAACCTTCTTGGTCGTTCATCCTTTTCTTGCCACTTTTTTTCTTTGCTGCTTCCAAAATTTTGTTTAATTGGTCTTGGAAAAAACGGTTTTTCTGCATTATTTTCGATTTGTTAATTTCTTGGTAAAAGGCGTAAAAGTCCGATATGTGTTGTTTCGAGTCAATTTTTGACCTCTTCGAATTTCGCAATCGATGATACGTTTCACGGAAGAGACTGAAAAGTCTTAATTAATTCATTAATTATTTTGAAATCGATATTCTTAGTGGGTTAATTAGACAAAGTTATGAGACAGATAATCAAAGCGTGACCGGGAAATAGGACAGTGAAAAAATCGTCAGTAGAAAATGCGTCAGAGAATCAGAATTTCTTGAAAAACGAGATACGGTAGTATTATTTTCGGAAATAATAAGCGTCGGTTGGTATGTAAACATTTTAATTATTTTTAGAGATTTTGGTAAATTTACAAAGTGAAAAAATTGAGAACCAAAATTTTTATACAATTTTTGCATTTTTGAATACAATATTTAATACTACAGTACTTTATTTTAAAAACACTGTATTACTGACGCATTTTCGGGGAGCCAACCAAAGGTTAATGGGATTTTTTAAAGTGAAACAAAACATGGAAAATTCTATTGAAATTGTTGTTGTTCAGAAAAATTCCATGTTTAGGGGGTATTATTTTTTTAATTTTATAATTTTTCCTGACTTACAAGGGAATCACCCGAACTGTTACTCGGAAAACGTATATAAATTTGATATGGATAGAGCAGGGCCGACTTCTATTGAGAATTTTTAATATTACGCCCCATAGGAACAAACCAAAAAGTTATGAGGCCTCAAAAATCGAAGTCTTTTGGCTGTGTTTTCACTTAAAACTGGTGGCTCAGTTGGTTAAATTTGCATTTTAGGAGCTCGGGTTCAAACCCCACATAAAAATAAATAAATTTTAATTAATTTATAATATAACTAAATATTTTAAGAAATTCATTTTTTATATTAAAAAAATCTATGATAATTTTTCTTTAGTAAAAATAAGCAAAAAATAATAATAAAAGGAAAGTTTGGGAATTAAGTGAAAATGAAAGTGTCATGTCAACTCATACAAAAGGCAACTCGTACAATTGCTTAGTTTAGGCCTAGGCTTATGTTTAGGCTTAGGCATAAGCTTTAGGTTCGGCCTAGGCTTAGGCTTGCTTGGGCCTACATTTAGGCTTAAGCTTAGGCTTTATTTTGTAAAATACAAGTTAATTTTTGTACGAGTTGCCTCTGTACAACAGTGTACGAGTGAGTTGCCTTTTGTACGAGTTGCCATTGACCCAAAGTGAACATAGCTGAAAATCGGCCCTTAGGCCTAAAATTAGATTTGTTCCTATGGGGGCGTAATATTAAAAATTCACAATAGAAGTCGACCCTGCTCTATCCAGTGATACCAAATTTATATACATTTTCCGAGTTACAGTTCGGGTGGTTCTCTTGTTAGCATTTTTTTCCATTTATTGCCAAGTTTTAGTAATAATGGCCAATTCCTGCTTATACCTTTTCGACTGATTGACCCCCTGTTGCATGGCCAACTCATGCTGCGCCTGGTCAAACTCTGCACGCTTTTGCTCCACTCGTCGTTGGCTTGCGCACTTTTCAAGCATCGGTGGGCCACCGGCGGCTTTTGCCGCTTTCCGATCAGAATGCCAAAAGTGCGTAACATCGTCATGATCAGCGGAAGAGGAGTCGAACATGTCGTCCGATTGTTCTTCCTCAATTACTGGCAACCCATGCGTTGGTGGCATCGGAAAATCATTCAAATATCCAGCTTCATCTTCTTCTTCAATTTCATTTTGTGCCAAATTTGGTGGTGGCATTTCTCGAGCAACATTTGTCGATGACGTCACTGGAAAGCCATGCTGTTGTGCTTCTTCTTCCTCTTCGTGGTATTCTTCTTCCTCTTCATGGTATTCTTCTTCCTCTCCTCTCGGTGGCATGTGCCCTCCTTGTTCAAAGTTGTTTGACGATGCCGACATTGACATCGTGGCCACTTGTTCCAACCATTCTTCCGTATTTTTTGGTGATGGCCGATGCTCATCTTCATCGTGATGTCCCTCATCATAATAATCTCCATCTTCATCATGGTATCCCTCATCATCATGATGTCCATCTTCCCCATCGTGTCCATCTTCGTCCTCTTCAACATCCGCTTCTTCTTCCTCATCCTCTTCAACATCCGCTTCTTCTTCATCCTCTTCAACATCCGCTTCTTCTTCCTCCTCCTCCTCTTCAACATCCGCTTCTTCATCTTCCACATCCTCTTCATTTGCTTTATCTTCATTTTCATTATCTTCCTTATCTTTATCACCAGCAGCAGATGGTGAGCGGCGGTCTCTTCGTCGATGACTTTTGCGAGTTTTGCGGTTGCGCCCGTCGCTTCTATGGATCTCATTATGCGCCTTTATCGCTTCTTCCAAGTCTCGTTTCTTGCTTTCAACATTTGCTATGTTGGGAGGGATTTAAAAAAGCATTTATTAATAAATAACATTGATCATTAGGGCTGCCAATTTTATCTAAATTCATTAAACATTAAAATTTTTTTTTACATATTTGGCACATTTTTTGGCTTTTTGTACTTATTTCTTACATTATTTTTTTTATTTACATAAATATTTGACCACTTTTTGTGCATATTTTGGCAGCCCTATTGATCACTTTACCATTATTAGACAAAATATACATAACCTATTTAAATAATATATATGACAGTTGCCGAATTTTCTGATTTTTCGGCATTTAATAGGACTCCTCAACAATTAGCATCGGGATTGTGCCGTTGCAGCGGTCATTATGATTTGTGTTTTCAAGTTTCCGGTTACAAATTTTCCTTGGTCTGGATTTTCTAGTTTCGGAATTTTCGGTTTTTCCTATTTCCTGTACAGGAGTTCCAACTTTTTAGATTTTTCAGTCGGCATTCGCATTTATTTATATTTTCTATTTTAAAATTTCAAATTAAGTCAATCAAAAAACAGGATTTTCATTGTTTGGGATTTTCCGTTCCAGCCAGTCAGCGGATTTCCCCTCTCGACAGGGATTTTTTTTCCAGAAATTTTTCGTGTTTTCGACTCCCCCTCCCCTCCCTCTCGTACCCTCATTACCGTAACCATCATTACCATTAATTAATTACCTTTCGTTTCGATAATTTTTTCCTTTGTTTCTTTGGAGAACACCTGGTGGAAGAACATCTGAATGAACAGTGAGCCCTTCACACATTCCTTGGCCTTTTCACGTTCCCCCTGGCTCATTGCGCTGAGCATTTCCCACACACATTTCTGTTGCTTGGCTTCCAATTCTTTTTGATGCGTTTTTTCGTCACTGTTTAAAAAAAGCAAAAATATAAAAAATTTAAGAAAAAAAAAAAACTGGCAAAAATTGGGGCAATTTAAAAAAACATGGAAAATATACGGAAAACGTGGAAAATCTGCGGTTCTATTGCACTGTGAGTCCAATGGCATATTTATAAGTCCCAATGGCATTTTATCCAATGGCATTTTATAAGTCCAATTAGAGTTTATCAGTCCAATGGCATTTTACAACTCTAATTACTAGCAGCCTGGGTTTCTTGAACCATAATTTTTTTTGTCATGTTCGAACAATTGAAAACAAAGTCTAAAGAACCAAAAATATACCAAAAAAATATATCTCAGCATTTAGGCGATTGCCAAAAAATATGAATTAATTAATTAAGTAATTTTGCTTTTTTATCATTTACAATTTACGTAGTATTAGAAATTATTTATTTTGTCGTATTATTTACCTTCTTCAAAATTTGTGCTTTCAGAATAATACCAAAAATATAGTTTTTTTCGAACATGAACAAAGTTTTATAGTATAAAAAACTAATTATGCTTAACTGATTTGAATCATAAATTTTGATTGTATTCATAAATTATAATTGGACTCATAAAATGTGTTATCGGCACGCTGTCAAAATCGCGATGTACTGAAATGCCCAAGAGACGAAATCCCAACTAATTGTAAGCTAAATGATTCGAAATCCCGGCATTTTAAAAATTGAAAACACACTAATTTTAGGAATTAAAAACACAAACTATTTTTAAATTAAATAAGCACTAATTTATATGTAAAAGTAAACATTGTTGAATATAGCGGGCAAACACTGTGCTTGGCATCAATGAATTAATATGCATTGAATGCCTTGGCAAACACACATTAGCATTAATCACATTTTTTGATTGGCACTTACCGCTTTTCGTACGGCTTTACCAAATTGGCAAATTTGTGCCACATGTCCTTGAAAATTTTCTTATTGTTTTTTGTCTCTTCGCCCAATTGCGGAACATCTTCAAAACCGAGGTTAATGCTTTTCTTAAATGTGACATGCAAGCCAATGAAGAGCTGAACAAAGAAAATGGCTTAGTAATAGGGCCCGGCTTTGCTTAAAATCGCAAAACAATTGCTTAAAAACTCAAAAAATCCCCAGTATTTTCTAAATTAAACTTATGTTTTTTCTCAAAAATTCAAAATTTTGATTCACATTTATTCTCCTACATGTAAATTTAAAAAATAATTTAAAATTTTATAAAAATGATTTTAAGACGCAATTTCCTAAGAATTTTTGTTCAAATCAACCCCTTCGCCTAAAATTTTGAGTAAAATTAATATAAATTGATTCAAAACTTTAATACCATTAATAATAATAAAAAAATTGGAAATTTTTTTTATTTACATAGACAAAACTTTCCATTATCTTAATTCATTTTTCTCATTCAATTTATATGAAAATGTTCCCCAAAAAGACTAATTAGAGGAAATAATTTTCATTGCTAAACCCCCATTAAATAGGTTCATTCAAATCAAATTGCTAAATAAAATTTACCGACTATGAAAAAAATTATACTGTATTTTAAAGTAAGCCTCAGTAATGGAACGAAATTTTTTTTTTAAATTTATATATTTTTGGCATTATGTTTTTCTAGCCGAACTCATCAATTCAATACTAGGTCAACGATTTTTAGGTGCGTGCTAAAAACTGCCAAAATAGGTGCTAAAAATGGGAAAATAGTTGCTAAAAACTTTCAAATTAGGGGTGTAAAATCGTAAAATTTTACTCAAAAAGGAACAAAATTATGCCAAATTAGGATTGAATAAATAATTTTTAAATGAAATTCTTGTCAAGAAAATAAATAAATATATTTTGAAGACAAATTTTTGAGAAGATTTTTTTCATAAATTTTTTGGTCTATTCTTAGGGGGTGTATTTTTCGTTTTTATTTTGCATTTTTATTAATAAATTTTTGGCAAAATGCCAAAATAAGTTAAAATAGGTTGTTTCATTTTTTTAGGTGCTAAAAATAAAAATAAAAACAAAAAATTGGAGCCCTCTACTCATTAATTCATGCAAAAATATCTATTTTTATTTCATACTAAGCCACACCGAGTTCAATGGTTGGACCACATATGCTTTGATCTCATCGTCGTCCATTTGCTGCGCAATTGCCGCCCAATTGCGCAACGGCACTTCAAATGCCATTTTTTGGCATTCGTCGCGCGCCTCGCGGTCAAATGCCGCGTCGACCATCAGCAAATGCTTGACGTCACGGGCCAACTGTTCATTTGTGTGATTCAATTTGGCATGAATGTGCAGCGGATGCACTTCATTGAATAAGTCTTGAAAATGGCCAAATTTTTTGTCAAGAAAAATTTGTTGTGGGTTTTGTCGAGTTTCGCGCACTCGAAAATACTACAAATATTTTCATACGGTACAATGTCGGCAAAATATACAATGTCGGCAAAATATACAATGTCGGCAAAATATTTAAAATAAATAACACGATGGTGCTAATTAGCAATGCCGGGGAAATTTAATTTTTGAATAACTTTAATGGGGTACTGTATTTGATACTAATAATTGTAAGGCAATCAACTCGTTCTCAGCCAACTATTCTTAGTTATCGATTCGTTTTTCTAGTTGAAAAACTTATAATCGAGTCAAAGGACTGAATGAAATTTAAGATGTTTTTTGATTAAGAATGTTTTTATGTCAGCAGTTTTCGTGATTTTGAATAACAACGAATTAAACCCGATTTTTAAAAAATTAGTACGCTAAGTTAAAACATATTTAAAAAAAATTTTCCATCGATTTGAATTCGATTTTTAGTTTTTTCAAAACAAAAACAAAAAAACAAGTTGGAATAATAAAAACGAATCGAGAAACAATGAGAATTGAAGTTTTTTTTACCGCATTTGCTCAGTTAAGGTTTTAAAGAAGGTGAGGTTTGAATAAATTGGCACTTATTTCAAAAAATTTAATGCCATTTAAGCCCATCCATATTTTTTTTAATTCGCCTTCAATTTAATGAATAAGGGATACGATTTTTAGGTGCTAAAAACTGCCAAAATATTTAGTTTTTAGGTTCTAAAAAACCTAAAAATAGGTGCTAAAAATGGAAAATAGGTGCCAAAAATTCCAATGGGGTGCCAATTAATTGATATTTTCAAACATTGGTTTGCTTTTTCAAACAAATTTCAAAAAATCCACGTCCAGGGCCTGGATCCAGGCCTCGAGAGCATGGATTTTTCATGGACCTTGATTTTCCTGGGTTTTTGTCAAGAAATCCTTATCTAATATGGAACCCAGGTCCAGGTCCAGTTTTGAGGCTTTTTTCAAAATGTCGAGCTCTAGAAACCCCTAAAAATCGTGTCCCTATTAATGCCTAAAAATCGTGTCCCTATTAATGCCTAAAAATCGTATCCCTATAATGCCAAACTTTTGGTCCCCCATTTTTGGCACAGCCCCACTCACTTGTGATGCCCTTTTCCTCATTTGTCGAATGATTTCTCACCCAAAGGCGCAACTGATCACAGTTCCATTCGCACCGTTTTGTCCTCTCCCAATTGATCAACAGCTCGTGCAACGCCCGCGGGTTGTGCCGTTCGTTCATTTTGGTGTGAATGTAAACGGCAAATGTGAAGGGCTCGTTGCTTTCCGCCTTGCTGATCAGCTGATTGATTTCACTTAAATTTAGAAATAAATTTGAGTAAATATTTTTTAACATTTAAAAATTCCATCAAAATATTTTTATTCAATTTTTTCGTTTATTTTATTTTGAATCCATTTTTCTTATTAATAAACATTTTTTAATTCAATGAACATATTAACATCTTGTTGAAATGGATAAATAATTAGATATTGATACATTAATATTAATAATAAATAATTAATTTATTTTAAATTAATGAATTTTTAAAAAGTTAAATATTTTTATTTTTTTAAATTTATATTTTACATTAATATTTTTGTTTATTTTTTTGAATTAAGAAAGATTTTAATTTAATGGAAAAATTGCAGCGACTTATTTAAACGGATATTTTAATGAAATCATTTTTTTTAATATATTCATATTTTACTTTTTGTAATTTTATTTTTTATTTAATGGAAAATTAGCATTTTATTAAATGGATGTTTTAATGAAATGTTATTTTGTTATTTTAATTAAATATTATGTATTATTTATGAACAAATAATTAACTACTTTTTTTTTAATATATTTATTACATTTTAAGTTTTCGTTTTTCTGCCCTCAATTGTTCCACTCTTTCATTCAATTGGGCAACATATTGTTGCTGAATTTCTTCATCTTCATATTGTTTGGCATTATTTAAACGTATTATCTCTTCATCCATGGCATACTAATAAATATTTTTTTTAAAAGGGCATTAAAATATAATTTAATTTTTTAATATAAAATAGGTATTTGCAAAAATAATTGGTTTACATAATCGAAATTAACAATGTATTTGACCTGAAAAAATAAAATAGAGAAAATAGTAAAATTTTGTAACTTTAAAAATTAGGAAAAATTGAAAAAACTAGTGGTCGCTGATTACGCATCTTTCAATTATTTCGACCAATTTCTAATCCCTAACCCGAACTCGAACAAAAATTGAAATTTTGCATTTTTCAAATTATGAATTTTTGTTCGAATTTATATTAGGATATCGGAATTGGTCAAAATAATTGAAAAATTCGTGATCAGAGTTCCCAAAAACCCACAGGCAATAAATTTTCATGAATATACAATACAAAAATTTTGCAAATCAAAAGGGTCCCCCCTTTTGTATTTACTTTTTGATAAAATTCAAAAATGACACTAACGACAAATATTTTATTAAAATTTATTTGCTGTTTTTTATTTTTTTTACTTTGACCAATTTCAATGCTTGAGTACAATACAATGCCAATTTCAACACTTCCTTCAGCTTCAACATTTGGTCAGGGCTTTGTGCCCTGACAACCTCAAGCGCAAGACGCATTATGTGTTCATTGGCCTTTTTGGGGGGAAAAATGCAAAAATTTTAGGTAAAAATTTGATGCAAAATTTCCGTGAAATATTTCTTTAAATTCAAAAGCTTATGGGTAAAATGGCACAAAAGGTGAAAAAATGCCATAAAATAAATTTTAGTAAAGTAAATCTGTTCTTGACAAAATTTGTTTGGTATAATTCATTTTTTATGATATCTTTTTTAGAAAAAATATGCACATAAAATTTAGAAGGAATCGAAAAGGTAAAAATTGACTTACATTTTTGGAGAGAATTTTATTTTATTTTTTTAAAATAAGAAAAATTTTCTAAAATGCACTAAAAATTAATTTAAACTAGCTAAAACAACGGAGCACGGATAGGCGCCGTTGGGAAAATTTTGGAATTTTTTTTTTTGTAAAATTATGAACAAATTTGGCCAAGCGATGCCTTTTTTGAAGTTTTTCTTTTTTTGTTTGAAGAAATAATGGAAAAATAAGGTTGATATTTTAAAATAAAGGACAATCTTCGCCTAAAATGAATTAAATTTTAAAATCTTGATATCATTCGATAGCCCTAAATGTTTTCTATTATCCTGGAAAATTTTTAAAAAATTCAAAAAGTTATGACCTGAGAAACTCAAAAAACTAAATATTTTTGGTCATAACTTTCTTGAAACTTAACGAAGTTTTTTGAAATTTTGCATTGATAATAGAAAATCCATGGGGCTATCAGATTTATTAAGATTTTAAAATTTGGTTGCTTTTGAGCAAAGTTGTTAGCAATATTTTTTATTTTGATGGTTTTTGAGTAACGTCATATCACACCAATTTATCCCACCATTTTCATGGTCACTTCAAACGTTTTCCTTGAGCTTGAAGCCATTGCGCCTTTTACCCTGAAAGTGGGGCTACAAAAATTGAGAATTTTTTGAAAAACCACACAAAAAATCCAAATTTGCCAGGGGTATGCCTTTGGAAAATGCCGCCGCCCCCCGTTTTGTCCGTTTTTTGCGCTTTGTCCGCTTCTGTCCCGTGCCCATTGTCCGCTTCTTCCTTTTCCTTCAGCAAATTGTCGAGCAAATGGCGGCCCGACTTTGAGCTGAGACTGAGTCGCAACGATTTGCTGCCAAGGCTCGGGAATTGTGCCGTGCCGCCGCCCTTTTTTTTGTTGCCACGGCGCCAACGCCGGTGGGCAGTGGTGCCAAAAACAGTGTCATTGGTGTGGTGTTGGTGGTGGAGCCATTGCTGTGCCGTTCAAATTACCGTATGGCTCTATTTTCCAACCCCCCTCAAAAGGGGCCCTTTATTTCAGAGGGGGGCTCTAATTAAGTAAATATGGTATATACAAAATGCCAATGCAAAATGGGGGCCATAAATGGAGTCGGTTGGGTATAACGCTAATTAAGAATTTAGCTCCTTGAAAAATATGCAAATTTTAAAACCTAGCCTCGGGGGCCAACCGCCATCTAAAGTTTTTATCCACCAAACCATAAAAAAAGGAATTCAATTAACCTTGAAAACCTAGCCAAAAAGGTAAAGACTACCACTACCACTGTGAAGCTTTCAAAAATTTCAAAATACTTTCCCGCCATTAAATTAAAAAATTTAAAGCAAAAATTTAAAATTTTTACCCATTTGAAAGGATTCAATTTTTTTTTGATACAGTGCCAATGCCGTGTTTCTCCACTAAAAAAGCTGAAACCCAAAAATTTTTTTGGATATGGTCAGCAAAGAGAGGGGTGGTGTTATTTGCCTTAATGATCCTATGGATAATCCCCCCCCCCCACAAAAAAGGGGCTTTTCAGTGCCCCTCCTCCGCCAATGCAAAATGCCAACTTGTTCATTTCTTGGCACTGTGCCATTTGTTGGCATTGTGCCAAGCGCAGCGCTAACAAAAACTTTGGCATTGGCGTTGTGTTGATCGACACCAGCAGAAGCAATGCCAAGCGGGGAAGAAGCAAAGCTGCCAGCAGCTGAAGTGGAATTGGGAAGAGGAGAATGAATTTAATAAAGCCATTGATTATAAAAAAAAATGGGAGAAAATTAATTTTTAATTTCGAAATAAATTTGTTGGATTTCATTATGAAAAAACCGATTTTTAAATGTTGAATATAAATAATTATAAATGTTTTAATATTTTGAAATTATTCTAATTTTCAATGAATATTTAAATTAAATTAGAATATTAAAATAATATTTCATTGATACAAATTATTTTAAATGGTTTAATAAATATTTTGAAAAATTTAAATTTTTTAATAAATATAAATTAAATATTTAACGAAATATTAAATTTCTAATTAAGAAGAACCTCAAATCTTTAAGCCAGAGAATTAATGAAAATATTTTTTTATACTGATTTTCGCACTTTTCGTTGTTTCTGTTGTTGGTTTGGTCGTTGTTTGGCGCTCCGTTGCCAATACCATTGAAATGATGGCATAAATTAGCGACAAAAATGCCAGCATTGAGGAACGCATAATTATACCTATTAAATATTGAATTTTTTTATATAATAATAAATTAAAATTAAAAAATTTAATAGAGAAATTCATTTATTTAAAAATATATAAAAATATTATTTTTAAACAACAGAAAAGTCGTAATAATAATAATATGAAATAAAAAATGTATTTACTTCCTTCTAGCAAAATATAAATGAAAATTAATCCATAAAATTAAATTAATATTGCATTTAATTGATGCATATCATTTGCTAATTTAATATGATATACGCCCACCATTGTATGCGCGTATTCATACAATATTTTTTACAATAAAACTAAAAAAATTGTGGCAAATAATGCATTGTTTTGCAATTATTAATTATTTTAAAAAGCAATTAGACAGCTCAACATATGAAAAAAAAAAGCCTGGGCCTAGGATTCCATGTTGGGTCTGATTTTTTAGACAAAAAAAAAATCAGGTTCAGGTAAGTCTGGGTTACCGAAAACTGAAATTCGGATTTTTAAAAACGCTTTTTTCAATTAATTGCCATAAAAATCTCTCCGCAGGCAATTGGAAATGTAAATTATTTCAGCATCCTTCAGTAGAGATATCACACAGGTGGCCGATCATTTCGTCATTGATCGTTTCGTCACTGTTCAGTTCGTCACTGATCATTTCGTCACTGAGAAATAATTTTTAAAAAATTATTTTTATTTCGGAAATGTTTTTAAATAATTATGTCGAAAATAATTCTGCATTTAATTATTATTTTTTAAATATATTTTTTAAATTGTAAAATACTTGGCGTTTTTACAATAACTTTGTTCATGTTTGAACAAACCTTATTTTTTTGTATCATTCGAAAGCACAAAGTCTAACAAAGCTAAAATATATAAAATCGCAGCGTTCAAGCAATTACCAAAATAAGATTTGATTAATTAAGTAATTGCAGATTATTTTCGCTTGTAACTTTCTTCAAATGATAGAATTCTATTGTTTTATCGTATTATTACATTATTTAGACTTTGTGCTTTCGAATGATATAAAAAAGAAAGCCTCTGTAATCCTCTAAAAGAATTTAAAAAATATTTAAAAATAATAATTAAATGCAGAATTATTTTTGACATAATTATTTAATAACATTTCCGAAATAAAAATATTTTATTTAATGAAAATAATTTACATAATGACATTTTGCCAACATTTTTTAAAAATTATTTCTCAGTGACGAAATGATCAGTGACGAAATGATAGGTAACCATCACACATGGGACGGTAGGGGAGGGTTCATTGCCAGCGGTTTCATTGCCAGCCCAAGTTTTGAACTACAACTTTTTTCATTGTTGACCAAATCTAACAATCTTGGTATCATTCGAAAGCTTACATGTTTAGAAGCAGTTTCCAAGCTATTGCTTAGCGATTAGACAATTACCAAAAAAGTTATAACATGAAATTGCAAAAAAGTCGAAATTTTTGAGTTTTTTTCTTAATAACTTTTTTACAAGCTAAAATTTATTTTTTATTTTTTGTAAATTAATAGAGCTTGTGAAGGGCTTTCGAATGATACCAAGATTGTTAGATTTGGTCAACAATGAAAAAAGTTGTAGTTCAAAACTTGGGCTGGCAATGAAACTGCTGGCAATAAATTTTTATCATTCAGGATTAAATGTCAATGTCGAGACATCGTTTAGAGCAATTCCCGAATTTGTTCGGCGGGTTCAAGTTCCGAATTCCATGCCTGGGCCTGAATTTCCCGTGACAAAAATTCAGGAAAATGCAGTAGGTGTGACAAGGGCTTGGTCCATGGGGAGCAGGTCGTTTCGCCCAGTATTCTTCCCCCCTTCCCTTTTTTTCATTTTAAAAACTAAAATTTTTCAAAAAAAAATCTTAAAATTTTTTATAAGAAAATTTCGAAAAAAAAACATTTTTTATTTTATATGATTTATTACTGTTTTTCAAAAATTCCAAAAAAAAAAATGTTGAAAAGTTTTTGAAATTTTTTTTTTCTTCGCATTTCTTTTAATAAAAACTTTGTTTTTTTTTCATTTTACCTTGTTATTTGACTGGACCGCCCCCCTCCCCGGTTTTCTAGACAAAAATTCAGGAAAAAGGCAGGCTGTTTATCGTAAATGAAAAAAATAAAATTAAAAGAATTAATAAAATATTTAATTTTTTTACAAAATGTATATTTAGCAAAAATTTAGGTAAACTTTTTAAACGTCAATGAAAATATGTTTTCTAAAGGTTTTCGGGGTCGCTGAACACGAATCTGACATTCATTTTGACCAATTTTGATTCCCGGACCCAAATTCGAACAAAGAGTCGAAAATCTAAAATTTTCAAATTCTTATTTTTGTTAGAATCTGCATAGAATGGCCCATTTTTATTGTCACAATAGTTTTTGACTAAATTTAGCATGTTTTAATTAATTTAGGAACAAAATTGACAATTTTGAAAATTTTAGCTTTTCGACTCTTTGTTCGTATTCGGGTCCGGGATTCGAAATTAGTCAAAATGAATGTCGGGTTCGTGTTCAGCGACCCCGAAAACCCTTAAAAAAACATATTTTCAGTGACTTTTAAAAAGTTAAATTTTTAAGGCGCCCTACCATCGGTAGTATTACCAAAATTTATTTATTATAAATAAATTTCAAAAAACAAAAACAAAAAACAATTCATTTTTTCAACTGTTATCATTTAAATTGTTGTCCATTCGCTTTCCTCCTCCTCCTTCTTCGCCTCCTCCATTCGGCGCCGATTTCGCTCCTAAAATTGGGGATGGCATTTTTTTTATGGCATTTTTTTTTGAATTATTTTTTATGGCATTTTTTCTTCCGCCGCCACCTCTCTGCTGTATTTGCGCGTTTTCACATTGCCCACCAGTGCGGGCGTAAGGCCAACTCGACGAGCGTGACGAATAGCTAATTTTGTGGAAAAAAACAAATTAAGACAATTAATCAAAATCAATGGCATAAATTTTTGGAGATTTTCGATTAAATGGAAAAAAATGCCAATGATTTTTAAAAAGCCAAAAAAAATATAAATTTCCCGCGGAAATTTTCGCTGTTTTTGGTGCATTGTGTCAGAGACATATGTATATATAAATTAAAATACTATTTTTTCTTGAGTGATATTAAAGTCCGTAAATTTATCAAGACTTGGTCCTCGTTCGTGACTCTCGAGCAATTCCATGAAATATTTTGTTGGCACTTTTCCCGCATATTTTGCCATTTTAATTTATTTTTTCCATTTGATTTAATTAAATTATTATTTATTTTCCATTTTTTACCCATTTGCTGTTGTTGTTTTTGCTTTTTTTGTTGCCCATTTTCACTGACGGAAATCGCATTAGCACCAGTAACAACGTAAGAAGCAGCTTCGCCCGATGGATTTTGTTTCTGTTTTTCGTTGAGCAACATGTCCGAAAAGTGTTCCAATTTCTTAAAAATGGAAAAAAATAATAATTAAATTTAATTTATTAAAAATAATTAATTAATTAATTAATGTGCCTCCAGCATTTGGGCGCGCAGCTTCCGTTTCTCCATGTACAGCTCTTGCGAAAAGGGCAACTGCTCAGGGTCAATTTGGTCCGAATTTGGGCGGTACTCAAAACTCTGTGAAAAAATGGGAGAATTTTGTATCAAAATTTGAGTGAAAAAATTCCACCGGCGGTTACTGTAATACCGTAACATGATCACTCCCCGCAAAAAATTACAAAAAATTCTAAAAATTTTTCGACAAGAAAATGAGCAGCACTCAAAATGTTAATAAATTTATATTGAAAATGATAATAAAATTTGTTTTTGTACAGTAAACAAGTAATTTACAGTATACCGATCAACCGTAATCCGTAGTTAAGGGATGAAAACACTACCGTAAGCTCACGGCCCCAATGGTGGGCGGCCATCGCCCAGCTCATGCGGCCCGTGTACACCTCGCGCAAAATGTTGGCCACCAACCAGCACGGGATGTTGCGGCTGACATCGCTGAAACAGGCACCAAAGTTAAATTTAAAAAATTTTTAAAAATGTCGAAATATTTAAAATTAATTATTTTTCCCCGAAAAATAATTAAATTTTCATTTAAAATATTAATTATGTATAATATTGTAACAACCAAATGTGCTGGTCAAGCGGAAGTCGATAGCACGGGAGCTGTTCCGCCAGCGCCGCTTTGCTGCAACAAAATTGGGATGGAAATGGTTCATTAATACGGTAATAACACGAATACAGTACCCCACACGATGCGATTAGTTACAGTAGGTCTCCTAATACAATGAACCACAGAGTTTACTGTGAAAAAAAATTTCGAGGAGAGCAGCCGCAGTTTTTTTTTTTTTTTTTTTTGCTTTTCGAGACAAACAAATTTTTCTCCGGTGTTTTTTTTTTCAAAACTTTTGAGCGCCGAGGCGAAAAACAGGAATTTCTCGCTGTATTGTGCCAAAAATGACCTTTTTTTGCCATTTTGGGGCCTAATTAAATTTATTAAAATTTTGAATTTTTTTTTTACGTCGGCAACAGCCATTTCTGCTCCCAGTCGTCAAATGGGAGCAGTACAAAGGCACGGAATTGGCCAAGATTGTCGGGCAAATAGTCAATTGCGCGTTGGCTGACATAGGCAATTTGGTCTGGAAGTTGGGATGAAAAAAATATATTTAAAATAATTTAATTTATGCGTAAATATATTTGAAATTATTTTTAAAATATAATTCATTGTTTTGCTTACCAAAAAATATTTAAAATTTTATAGCAATTTAATAATTAAACTGTGTTAGAAAATCTCTTTAAAATTTATTTAATAAATTATTTTTATATATATTTTTCGAAAAAATTTAATTTCATAAAATATATAAATTTGAATGAAATGAAATTTATTATTTCTTTAATGAAATATTAAAAAAAAATTAAAAAAGTGTACAAAATTATTTCATTAGGTAAAAATGAATAAAAAATTAGTATTTTAAATTATTTTTAATTCAACTATTTTAAAAGATACTTATTTTAAAATTAATTTCCCTCAGCCCCCACCTTTTGAGATGGAATTGCGTTCACAAATTTCGCTTAGCCCCCGGGTGGTCACTTGCGGTGCGAATGGATGGGGCACAAAATGCTGACCCATTTACAAAAAATAATTTAAAAAAATAATTAAATTAATTACCCCGCCGCCCATTTCCTTCGACTGTTCATTTGGCGTGCCGTGCAAAAAGTGCCATTGGCTAAATTTTGAAAATTAAATTTAAATTGGCACAAAACAAAAAGACAACTTTTTGACTATTCGATTCACTGTGTCGTCCGCAAAAAAGTTGACAATATTAACGGGAAATGGTGCTGAACTCGTCCAATTTGTCATGTGCAATTGGTTGACACGCCGTTAAATGCAATTAATGAATTAATTATTATGGTAATTAATTTTGAAAATATTTATTTTTCAATAAAAAAATGAGAGAAAACAAATTTTTGAACCAACGCAAAAAACTCATAAAATTTTTTAAAATTAATAAAGTCGAGAAAGTAAAAAATCATATGCTATTAAATAAAGAAACACATGTTAACTTAAAAAAGTTATGCACTTTTTTATGAAAAATTTTGCAACATTTTTTTGGAATTTTGTAAAAATTTTGAAATTTGTTCTTTCCAAAATTTTTTTCCCCCAAAAAATTAATTTATATTATTTTATTGAATAATTAATTAATTAACCGCTCACTTTGCCGCGCTGAGAATGTGCGCCGTTTTGTGCGCGTACATAAAGCGACAGTCCACGAATAAATTGGGCATCCGATCGGAGGGCTCCAGCAAAAAATTGCGGCACAATGCCAACCCAAAATGTGTGTCCATTCGGCCTATTTAAAAAACCGGATTTTTCGATTCGAGAATTTCATGCAAAAAAATTCTGCTAAAACAGTGAAAAATTTGCGGAATTTTCCACATATTATAAACGGTAAAAATTTGTTTGAATTTAGAACTTTTTCATGCTAAATTTTATTTTGGGAAAATAAATTTCAATTTTAAAGTTTATTTCCAGGCACAAAAATGCGTTTTTATCGCACTTTTGGGGGATAAATTTAAAAAAATAAAAATAAAAAATTAGAAAAATGTCTGTTGAAACATAAAATAGTTGCAGATTTTTCTACAATTTAAACGGTAAAAATTTGTTTGAATTTAGAACTTTTTAATGCAAAAATTAAAAAAAAAAATGTGCAAAAATTAAGAAATTTGGCCATAATTCTTAAAAAAATTTCTTTGCAAAATAAATAAATTTTATACTTTTCAGTGCGCTTTGGTCACAGAATTCGTCGCCAAACATTTGCTGATAATCTGGAGAATTTGCTGTTGTTTTTGTTGTGGCGGAGGAGAAGGAGGAATGAGCAACACAACCATCATCATTTTCATCATCATTAACTCCAGCAATTGCGTCCAACTTGACGCAAAAAAAAAAAAATATATATATATATATATATATATATATATGCGCATTTTTGAATTTTTTAAATGGATTTTACAAATTAAATAAAAACAAAAACCAAGAAAAATGGGGAAAAAAATTGGCCGCATTTTTTTTTTTTTTTTGCTAGAGATTTTGAGCCTTTTTGCCTTCAAAGCGACACCAAAAAAAATTTCCCACTGGAATTTTTTTTAAGGCCCCCGAACCATGCCATCCAATTTGGAAAAGGAGAGGTGATTTCTTGAGCATTTTGCCAGAAATGGACAGCCAAAGCTCCAAGCGATGGACTCTCGAACACAAAAAAAAACGACGGCGGAAAAAATTTTTGGATTTTAAATTAAAAATTTTTTTTTATTTGCCGTCCAAAATTCGGAGATCCCTCCTGAACTGATTCAAGACAAGCCCAGTAGTGAACATACATTATCGAATCTTCCTCAAAAATACCCATTTAATACAAATTTTTTCGAAAAATTCCCCAATTTTTTTTTTTTACCGTTTTTGTGCCATTTTTCAGTGTTTGGCGTTCCGCGGCCGCCGCCTTCTCCACCAGCTGGGCGTAGTGAATGGTGCGCAGCAAATGTTCACGTTCAGCAGCGCTGACCGTGTCCAACAATTGGACCCAATGCTCATCAGAGAGCGCCGACGGCACTTCCGTGGACACAGTGTAAAGAAACTGAAAATCAGAGGGGGTAGGAAATTTTTAAAAAAATTTTGGGAAAAAAATGGAGGGAGTTTTTGAAAAAAGTTATATATTTGGGGTAGGATATAGAAAAAAAATTTAATGTAGAGAGCTCGTGAAATTTTTTTTTTTTAAAATAGGGAAAGGGGTGAAAAATAAAAATTAGGCGGTTTAAAAAAAATTACAGAGGGGGGGGGGGGGGTGAGAATTTTTGAAAAAAGTAAAAAAAAATAGGAAGGGATAGGGAATAATTTTAAATTGAAAAAAAACAGGGGAGAGAAATATTGAAAAAACAAATAAATACAGGTAGGGCTATAAAAAAATATTTAATGTAGAGGGCTCGTGAAAATTTTTTAAAGATTAGGGAAAGGGGTGAAACCCTAAAAAATGAGCGTTTTTTGTTGGGAGGCCCTTGCAATTTCGCAAAAATGGTGAGTTTTTGCTATTTCCGGGCGATAAATATAGAAATGTAAAACATTCATGTGTGGATGAAAGAGGGGCAAAATTTGTAGAAAAAAAAAAAAAAAAAAAAATATATTTCCTATTTTTTGCGCCAATTTCCCGCAATCCGAAAAAATTTTTCAATTTTAAATGGCATTTAGCAACCAATTTTTTCCAAACCCTTACGTCAATTTCGGCCACAATTTGCTCAAATGTCCGAATACGGTCCGTAATGCGCATGCGTTGGCCCGGCTTTGGCACAATTTTGTCCAAAATGCTCGCGTTTGGCACCGCCGAGGGCGGCAAATTGACGGCTAAAAATGGGGCAAAAATGGTAAAAAAAAAAAAAAAAAAAAAACACCAAAAAATGGCATTCAAGAAATTTTGGCATTTTTTACAGCAAAATATGCCAAGAAAAGTTCAATAATAGCGAAAAAATGGACCACAAAATTCGGAAAATGTGTAATAAACCCCTAAAAAACAAATTTTGAGGATTTTTTGATTTCAAATTTTCGCTGAATTTCCAAAAATAAACTAAGGACAAATCTGGGAAACAAGGACAGTTAAGTGAAAAAATTTCAACTTATTAGCGAAAGTTTTGGCAAAAAAAATTTAAAAAAAAACGATTTTTTTTGCATAAATTACCAAGACAAAATCCATCCATTAAAGAAAAATTCTAAATTTGCAAAATGTTTTACTTTTTAGAGAGCTGACAAACTCATGGAGAATGGTGGCACTGTTTTTTGCGGAGATTGGCACAGCTGAAAAAAACAGAAAATTTAAATGGAAAGCAAAAAAAAAAAACGGAGAAAAATGAAACTTGTTAATTCTTTGCGGGGTTCAATCGACGAATTTGGGGACAAAATCCCTGAAAAATGGAAAAAAACTTTAAAAATATTTAAAATTGTTTTTAATTACTGGATTGGACAAATTGACGAAACAGTGGCCGTGGCTTAAGCATTGAAAAAATTTGAAATGCTAAAATTTTTTTTAAATTAATGCAAAAAAAAGTTACGGCATTTTAATTTTCAACAATTAAATTGTAGTAAATTAAATTTTTGGATGTAAAATTTGCAGGTTAATTATAGGAAAATAAGTATGAAAATGAACAGGGGATGGATATGTAAGCATGGGAATGGGACTTTTGATTTTGAACAAATATGGAAAATATTTGAATTTGTTAAAACATTTCGCCAATCATGAAGGTCCGATGCAATTTAAAAATTTATGAGATACCTAACTTAATTTTTCTCGGTCAACCGAATTTTCTGTTTGTTTGAAGATATTATGTAAGTATTTGCTAAGTGATTAGACAATTAAAAACAATTTTTACGGTCTGAAAAATTTTAAAATTTTCTGGGTTATCACCAGATTTTCGAACAATTTTATTGATCAGCTGATCAGATAAACATTTTGAATGGTTTTCGGAAACAAAAATTTATTTGCTAAATAATAAAGCATAACTTAGCTTAAACTTAATCAAATTTATTCATCTTGTTATTAGAATGTAGCTCCACATATTCTCTACTACTTATGTAATTTTTTAAAAATTAGTAAAAATTTACAAAAAGTTGTCACCAAAAACTTCCAAGACTCAACAATTTTCACCCTAACTTTTTTGAAATTCAATAAAATTTTTCGAAATTTAAAAGAATAATAGAGAAATCTTTGGGCTATCTGATTATATAAATAAAATTAAAATTGATTGTTTCTGAAAAAAGTTATGAATGAATTAATAGTATTATATTTTTATCGTCATCCAAAAATGTAAGGTCGTTTAAATGCATGAAAATTGTTCAAACATTCAATTAATCACACTACTTTTGATATGATAAGGTAGCCCAAAGATTTCTCTATTATTCAGTTAAATTTCGATAAAATTTAAATACTTTTTTCACTTCGGCTCACCACGATTATCAAATGATTTCCACTCGTTGAATCGGATTGTCAACGAGACCAGACATGAACGCAAGAGTCGATACCGACACCCAAAAACCCGAGTTCTCGACTTGAAAACATGACCTCGACCGAGAAAATCGACCCCCTGAGAATCGAGACCGACTCCTAAAAAATCCCAAAATTTTCGACTGAGCCAAGGGCGTATCTAGGGGGGGGGGGGGGGGGGGAAGGGGGGGAATTCCCCCCCCCCCCTCCCGAAATGAAAATTTTTAAAAATTTTCCAGCAAATAATGGAAAAGTTTTTCGAATTTCCCCCTCCCCCCCCCCAAACGAAAATTTAAAAATTTTATAGGCAATTTTCGTAACAAATAGCACTAATTTTCAAAATTTTTCCCGGCAGCGCCTATCGGCTCCGCCGGACCTCCATTTTCCACTCTTTCTACAAGTTTTTCCTTAAAACGGCCAAAATTGGGTCTTTCTTAGTGAAAAAGTGCAGTTTTTACCCAGCAGCGGGGAAAAACGGAAATTTCTCTTCCCCAATTTTCCACCACTTTTCCGAACATCTGTGCTTTGTCCCCCGTCCCGGCTTTTGCCCCCTCCCCCTCTCCGCCCCTCAATGTTTTGTTGTTCAACCAGCGGATTTTCCGCTTTGATAAATTAAGGCGGCCTTTTCTCCTTTTTCTCGCCTGGGGGCAAAATGGCTTTTCAATGCTGCTATTTCTGTGTCCCCGGCTTCCGTTAAATGGGGTCGTCTGTTAAATAAAGCGATCAATGCCCCGGTGGTGCCCTTTCCTCCCACCGCCCCGCTGGCGGGGGCGTTATTGGAACGGACGATGTGTGCCTTTGGCCTGCTAACTGATCGGGACATTATCCGATCAATTGGGAGCCAATCAGTCAGCTTTAGCATTTTAATGAGTGTAATTAGTGATGTAAATCATTTTCAATAATGTGAAAAAATTTAATCATTTACTTTGTTTTTTGGATTAATTAATTAATCAAAACAATTGCATTAATTAACTCATTTATTCTGTTTAGAAAATTATAAAAAGTGTCATTAAATTCATTAAATATAAATTTAATTTCAACAAATTTCAATTTTTGTTTTCATAAATTTTATTTTTGAACGAAAAATATTTAAAAAGAATATTTTATAAATTTAAAAAATTGATTTTTTCTGCTTCTTTTCGTACTTTTAATGTTTAATTACCCAGTTAATTAGCATTTTGATTATTAATAAAGCGCCAAATGCCGTTGACCGTCGGCACAGACAGTGTTTTTTGTCTCGATTTTTGCAAGGAGGTTGTTTGAAAAAATTGAAAAATTTAAAAAACTTAAAAATTCCCAGAAGCACGGCTTCACCCCATACGAATCCACCATCCCGGCACTGGTGTACCGAAAATGCACCAACGATAGGCTGGCATTTGTGTTTGGCTCAGAGAATGTGGCACTCACATTCGGTGGCATCAAAAATGAGGTAGAAAATTGAAATTTATAACTTTAAATTGAAAATAAATAGGACCCCTCAATCAAATTAAAAAATAAATAAAATTAATTTGAAAAAATGACAAATTTGGCGATAAAGTATAGGTTTAAAAAAATGGAATTTTAATTGAAATGCTCTAAAAATTAATTATCTTGTTGGTTGGGAGGAGGGATGAATGTCAGGGAAACGGATTTGGTGATTTTGGACAAAAAATATTGAAAAATTTCAAATTTTTTGGCCATAAAAATATAAGGTAAAAAATTCGGATTTTAAATGTGATGGGAGGGATTAATGTTAGGGCTGAGAGGATTTGATAACTTCCGACAGTTTCATGAATCGGGGAATCGGGATGACGCTTTCTGGAAATGGCATAAAACCGAATCAGGCCCAATTAAGGGGGGGGGGGTGAGTCGAAAGTCGAAATTTTCCAAGACTCGAGACTAAAAACTTGAAAAATTTTCTAATTCTTGGCCGAGATTTCTCGAATGGTCCCATTTCCACGGCTTATAAGCACTGAACGAGAACGGTAAATGAACAATTTTTTGGGGTAGGGACGCCTATTTTATGTTGCCAAATGGACACTGTTTAGGATGGCACAAAAAAATTGTTTTTAATGAAATAGGGCGAAAATGTGGGGCCCAACTGACACTAATTGGGCCATTTGTGCACTTTGGCCAAGGCTGATAAGTGAAATGAAACCGTTACACATTCAATTTTTTTTTTGATGGATGAAAGTGCAAATTAGAGAGCTGATAATTATTAGAGTTGGGATTTTTATGTGCTAAAAATCCTGAAATATGCAATAAATATATGTGCTAAAAACCATAAAAATTGCCAAAAAAATATGTGCTCGTCCCGGACAATCGGACAGTGGACAATCCGACAGTAAATTAGACTAAAAGATAAGAAAATGCCATCGCCAAAGGGGACCGATTGTGCCGTATCAAGAAAAAAGGAAAATAGGCAAATAAATTGGCGACGGCATTTTATTATCTTTTAGTGTAATTTACTGTCCGATTGTCCACCTCTGTCGGATTGTCCTCACTGTCCGATTGTCCACTGTCCAATTGTCCAGTCACGGCTCGAAATGGGAAAATCAAGTCTATTTATGCATAAGAATCACAGAAAATTCTCATTCTTTAATGCAATTCAAATACATTTCAAAGTGTTCGAGGGATAAAATTGGTACTTTTTTTCTGAAAAACTGTCAGTTGAATAAGTTCCAGTAGGCAATTTCGAAATCCAATGACCAACGAATTAATAATGAAGAATTCTATTTTGGCTATTTGGGCATTTCAAATAAATAAAAAAACAAAATTTTTGAAAATGCTCTAAGAAATGGGAGAAAGTTGGTTTTTAGGGGGGTGTTTTTTTCAATTTTCTTGAATTTTTCTATTTTTTTCCTCAAAAATGCCAAAATTTGTGTTCAAAATGCCAAAATAGCCAAAAGATTATTTGCCAAAACGACAAAATATGTGTTTTTGTTTTTATAAGTCGCTTTAAATCAAAAATTGCTCGGAGAAAATACTATTTTTGGGCTTCTTTTGCCATAACAAGCCGCAAAATCTTTGGATGCCTAAATAATTTTGATAATTTGAATTTTTAAATTAATAAAATTATTTTTATTTTTTTGATGGAAAAATTTGCTGCCGGTGTGCTGAACTGTGGCCTTCAAACGGGCGATCGGATTCTGATTTGT
This sequence comes from Heterodera schachtii, assembly GCA_023374025.1. Taxonomy (NCBI): domain Eukaryota; kingdom Metazoa; phylum Nematoda; class Chromadorea; order Rhabditida; family Heteroderidae; genus Heterodera; species Heterodera schachtii. The sequence goes on from SIJG01000106.1 coordinate 365,075, forward strand.
GGCAACAATCATTCACAACTGATCATTGCAACGCTCGGCGCTGCCCGAGCGGGAATGGTAATTAGTAAAGAGGACAGGCAAAATTGACAAATTATTCAATAAATATTAAAATTAAATTTGGTAAAAAAATTGAAATTATTAAACATAAAATTTATATAATTTTAATGAAATAACAATTAAAAAAGTTTCAAAAAGAAGTAAAAATATAAAAAAGTTAGTTAAAAAAATAATTGAAATTTATTTAATTAAAATGCAAAAATAAAAGTTTTTCTAAAGGTAAATTATTAATTAAATTTTTTTAATTGATTAAATTAATTTAAATATTAAACATAAATTTTATGTTATTTTAATTAAGCAATTAAATAATTTTTTATAAATAAATAAAACTATATAAATTAGTTCAAATAAAAAATTGAAAAATTCACTTGTAAATGCAAATAATTAAATGTTTTTCTGTGATTAACTGAATTTAGTATACTTTTCAGGTCTTTTCCTTGGCCAGCCCAAATTTTTCGCATCCATCTCAGCTTGGCCATCTGCTGAAGGTATTTTTTGAGCATACTGTATTAAACTATTACGGTAATAAGAAAATATAAAATCGGTAAAATGATTTTTATTTCCCCTTAAAGTTGGGCCAATTCCGTGCACTGATAATGTTCTGCCAATCGGACAAAGCGCACCAACTGTTGCGGGACATTGCGCCAGACATGCAAAATGGGCAAAGGTGGCGGCGCACACAAATTTTTTTTTTAATTGCAAAAATTTTGCTAAAATTTTGAAAAATTTTACAGATTTTTTGGTTGGACAAAAAATTTCATTTTTGAATTTGTGGAATTAAATTAGTCAAAAAAAAATTTATTGTTGAAAGCCAACATATACCTATATTATTATATTACAATATATAAAATACCAGCAGGATGATGCCCCAAATCCTAAAACTTTTTGCTTCCCGAATTCCGAATCCCGAGCCAATAATTTTCGGCCGACCCGACCCCGAATCCCGAGACTTCTGTGCCGACTTTAATAATTATAAAATTATTTTTTTTTCCATTCAGGGGAAATTTGAAGCTGAAAAATTTTCCCGACTTGACCCATGTGATTTATGCGGACGAGGACCACCGACACGCGTTAGAAGCCATAGACGAAAATTTCTTGAAATTTTGAAATTTTCCATAGGGCCACCTTCACTCTGTCGGATATTTTCACAAAGAGCAGTAAGGAGGCCATGAACAAATTGCCGAGCACTGAATGGGATTGCCATCAGCTGGGTGCCATCCAATTCACGGCGGTCAGTTTTTTGAAATATTTAAAAAATTTGAAAAAATTTTTCCCAGGGTTCCACAGGGCTACCGAAAGCGGTGGGGTTGACGCATTATCAATTAATTAATGGGTGCCGAATTGCGGCACAAGCCATTGACATCAAGCGGGAGGTGGGCACATTTTTCGAACAAATAGGCAAATATTTCAATAAATATTTAGAAAAATTTATTTTTTAATAAAATGAAATTTTTTTTAATAATTTAAAAAAATAAATAAAAAAATTATTAAAGAAATGTTCAAATATAAATGCTTAAATTTTAGGTAAATTTTATATTTTAAAAGATAAAAATAAAAAAAATTTTTATTTTTATCGAATTGAATTTGTTCAACAAATTTTAAATTATTTATTAAAGAATAAATATTCTAAAATAATTAACTAATTTTTACAAATTTACCATAATTATTTATCATAAAAATTAATAGACCATTCTTTGCTGTGCCCTTCCATTGTTTCGGATACCTGTTTTTGCATTGGCCATTTTTACGCCATTTTTAATTGAATCGCGGTAAATAAAAATTATTTAATTTATTAAAAACTATTATTTTAAGTACAATCTTTCCTGAACCTTCTCCGTTGCCTCGTTTACTATTCCAATCCATCAACAAAAATCAGTTAAATTATTTAATTAATTTTTAAAGGGATATTAATTATTTTATTTATAAAAAAAAATTAAATTAATTATTTTTCAATAATTTAAATGATTAAAATAAGATTTTTGATTGCAACAGATGCACAACTTTGTTGACAAATGCCACGGCACTTCGCCTTCTGCTCAAAACTTCGCCGCTCACACAAGGCCAAAAATTTTCTTTGCCAAGCATTGACACCGTAATTTTGTTGGGCGATAGGGTAAAATTTTGCATTTTTTAAAATTTAAAATTAATTAAATTTTTTTTGAGGTGTCCACGGATTTATTGACAGCCATTGAGTCGGTGATGCCAAATGCAAAAGGAATTGCGGTAATTTTAAATTCAAATCTCTTAAAATTTTAGTTCAAAAATAATAAATTTTAAAAACAAAACAAAACATCTTTTAAATTTTCAAAAAAAGGCGACCTTTTGGTTTTTTAATCGTGAAAATTTTGGAGGATTTCTGGTCCCCTGATCACGAATCTGACATCTGTTTGACCAATTCCTAATCCCGAACACGAACTTGAACAAAAGTCGAAAAATTCAAATTGGTCTAAAATTTCGAAATAAAATGGTCTCCACTTTTTGTTTTTAATAAAATAAGAAAGATACGGTCTTGCAAGTATCGCCTAATTTAATAAGATAAAATTTAATATTTCTTTAAATTTTATTTCATTTTAATTGTTTTTGTTATTTTATATAAAATGCCTAATTGTTTTTTTCTCCCAATTTTTTAAAGGTCGGAATGCTGTCAACCGAGCTTGGCTGCATTCCAATTCTTAGTGATAACACCACAAATTTGGTCAAAGCAGTTGGGCGAGTGCTGAACGGATATGAGGTGCCGAAAAAAGATAAAATTATAAAAAAAGTTAGAATAATATTATTTTAAAATTTAAATTTGACAATGAAACAGAAAATTTTCAATTATTTTTGGCGAAATGAATTTGATTAAGTGCAAAATTTATAAAAATAATTATCTTCTTCGGTTCGGTGGCCTTGTTTTTGAATGAGGAAACTTGCATTTATTTTAACAAAAAGTTTTAGTAATTAAAAAATTAGGTCCAAAATTTTTTATATTTCCTAGAGCTCGGCATTTTGAAAAATTCTGGGCCTGGATCTGGATTTCCTGTTGGACATGGACCTGGGTTTCCTGGTCAAAAATCCAGGATAATCTAGACCCAGGAGTTGCCGAAAATGACCTGGACCTGGATCGAAGAAAACCCATGTGGCTGAAAATTTGACATGGACCAGGACCCAGGAAAATCCAGGCCTGAATCCAGGTCCAAGCCGAGCTCTAATATTTACCGACAAAAATTTTTTTTTGGCAATTTGTTTAGGCTGATGTTGCGCCGTTAGAAAAAGTGCCGGCCAATGGACGTCGGGTGGGCGAATTGCGCCTTCGTCCGTTGGCCAAAAACGAAATTTGTTGGCTACGGGCCAAAATTTGAGGAAAACGCCGAATGGGTCAACACGGGGTCGGATTTTTAGAAATTTTTTGCATTTTTTTAAATGCTAAAAGTTTAGCGACTGTGGCCTGCATTCAGCCGGATGGGAACATCGAAATAATTACACAACACAAAATGGATTTGGTAATACAATTTTTGCCGAAATTTTTCCCATTAATAAATAAAAAAATATATAATTTAAAAATCAAGCATATTAATTATGAGATCAATTAGCTGAGGTTCATTGCCATTTTTTCGTTTTTATTTTTATGTGAAATAATTAATAATAATAAATTATGTTAATTTATAAAAAATTAATTGCTTTAAAATTATTTAAAATTTATTAATTTAAAACTGTTTACTAGCTTTATTTAGAGGATTGAGGGTTTTTTAAATAAATTTTCAAATATTTTATCAAAAATATTAAAGCGAATTAATTTCAATTATTTCAACAATAAATAAACGAAATAATTTCTAAAACATAAATTGAATTCGTTTGGGTTTTCCTTTTGGTCATTTCAAAAATAAAACCATAAATTCTTTTTTTTTAAATTAATAATAATTTATTTAATTTATTTTTTATGTGTTCGACAAAAGTGGTCGATTGGTGGAGCATTGGAAGATGGAACGGCTAATTGCCACCAGTGAAATGGTCAAAGGTGTTCAAATTGTTCAGGAAAAGCCGGGCGGTAAAAAATAAATAAACTACAAATTTTATTTAAATTAATTTTTATTTATTTAGCGCCAATAATTGCTGTCATTGTGCCAAAGTCATTCAACCAAATAACTGTTGCTGATCTGAAGCAAGAAATGATCGCAATCTGCCGGGAACAGAAGGCAAATTGCATGATTAACAGAAATTTTATATTTACAAAATAAAATATATTTTAAATTTTATTAATTTTTAGAGATCGGCCTGGACCTGGATTTTTCCTGGATTTTTGTCCAGGAAATCCAGGTCAAATGTGAAAAAAATCCAGGTCCAGGCAAAACAGGAAAAAACTGGATTTTCCTGGACAAAATTTTAGAATTTATTATTTCAAGTGACCGGTGTTTTTTTAAGTTTTCAAAAAATGATTAAATAATTTTAAAAACACATTATTATTATAAATTAGATATTTTTAGACGTTCCTAAGCAATTAATTGATTTTTTCAAGCATTTGTTTGCAGGTCCAGGTCCAGGCTTTTTTCAAAATACCGATCTCTATTAATTTTATTTGATTTTCCTACAAAATTTTTTTTTTAAATAATTAATTTAAATATTTTAATTAAATTAATTCATTATTTTAAAATTTTTTTCCTTAGAAAATTAATTTTATTTAAAAAAACAAAAAATATGAAAATTTCATTAAAATTAATTAATTTGTTTTTTTTAAAATTAATAATTACATATAATTTTCTAATTCAATTTTTTCTAATTTAGCTTAACCCGCCCGAACAGGTGGCCATTGTGAAGGATTTTCCCCGTGTGAATACGCGAATTCAAAAATATAAAATTCGTGAAGAATTAAATGCCAGGAAATTGTCGTTATATTAATTTTTTAGAATTTTAAATAATAAATATTACTAATTTATTTGTCTTTTTAGTTGCTTCAATTTATAGAAAATTTCATTTCGAATCTTCCATTATTCACTTTGATCACGAGGCGAATAATTATACGGATATAAAATCACGAAGAATATTAAATTATATTAAATTACAAAATATGATTTTATTGTAAAATTTTAGTAAACCCTCTAAAATGCTTAAATACGGGTATTGAAAATCATTTTAGAGACAAATAAAAAAAATAATTTTAAGTGAAATAAAGACCTCGAAATTTCATATTTTTTAATGCTTATTTTTCACACAAGTTTTTCATTTTTTTAAAGAATTAATCAAACAAAATTATCCATATTTCTTCTAAAAAATGATTTTTTTAAACAAATTTCCGATCTTTAGGGACCAAAAAGGCCACATTTGGCTGCTGGGGGCCGTTCTAATAAAGTTTTTTCCGACTTTTTCCCTAAAATAGAAATACTAATTTCCTTATCCAACCTGTTATACCACCACAATTATTATTCACCATATCGCATTTGGTTGAGCCCACCACCAAAAATAATAATAATAATAAAATCAAATCGTTTGTCGTCCGTCGCCGGTAATTTTGAATTGGTTGGCGATGTGATTTTCCGGTTTTTTTGTCCGTTCCCCCGTCCCAACCCCCTGCTGAAAAGAAAGATGCGCAATTTGGGGGGGAGATGAATAATGTGAAATTCGGGGGGCGGAGGATGGGACGAGCGGTGAATGAACGCACCCTTTTTTGGTGTCCCAACAAATTTCACTACAATAAATTACTCTCGAGACAAAAAAAGATTTATGGGTATAATTATTTTTATTTTATTATTTTATAGCCCCCCCCCCCCTATCCCTTTTTTGGGGATGGAAATCTCCGAAAACCTAACATAAAATAATTGCGTTTTTACTTTTATGGGGGCACTTTTAATTAATTTAATGGGCGAACTGGCTGGAATTTAGTTTCTTTATCAGTTTATTAATTGGTTAATTAATTAATTAATTAATTAACCCCTCTCCCAAAATTAAATTTAATTTGTTAATTATACGGGGAAAGAATTCTTATCCGATAGTTTAATGTTGAAAATTGTTACTTCTAAATAATGAATTTTTTAAGTATCCCAAAGAATATTATATACATTAATAAAAGAAAAATAAAATTCATCAATAAAATTTATTAAATATTTTACACATCGAATTAATTAATAGCTAATTATGTCATAAAATTAGAAAATTTACATTACAATTCCCATTTAATCGTTTGTTATTTATTGATTCAATTTAGGGGGTCTCCGATTAACATTTTCAAAAGTTAATCACCACTAATATGTATGTAATTATTCTGCATGCAAAATGTTACATTCTTTCGCATTCATAACAATAACAAAAAAGGCATTTTTTTATTTAAAATATTCAAATTTAATACAAAAAATTTTTAAGCATTTATGTCACAAAAAAATAAATTAAAAGAAACTAATTTTATTTTTAACTTAGAACGAAGAAAATAAATTTAATACAAGTGCGACTTTATAATAAAATAAAATAAATAGGGCTGGAATTTTTCTTAAAATTTTTTTTTATTTTCTGAAAACTCAAAACATATTAAAATTTAATATTTAAAAAAGATGGAAATATGCTAAAATATGTAAAATTCAATTTTGTTCGTCAACATAAAAAAAAATGTTTTTCCAACTATTCAAAGCAATTAGAATCCAGGTAAAAGGGTATTTAAACGAAATTTTCCAACCCTAATAATAAATATAAATAAATTTGCTAATAAATATAAATCAGAAATAATTTAATTAAAAAATTTATATCATATTCTTTAATGAAATGGGGCATAAACATTGTTTTGAGTCTTTCTCATGCCTCAAGCAAATTTTCAAATGCTTTTTATTATGCAATGTGCTGACTCAGAATTTCCTAAGCTGACATTTTTATGACATTTATTTGTGTTAAAGGTTTTGAATGAATAATTAATCAAACATTTATTGACCAATTAAGAAAAAAGTTATGCCCTATGGACGCCTAAAAGTCCATTGGATGACCTTAATTAAGTTTACATTAAAGTCATTTTCGCATCTTTTTGGCTATAACTTTTTTTTATATCCACAAATTTATTAAATTTGCAGGTTAACAAAGCTTGTCAAACTCTTTCGAAAAACGTTAAAATTTTAAAATTTTATGAAACAAAAAAATCTTTAGCGCTTGGCGCCGAATTACCCTGTCCGCATTTCGAGAACTTTCCCTTTTTCATTCAAGAATTTTTTCATTTTTACCAACAGTTCAATGCCTTTTCTATTTTCTTTATTTTTTACCATTTTGGCATTGTGTTTTGGCCAAAATTTGGGTTTAAATCCCAGCGATCAGCAGCCCGTGGAAGTGATCAAGCTGGACGCAGAATGGGCATGCGGAACGGACAGTTTCTCACGAGTTTGTTTTTATTTCATAATATAATAAAATTATTAATATTTTAATATTAATTAATTATTTAATATTAAAGTATATATGTAATATTCAAAATATTTTTGATATAAAAAGATTCATTAATTGTTTATTAAAATTATATCAGAAAACAATTTTCAGTTTCTCGCCGAATCAACGGTCGAGAAAGACTGCCCGGAAAAGAAAAGTTTTTTTATTAAATGAAGTTAATTAATTAATAATTGCGCCTAATTAAGATGCAATTAACAACTGTTGCGTGGCGCATGACAAGTAAAAAAGAATTAAGAAATATAAATTGATTTTATTTTTTAAGATGCTATGAAGATCAAAAGGGCCTTAAGAATTGTGATGACACATTCTGCAACTGCCTAGAAGTAAAATTAAATTTATCTTTTTTAAAATATTAATTTTATAAAATAATAAATTTAAAGAATATATGGATTTTTTTTTTTGAGGATTTCCAAAAATTTCCGTAAAAAATACTTTTCTCTTTACTCTTTGTAAAACATTTAATTTTATTTTTCTCTTCTTTAGCTGACATAAAAATTTTCATTAATTTTTTAAATTTATCATAATATAAATTAAAAATAATAAATTTTTAGCATATTTGAATTTGGAAAAAATTTTCGAAATTGAAAATATCGAAATTATGAATTAAAATTCTCGGGCTCTGATCCCAACTTTTTCAAAATTCCGGGCCTTATTATTTCAGTCCAAAAAAAATTTTGGTTTTCGGCACGAATCAGTTTTCCGGCAGGGAAAACAAATAAGGATTATGTGTGCCATGGATAACTTCTCCATATGGATGGCTTGAGGGGTTACAAAAACTCAAATTATACCGGATTAAAAACCAATAAAATTAATTATATTTTTAATGCAATTTTGTACAATTAAGATAGCGTCGACCGGAAGTGAGGTGTGCAGCCGGGAAGATGCTCCCTACTTTTGTCAGCTTGTCCGCCAATTTGGCGAACAGTTTACAACGAATCGGCAAAGTGGGCAAAAAAAAAAAGCACAAATAAATGATGGCACCTTTTTCATTTTTATTACCTTCCAAATTTTCAAAAATTTTATTTCTAAATTTTTGGGAACGAATTTGGCACTTTTTTCTTGAATGCCAAAGAAAGGAAAATATTAAAATTGGTATTAAATTTTGGAAATCTTTGGAAATATTTATATACATTAAAAAAATGGTAATTCCTGTTATTATCAGATCGATCACTGACAAAATGCGAATTGGTCCGTTCGGGCCGGTGGCACCGATTGTGCCGGCAAAAGTGAACAATGGGCAGCAGCGGAAAAAGCGAAGAATGCGACGACGAAAGTGAAAAAAATATGTGAACAAATTGTAATGTATGAGAAAACAATTGAGAAATGGTGTAAAAATTACTGGATAAAAAATTAAAGGAAAATGGTTTTTAATATAAATAATAATAATAATAATGCATTTTTTCAAAATAAATTTAAATATAAAATGAGAAATATTAATTAATTATCTTAAAAATTAAAAAAAAAAACTATTTTTTCTTTTTTCAATTTAATATTTCGAAATAAAATTAATCTATAGTGAAAGATTTCATTAAAATTCAAAGATAAAACGCTTTCATCTAATTAGTATCTTGAAAAAAAAAAAAAAATAAAATTCAAATATAATTTTTAAATTATTCATTTAATATTTTTCTTTTTCATACGTTAAAAATTGACATACATAGTTTTACTTATTCTGAAACTTTTCTTCTTTAATTTATTATTTTGTAATTATAAAAAATCAGAATTTTCCACAATATTTGATAATTTTTGCATTAAAATTAAAAAAAATATATTTTAATTACAAAAGTACAATGAAAAAAGAGGTTAAATTGGTACTGGTGCTGTTGTGCTGTTGTGCTCTTACCCAATTTTCAGGATCAATTTTTTCGGAAATTGCATTCGAATTTTGTGATCATTTGTCCTTGACCCTTTGTCCGACCGAAAATTTTTCGGTTTAATTCATCGCGCGGTTTGACCTCAAAAATTGCGCCGCATTGAAAGTCATTCCCGCAATAACATTCGGTTTTGATGCGTTCTCCCATTATCAATTTTATGGGGGTTGTTTGTGTGAACGAACATTTACAATACATATTTATTATTTATTGATAAATATATTTTTATTATTTTTTTATATTTAAAAATTATTTATTAAAATTTATTTTTTTATTTATAAATTTTAAATTAATTCTTTTAGAAATTTTATAAAAATATTTTTCAATTAATGTTTTATAATTAAAAATTTATTATTATTGAATTTATTTTTTCTTTTCTTAATTATAAATTTAAATTCAATTACTTTTGAAATTTTTATAAAAATATTTTCATTTAATTTTTTGTGTTTATTTATTTTATGCCAACCTTATAATTTATTTAAATGTATTAATTATTATCAATTAAAATAAATACTTTAAAAATATTTAATTAAATTCTTTTTTTTCTTTTAAAGAAATTTAATCTAAAAGTATTTCAATGACTTTCTATGTATTATTTACTTCGACGAAGAGCATCAGCTGTTTTTCACATTTTGAGCCCTGAATTTTTTAAAAAGATTTTAAATCTCCCATTTTGAAACTTACCAACAACAATTTATCGATTTAAATAAATTATTAAACGAAAAACAAAATCATTTTAAATTTTAAAATTTATTTAAAATTAATTTATTTTTATTAACATTTTCTATTAAATATTTATAATTATTTGTTAAAACAAATTCAAAATTATTTAGACAAAATATAGAAAATTATCAATGAATAAATTATTTAATTTTATATATTTTTTTATTTTTCAATTTTTATTTATTTATTTTTTTGATGCGAATTCCGTCCCCATTTTTGGCCGCCAATTATGTGCTTGCAACTGTTGCAATTTGTGCTGCAATTTTTGCACTCGGCTTATGGTTTTTCGTGTTGAAAAGCAATCAGTACAACCCAACTTTGGCTACTGTGGAAGATGATGATACTACGGTGACGGATTCGCCCTTGCATACTGTACCTGGAAGGGCACAAAAATTATATTTATTTCATACCAATTTTTTGAGATGGAAGAATTTTTTGACACGGATGGGATGGCATCGAAAATGGTTGCTAGCCGTGCCGAAAATCAGCTGATCAGACAAATGGAGCAGCCGATCAAGTTGGACGAGTACGGCATGGCACCGATGGACGACGGCACGAAAATGGTCAGCAAAAAACTCAAATTAATTTCGCGTCAATGACACACATTTGGCACAGTCAAGATTTTGAAAGCTAATAATTTTTGACTCAAAAATCTTATTTTAATCGTTGAATTTTGAAATTTTAGTTCCTTATTTTTGATAATTTATTGGAGTCCTTCAAAAAGCTCATTTAGCTGTCAAAAACCCCTCATTAAAAATAATTATAAGACAATGGTTTAATTATGAACTTTTTAACTCAAATTTTTCAAAAGGAAATGTTGGGATTATTTAATATTTAATTAGTTAACCAAAAATACCCAATTTTAAAGTTTTTTTGAATAAAAAAAACAAAACTCCTCACCGATTGACAAAAAGCCAAAATAAATCCTCAAAAACCCGCAAAATTTCAAGCATCATAAAGATCCTCAAAATCTCTTTAAAAAACCAATCTTAAATGAGGAGCCTCACATTTAGGAATTCTGTTAATTCCTTATTTTGTACTTTTATTACAAAACTTAAAATATGTTTTTAATATTTTTAATCTTAAAATTTTACAATTTTATTCCTACTCTTTGAAATATTTCAACATTTTTGTCAAATATTACATTAATTTCTTATTTAATTACCAAATAATTTGCTTTTTTCCGGTCGGCTCATCGCCGTCATCCCTCCCCAATTCGGAGGTTGAAGAAGTGCCATTCCGACGCATTTTGATGAAGCCGTTATGTGCCAACCGCAGCAGCAATGATGCCGAGGAGCAACAGCAACAACAACAACAGTCGACTTTGTGCTAAATTGTTTTGTGCCCAAATAACGGGACGGACAATGGACAAAAATCCCAATTTTCTGATCATTTATCCTCCCGGCGTATTTGAACAGTTTTTTTAGAATTTAAAAATATTATTACATTTCTTAAGCATCACTTTTTTGGCTATGCATTTTTTTTATTTATATTTCTTTTTGCATAATCGGTGAATAAATTTAATTGATAAAAATTTTTTCATGTCCCATAAATATTGGAAGGAATCTAAATTTATTTATTTTAACAAATTTACATTTTACTTTTTTGCCAACTAATTATTGTATAATTAAATCCACCAAACTATTTTTTGCTATGCTGTTTTTTATTTTCCTTTAAAAGAATGAATTAAATGATTAAAATAATATTTTTTCTTTAAAAAACAAATTTTTTTGTGTTGTGACCCTAAAGGCATAACAAATTTTAATTTATTTAATTGTGATACAAAGCGTTTTTATTCATTTTTATTTTTGCTAATCAGTAATAATAACATTTAATGAAAATTAGTTTCTTTTTTAATTAAATTGAAAATTTAAAAAATTAGTGGTGACGAATTTGGGTATTAATATTTCTTATTATCGTCATTTGGGTTGAACGGATAACATTTATGTTGTTGTTGTTGCTTGGGTTGACATTTCGCATTTGGACAGTACCAATTGTTTGGACAACTAAAAAAGATTACGGTAAAATGGCATTTAATTAAATTAAAATAAATTTTAATTTAAACAAATTATTTTTTGAAAATTTTACCATTATTTTTTCTGAAATGACCAGACAATGCAACGAATTCTTTCTTGAATACTTGACGATATTCAGTGCTTAAAACATTCATTAATAAATTTAATGTTTAAATAATGATCAAAAAATAAAAATATTAAAAAAAATTTTGTTGACAAATTAACACCTGTTAAAATAAAGGACAATCGCATTTGATCCGGCAGAAGCATTCAACAAAATGCCAGCAATAAAACCGAATTGCCATGCACGAATTGGGGAACTTAAAAATTGAATTTATTAATTTTAAAATAATTATAAAAATTTTTTTTTATTATATTTACCCAAAAAGTGAGCCAAATGCGTTGATAAATTGATACATGGCCAACGTAAACAAATACCCGCCAATATTAATCAACAAAATGATGATCAATGACCGCAACACTTTTGTGTTCGTTTGTTGGGTTACTGTAAAAAGTATTTTGAATTTATTTAAAATTTTGGCAAAGTGCCAAAGAAATGAATGCCAAAATTTACCGCCATTTTTGCATCGGATGATCACAAAAATGGCCACATAACACAAAATGCAGCAAAGGCAGAGAATGAATGTGCCGCCGATGAATAAGTACCACGCATGGCCCTGAAGGGTTTCGGCCACTAAGCCAGTGGTGTCACTGAAAATAAAATTTAGAAAATATTAATAAATTAAAGAAAATAAAAATTAAATTAAAAAATAAACAATTAAACATTTTCTATTTTAATTGGAACTAATGGCCTACTCATTAGCATATTCAACTGCAAATTCGAGCACATAAAGCACTGTAAATGCACCATAAACTATGCAAATGAACAAATGGCAAAGCAGATACGGTAATTTGTACTGCGCAAAAATGGCCGAATGTCTGTAAAATATTTAATTAAAAATGTGAAATTAATAATAATTTATTTTAAAATAAACCATACTTAAATGGAAAAATTACGGCAAAAACTCGGTCAATTGCAGCACAAAGCATTGCCATTAAGCCACAATTCAAAGCAAAAATCATTGGCTAAAATTTGAAAAACTAAAAATTAAATTTGGAAATTATCAAAATTTACCGTCATAATTAAATCAGCAGTGAGCAAACTGACAAAATTTGTGCCCGAAATGACAACAACTAGGAAAAAAGTGTGCCCAATTTGGTGGACCAATTCACAAAGACAAATCAGTGCCATCAGAAAATTGGCGGAGCCGCGGAGGGAACTGAAAAATGGGAAATTTAAACTAATTAAAATGCAATTTAATTATTGTAATTAAAATAAAAATGCCATGGCATTTACTTGGATTTGACTGTGACCGCTAAAACTGTGCCATTCAACACAATGCCAACCAACGCAACCAAATTCAGCACAACGGCCGGCACAATCAAATCGGCGGATGGACCGGCGAAACGATAGGCCAAATAAAGCTTAAAACAATAAAATTTTTCAAATACCTATTAAAATAATTTCATAATTTTATAAAATAAATTTCGAATTTTCATATTTGAATGTTTAATTAATTTCATAGTAATTTTATGATGAAATTTAAAGTTCTTTATAAGAAAAAATATTTTTATTCCCTTCAATATTTCATTTATAAATTATTTTTATATTTATTAAATATTTATTTTATATTTTAATTATTATTTATATTTATTTTACCGCATTTTCGGCGCTGGTGTTCATTGAGGGCATTTTATGCTGTAATTTTTGGCTAATTAATGAATTAAAAAGTGAATAAAATGAATTTAATATTTCTTTTTATATTATTTTTCTTCAATTTCTGTCTTAAATTTCTTTTTTTAATTTAAGTACTATTCCCATTCTAATGTGAGAATTAATTTTCTTAATAAATTGTCTCCAATAAAAATGTTCAAATTCTAATTAGATAACATCAATATCATCATTCTAAATTGGGCGCCCTGGCGTAAGTCATTTTATATATATATATATATTTTTTATTTAAATTTCCACATTTTATGGCTTAATTTGAACCAATGCGTGCCATAAGTTTTCTTTTTTGGTTTGTCTAATTATAACAAATAAAATTTTTATAAATACTAAATGTTAATTAAAATTTAAAATTAGACGAACAAAAAAAGAAACTTATGGCACGCATTGGTTAAACAAAATGTGACAACGGAATGGAAACACTTAAGCCATAAAATATGGAAATTTAAACAAAAATAAATAAAATTAAATCTCAAAAATTAGAGTTATTTACAAACGATAATTAATGCAAAAAAAGAAGATATAATACTAAAAAGTTCAAAAGCACATTTTATTTAATGAAGAAACAAATTTTAAGCTCAAAATAAATTCTCTTATTCCAAAAATATGACAAATTCATTTTAATTTTTTAATATTTCGGCCAAATTTGAGCCAAAAATGAACTGTCCAATGCCAACTAGATCCCGGAATTTTGAAAAAGTCGGGATTGGGATTTGGGATTGGCATCAGACCGGGATAGGATTATCGGTATCCAAATCCAGGTTTTTTTTATTGTGATTTGAATACCAACCCCGGGATTCAAGTCCCAATTTTTTTGGGATTCTGTTCCCGGTCGGTCGCCGGCCGGGATTCGGGGTTTTTCCAAAAAATGAGAAATTCAAGCAAAATTTTCTAAAAATGATGGGATTCAAATTATCAGGATCCCGATCCCGGCTCTTTGTTCCGAAAAGCCGGGAACGGCATCGGGATCTCGGGAAAATCCCGGCGGGATCCAGACTCCGTCCGGCTCTAATGTCACCCTTCTGAACTGAACACTTTAGAACAAATTGTAAATTAATTTGAAATTTTTTAATGGGATGAGTCAATCAAAATGATCGTTGAAATTAAAATTAGCTATTTTTCATGAGAGGTTAGATTAAAAATTTTTTTTTCAAAGATTCTAATTAAATTATTTATTTTTGTATTTTCAGTGTAATTAAAATTGTGACTTTTAAAGTTGAAAAGGAAATTGTTTGAATGGAATATTTTTCCGTTTGTTAAATATCAAACGGAAATTTTAAATTTGTATTTGTCGAGAAAATTTAAATTGAGCTAAATGATTTAATTTCTTCACATAAAACCCAAATTGTCAAATATTTTCGCATCCGTTTGATGAGACGGACGTCAACTAAAAATTAACATTTTCCCACCTATTTAACATCAAAGTAAATTTAAAAGTGCACTCAATTAAATTTTCCGGCCTCATGTTTTAATTAATTAAATAATATTCTAAATTAAAATTTAAAAAGGACAAATTCCGGGTCAAAATGTCGGCATAAATCTCCCGACCTCAATTTGATCGGAGCGGAATTCGGCATTGGCATCAGGCTCAATTAAGATTAGCGGGATTTAAATCCCGGTTTTGTCGTGATGTGAATCGCTTCCCGAAATTTAAATCCCAGTTTTCGGTCCCGATCCCGGCCCTTTTTTCCAAAAAGCCGGAAACGGCATCGGGATCCCGGGAAAATCCCTGTGGGATCCCGACCCCGTCCGGCTCTAATGTCAACCTTTGAACTGAACCCTTTTGGGACAAAAAAGTATAATTAATTTTTTAAATTTTGTTAATGGCGTGGAATAAATACAAATGATTCTTGAATTTAAATTTGGTACTTTCTTTTCTGAGAGGTTAGATAAAAGAATAAATTTTCAAAGCTTTTTATATTAAATTATTGTTTTTTTTAAATTTTAAATGTAATAAAATTGTGACTTTAAAAGTTGAACCGGAAATTGTTTCATTGTTTTAATAGGAAACTTTAAGTTTGTATTTGCCGAGAAAATTTAAATTTCCGGTCTCTTTTTTTTAAACTTAATTAAATAATATTCCCATCGGTTTTTCAAAGGTTAAATGCCATTATGGCACATTGACAGATTTGATTTTTGAAGATAAAAATTTTAAAAAATATGGCAAATATAAAATAAATAAACAATTAATTAAATTGTATTAAGTAATCATTTAAGTTGTGCAAAAGCTGTCCCTTACACAATTAAATTTGTTAATATTTAGTAAATTAAGTGAAAGATTATCTAAATTTCATCCAAAATTTTTAATTTAAGCATTTTTAATAGCAAAAATGATTAACCTTATTTTACTTTTTTTTTTAAATTTTGGATCAAATCAGTCAAAATTCCAATCATTTAAATTAAAATTGTTTCTCCGGTTTAGTGAACTACAAAAATAAATCGTGCTGGCGCGTTTCTTAAAAACTGCCATCCTTGAAAAATGAAATTTTTTTTTTACAAATCTCGAGATTACTTTCAAAAAATTCAGAAATTAATTTTTTTAAAATATAATTAAAAAATTTCAACGAAAATTCTGAGAGAAAATTAGAATTTCTGAAGAAATATTTCTAAAATAAAAAATGTAACACATAAAAAATTCATAATTTTACTCAACTGCAACCAATATGTTATGGTATCATTCAATAGCTTTAAGTGTTTTCTATTAAAATATTAATACTTAAATTTTTTACTAAGTATAAAAAATGTTATTGTCTTAAAATTAAAAAATTTGAAATTAAAATTTTTTGGCCATGACCTTTTTGAAAATCATTGAAATTTTTGAAATTCTAATTTTTAATAGATTAACAACTCCGAGAAGAAATTAAAAATTCAAAGTCATTAAAATGCAATTCAGCGATATTTTTAGAAAATTTCATAATTTTTTTTTTATTAAATTACTAAAATATTTAATTTTCCAATAATTTTTATAGTATTCCCAAAATTTTTAAAAAATATTTTCAAGTTTTCAAAATTTTTCAAGAATTTTCTTGAAATGAGTGGGGTGACAGTTTTAAGAAAAGCACTAGCACCAACTAAATTTGCATTTTGTCTTAAATTTACGATTATATGTTCAAATTTTAAGTTAAATAAATAATTGTAATTAATTGAAACAAAAATTTTTAATCATTTTCTTATTGCTAATCGGTGAAAGAATTTAAACAATTAATGAAAATTATTTTTTATTTTTTATTAAAAATGAAATTTTTAAAAATTAGTGACGAATTTGGGGGTGCTATGAAGAAGTACGAAAAATGCAAGATTGGGCTAAATACGAAAAAAGTGCAAGTGATCAAATTATAAGGAAAAAATTATGTTATTTAAATTTAACAATAATATATAAAAATATTTAAAATATTGGCAAGATAATTAAAATTTTATATTAATCATATATGTGTTGAGCCGAAGTTTAAAGAAGCATTCATTAATTTTGGCTACAAAAGCGGATTACGATCAGTGCTCAGCGCACAGAATTTCGGTTTTAACATTTCTTATTATCGTCATTTGGCTTGATCGGATAATATCAGGGCGGCCAAGTTTTTTTTTCAATATAAGGAAAAACGAGGCTAAAACTAAGATTTTGACCCCAAAAATAAGATTTTTTCTAAAACTAATAGTAGCGTGAAGGAAATGCAATAAAAACTTGAAGAATCGATTTAAAACATATTTTATTAGCGCAAAACCAATTGAAAGTGATTATGAAAAGTATTTTTCCCATCCGTCAATTTTCTCCAACATTTTGAAATTCATCATTGGGGTAAAAAGTCTGCATTTGGAAAATTTTATTCAAAATTTTAAAAATTAATAAAAATGTTTTTTTTGCGGCGCGCTTTTCCAAAAAACCTTGAGAACCGGGGGAGGGTCCGGTGGCGCAGATAGGCGCCGCCGGGAAAAATTTTTCAAATTTCAATACAATTTGTTAACAGATTTTCACCAAAAATGACCAATTTTAACGATTTTAAGCCAATTTTTTAAGAAAAAGATAAGTATTGGAGGCCCGACGATGCTGATAGGCGCCGCCGGAGAAAAATTAGAGACTTTGACCATTTTAAACAGATTTTCACTGAAATTTTAAGGGCATTTTTTTACACTCAAGAAAATAAAATAAAAATGTAATTTTTTTCAAAAACGAATTAATTCAAATATTCGCTTCAATAAAAAACAATATGTAATTTCAAAAAATTATTCAATTTTTGCATTTTTATTTTCAAACCCAAAATAAGAACGAAATATGCACGTCGAGCCAAAATCTTAGAAATAAGGACACTTGGCCGCCTTGGATAATATTGATGTTGTTGTTGTTGTTCGCATTTGGACAGTACCAATTGTTTGGACAACTAAAAAAGATTACGGTAAAATGGCATTTAATTAAATTAAAAAATGGTAAATTTTAAATTAAAAAAAGGCAATTACCATTCTTTTTTCTAAAACGATCAAACAATGCACCGAATTCTTTTTTGAACACTTGGCGATATTCAGTGCTTAAAATATTAATTTAACATTAAAAAATATATTTATTAAATTTAAATATTTTAAATAATAAATAATAAAAAAAAGCAAAAATAGATATTAATTAAATTTAAATTTTTAAAAATAAAATATAATGAAAAGATAAAAAAAATATTATATTTTTGTTGATAATGAACACCTGTTAAAATAAAGGACAATCGCATTTGATCCGGCAGAAGCATTCAACAAAATGCCAGCAATAAAACCGAATTGCCATGCACGAATTTGGGAACTTAATATGGAATGAAATTTAAATTTAAAAAAATATTTATAATATTACCCCAAAAGTAAGCTAAATGCGTTGATAAAATGATAAATGGCCAAATTGATCAGATATCCGCCAATATAATGGGCAAAATGATAACCAATGACCGTAAAACGCCGATAGTATAATCCAGCTAGTATAATTCAATGAATATGCCCCATAAATTGTGCAAATTAACAGTTAATTGAACAGGTACATATATTTGAACTGTAATAAAATGTCCAAGTGTCTAAAATAAAAAAAATATAAATAATAAAAAATAAAAGAAAAAATATCATAATTTAGGGCTCGAATTCGTAGCTTTTTTTTTAATAGTTTAATACTTTTTAGGTTTTTGCTTTGGAAAATTTGAAGGACAGAATGTTCCTTGAAATCGGAATTTTGAGAAAGTAAAACACTTTATACAATAGGTGAAATAACAGTAAAAAGTCGATCAACCGAAGCACAAAACATTGCCATTAAGCCACAATTCAAAGCAAAAATCATTGGCTAAAATTGGAAAATTTTAAATTAAATTTGGAAAATTCAAAATTTACCGACATAACTTCAACAAATTTCCGAATATACAACTTCATTTTTTTTTTAATTTCCATGTTAAATTTAGAAAATTAACTTTTTTTAATGAAATTATTAATCTTTGTGTTTGATCAGAAGCATTATGCCCATTTAAATTACTGTGTTATGTTTCCATATTCTTCCCAATTTTACTTGACATAGACTCAACGGTTTAAAAATTTTCAAAACTTGAAAATTTAAATTGTTGATAAGGTTCCTGGAAAAGCGGATTGTGTGGAAAAAGTGGATAAACGACATTTAAGGATTTTCCCAAAAATAAAATTTGTAATAATTAATTTTCAAATTGTGTTCCCTTGGGATTTAATTCACTATCTTCATAATTAAGCTTAGAATTATAGTAGAATTTTTAGACATTTTAAAAAAATTATTATGTTTCATAAAATTTTATTTTGTTATATATAAATTATTAATAGAGAATTTTCGAGTTAAATTTAAAAAAAAAACTGAAAAATAATTCTAATTATGGGCCAACAGCAATTAAACTCCAATTGAAAAACGCTTGACAGATAACTAATTACTCTACCCATTTAGATTTCTATTGGCCGCATTTAATCTGAGAATTGGTGTAAATGGGGAAATGATTTTTTGGTCTTTTCAGCTAATTTTTTGTCATTTTATGAAAAATAGTGCTTTCATCGGAATTTGTCATTTTACGTCGCTATTTTCAAATTAATTTTTCATTATTTGTTGGATTAATACACACATTTGCGACTATCACAAAAATGTGCGTTTAATGAAACTCAGAAAGAGAAAAGTCTTTGCCGTCGATACTAAAAGGTGTTAATTGCATGGAAATGGCACTTTTTAATAGCATGCCAACCGTAAAACATTGAAAATGGCATTTTGATTAAATAAATAAAATTGTAATTAAAACATGATTGTTTTTATTTTTGTTGTTACCTACCCCTAAAATAAGCATTGAAAAATTTACTGAAAAAATTTATGAAATGAAAATTTTGAATTTGCTGAGAAAATTATGTCGCCCATTAAACGTGGGTTGTTTTATTACGCAAATTCAAAATGGCAAATTTAAGGTACAGAAAATTGGAGAAAAATGCTATAAAATAAATTAGTTTCAGCAGTTTAAACACACTGAATTTTAACAAACTGCCACAAAATTTGACCAAAAAAATGTCTTCAATTAACACCAGCTCAGACAATGCGGTAAAATAAATATTAAAAAATATAAAATAAAGATTTAATGAATAAAAAATAATTAAAAGAATTTAAATTTATTAAAATTTCATAATGAATAATTTTGCCACTAAAACAATATGAAGATTAATGAATAGGAATTTGATAACATTTTTTAGCTTTATTTGGCCTACCGTTCTGTCGGTCCGTCCGCCGATTTGATTGTGCCGGCCGTTGCGCTGAATTTGGTTGCTTTGGTTGGCATTGTGTTGAACGGCACAGTTTTGGTGGTCACTGTCAAATCCAGGCAAATGCCATGGCATTTTTTAATTTAAATCCCTTTTAAACACTTAAATTTAATTTTAAAATTTTAAATTTCATTTTCCTATTTTTCAGTTCCCTCCGTGGCTCCGCCAATTTTCTGATGGCATCTGATTTGTCTTTGTGAATTGGTCCACCAAATTGGGCACACTTTTTTCCTAGTTGTTGTCATTTCGGGCACAAATTTTGTCAGTTTGCTCACTGCTGACTTAATTATGACGGTAAATTTTGATTTTTCCAAATTTAATTTTAATTTTCAAAATTTAGCCAATGATTTTTGCTTTGAATTGTGGCTTAATGGCAATGTTTTGTGCTACTGTTGATCGCCTTTTTGCTGTTGCATTGCCATTTAAGTATGTAAATTCATTTAAAAAAATGTTGGATTTAATCACCCAAAAATACTAATGAACCCTATTAATGTTTCATTTTTTAGACACTCGGCCATTTTCATCAAATACAAATTCCCCTATTTGCTTGGCCATCTGTCCATTTGCACATTTTATGCTGCATTAATCCAATATTATGTGCTCACATTTGCATTCACAAATGCGGGAAAGTATGGCGCAATTAAAAGAATAAATTAAAATTAATTAATATTTAAAATGTTTTTTAGTCCAACCACCGCTTTTGTGGCTGAATCTTTGCTGGGCCCCGTTGGATATAAATTCTTCGCTGGCACATTCATTATTTCATTTTGTAGCACTTGCTGTTATGTGTCCATTTTTGTGATCATCCGATGCAAAAATGGCGGTAATTTTGGCATTAATTTCTTTGGCATTTTGCCAAAATTATAAATAAATTCAAAACACTTTTACAGTAACCCAACAAACGAACACAAAAGTGTTGCGGTCATTGGTCATAATTCTGTTGATTAACATCGGCGGTTATTTGTTCAATTTGGCCATGTATCAATTGCTGTACGCATTTGGCTCTCTTTTTGGGTAAATATAATAATAATTTTTTTTCAATTTTCAATTTAAAATAACTTTTCATTTTACTAGGTCACCAATCCGAATTTGGCAATTCGGTTTTATTGCTGGCATTTTGTTGAATGCTTCTGCCGGATCAAATGCGATTGTCCTTTATTTTAACAGGTGCTTAATTTATCATCAAAAATATATATTTATCACTTTTTTATTAATTATTATTTAAATTATTTTAATTTAATAAATATATTTGTTTTTAATTGTTAAATTAATATTTTAAGCACTGAATATCGCCAAGTGTTCAAAAAAGAATTCGGTGCATTGTTTGATTGTTTCAGAAAAAATAATGGTAACATTTTTTAAAAATTAATTGAGCCTTTTTTAACGAATAAATATTGGAAGGAAACCAAAAAAAATATTATGAAAATGGTGACGAATTGAAGATGCTTCGTTTCGAGGTTTAGAATTTTGTTTCTGTTTCAGTTTTTGATGCTTTTTCCTCACTTTTCTCCTCTTTAATTTCATAGTTCAATTGGCTTCATCAATAGCGGCAATTCTTTCTTTTGAAAGCTTCGGAATTTTAGCTTAATAAAATAAAAATAAATTAAATTATTTTGTTTAAGAAAATACCAGACCTTCAACATACAATCTTAATAAATATTCATATGAAATGTGGAAATATTTTCGATATTTTTGGCATTTTTCATTGAATTCGTTTCCAAAATTGTCATAGTGCCAATTCTCTCTCTCATCAAATACCCTATGCCATGGTTCACCAAATATTTTTGTACCAAAAGATGGCATAAAATGTTCGTTATAAATAGGTCGCAATAGGTATGCGTTAGGCTCTAAAAAACCCCAAAAATAGGCTCTACAAAATGGAAAAAAGGCTCTAAAAAGTCTCAAATTTCGGGGGTGTAAAATGACAAAAGCTATTCAAAAAGGTTAAAAAATTAGACCAAATCAGTATTGAAATAAATCTTTTTTCAATTCTTGTCAAGAATATAAATAAATAAATATTTGGAGATGAATTTTTGACAAATTTTTATTTCTTATGGGTGTATTTTTCGTTTTATTGCATTTTTGATAAAATTTGGGCAAAACGCCAAAATAGAGGGTTTCTCAAAATTTTTATAGGGTTTTAGATGCTAAAAGTAAAAACATAGGAAATAGGCACTAATAACTCGAAAATTAGCTTAATAACAAGCAAAAAAAAAACACTTGTTTTTCGTGTGTTTCAAGCCACGGGGAGTTCAGGAAAATATAGGCTAAAACCTAAAAAAATGAGCCCTATTTATAAAATCCTTTTAAAAAACTGACAAATTCCTCAAAATTTGTCGCTAATCTTATGTCAATACCGAAAATAGCGCATTTTTTTCATTCTAAATTTTGAATTTATTTAACTATAATTGAGTCTCCGCTTTTTTAAACATTTCCTCCAAATTTTCGTCAAAATGTTGTCGTAATATTCCGTCCACACTTTCCTTTTTTGGGTATTTATTCGCTGTAAAAGTTATGTATCTCAATACTGATTTGACTTAAATTTTAAAAGTTTTTAAATAAATTTTGTCATTTTACACCCCTAAATTTGAAACTTTTTCGCACCTATTTTGCCATTTTTAGCACCTATTTTGGGGTTTTTAGAACCTAAAACTAAATATTTTGGCAGTTTTTTTTTTGCAACTATAAATATCATTCCTAGTCATTAACGAGGCAATTTTGAATCGGATGAAGGATTGACAAACGCATTGCATATGCTCCGTGTTGTGGCGCAAGACTTTGTGGAGGGATTTCATAAAATAAAACCTCGAAATTTTGACCAGACAAATTCACTGCATAAATTATTGGCCCTTCAATTTCAATTGTTTGATTTTTAAATATGAATGTTGGTTTCAATGTGGGAATTCCGGCGTATTCTCAAATATTTTCGACGGACCAGGCCGTTTTTTGCGCCAGCGCAGTTTTTGAAGTATAACTTTTTCATTGTCAACCAAATCCAACTTTCTTGGCATCATTCGATAGCCCTAAGTATCCTCTATTTGCCTGCAAAATTTCGAAAAATTTGGTTAAGGTTCAAAAAAGTTATGGCCAGAAAACTTCAAAAAACTGGTTTTCTAAACATTTTTGGCCGGAACTTTTTGAACCTTAATGAAAATTTTCACAATTTTGCAGCCAAATAGAGGATACTTAGGGCTATCGAATGATACCAAGAAAGTTGGATTTGGTTGACAATGAAAAAAGTTATAGTTCAAAAACTGCGCTGGCGCGAAAACGACCCCGACCCATTTTCGATATTTGTGGCTTTCTAACCGTTCATGTTCTTCAAATTTTTGTCACATTTCCAATTCTTCAGCATAAAATACACAATGCCAACGTGTGCCTCATATTTTCCATTGATTATTTAAGGGAATTTTATGTAAAAAAAAATCGCGAAATATTTAAATAAAATATGCTTAAAAAAATATTAAATTTGAATGAATATGTACAAAAACCCACAAATATGTAAATAAAATTTTTAAAATGGTAAATTTTTGGGAAAAAAAAATTCTTCGTAAAGGATGAAATAGGCACAAAATGCCATATAAAGGCCAGTTAGAGTCAGCAAAAAAAAAAAAAAAGTTTTTAGCTTGGTTTTGATGCTTCTAGGATGCCTTTTTATTTCCAAGTTTTCCATATTTTTCCATATTTCAGGTTTTTTGTCCATGTTTCCATATTTTATATCCATATTTCGGCATTTTCACAAAAAAATTCGAAAGATACGCCCCTAAGATGGAAAATTTTCTGGAAATTTTGGAAAATACACTCCTAAAATCGAAAAATTTCGAAAAAATACCAAAAATTTAGCAAAAAATTGCATTAGCAAAATGCGCTAAAAGATTTTAAAGTAAAAAATATATGTTTTTGTTTATAAATTAATTAACACCTGTTATAATAAAGGATAATCGCAGTGAGCATGCGCGGAACTGTCCAAGCGCCGGGCCTCTGCAACGGCACAAATAGAATTGCAAGCTGCGGCGGACTAAAGCTGAACTTTCCATTGAAAATGAAAAGCTGACCGTGCTGCTAAAAAAGCAAAAATTCAGCAGAGTGATAAGTAAAAAAAAAAGCGCAACAACGGAGAAAACTGCATATGTTGACGTTGAAGATTACTTTGCCGGTCAAGGACAAAAGTCAATGCTCAGCGCGAGGTTCATAAGAGCTGGAGTGTGTGTTTTTATCTGCAGGTTCAATTAGGCTTCAACGAGGGAGACGAAATTGAAGGGGGCGGAAGTTTGGGCACCAAATTAAAGATATAAAAAATAAAAATATTTTTAATTGTCTATAAATTGCAACCATCTAATTTAAAGGCATAGTAAATTTGATCAAATTAGGAATATAAAGTTTTTTAACGAATATTCACTTGATTAACCAGCCGTTTTTGCTAAACTCATTAGCTCATTGCCATTCATTCTATATTAATGCCATACATATGTATTATTTATAATTTAGAACATTACAATGCTCGGTTTGTTCAAGACTTAAAAATTTATGAGTTTAAATAGAATTAGACAGGTTCTTGTAATTTCGGGCCCAACTAAGCCGGTATTCAGTTCTAAGTCCAAACAGAAATTAGAACACTTTAAATCTACGTTTAAACAGCTGTAAGAATTCAATAAATAATAAGATTGCTAGGTTTCCATACATAATTTTTTTAATTTTCAAGAACATATAAATTTTTAAGCAAAGGGTTGTTAAAATTTAGTAAATTTTAATGATTTATATAACATTTTATATATTTATTTTGTTTTATTTTTTTGAAATCCCTTACTCTGGTGCCCAAACGTCCCGGTGCCCAAATATCTGGTGCCCAAACTTCATGTCGCCGAAATTGAAGAGGTCATCGTTGCGGAGGTTTTTACAGATTTAACACAAAATACAAATTAGGCAAAAAATTCATTCCCTTTGCTGGGAGGGTAACAAAATTATAGAATCAACTCGATAAAGAACTAATAAAAACAAATTCTCTAAATCAATTTAAAACAAAACGAAAAAACTTCACTAGGGTAATATGTAAGACCGGAAAAGCTAGAATTATAACAAATTCCTAAGTGATTTGGTATTTTTATATTTTGATCTCATTTGACTTTGACCCTCAATTTATTAATTTAATTATTTTCACATTTTTGTCTTTTTTAATTCATGTGATCATCCATATATTTTGTAACTTACTCTACGACACATTTAACTGAATAGTCGTCAGAGTAAGTGGTTCTCACCCTTCTGATGACCTTTTTTATTTTTACGAATAAAAAAAAATATTTAAATTTAATTATTTTAAAGCAATTTTTTAATTGAATATTATTAATAACTTTAAAAATTTTCAAATAACAATAATATAATTCTGAGGTTCAACTTTTCTTCAATGTTTTTCTTCTAAGATACTGCTCGAAATAGATGCTATTTTCCGTACCATTAATAAAATGCAGAATAATTTTTGAATTTTAACATTAGTGGAAAAGGAATAGAGAATAGGGATGAAAGAAAATTTATGGGAAAAAATGTATGAAATTTATGGATAAACGAATGAAGAATTTAAATCTACGAAAACATTGGGTGAAATTTTGAAAGAAAATTAGTAGATTTGTTTTTTTCTAGTAAATCCTCTAGTAAGCTTTTACTTGACAATCAACTTGATAGGTTCAAGATTTGAAATTGAAATTTTCGTTTCGATCTATTTTTTTTTTTGGTCGGAGATGGAATATTTTTATAGTATTCTTTTTTTGTTTATTTTTTAAAAATAATTGTCAAATTAAATTTATTATTTTTCGAGACCGAATTGAATTGTATAATTAATAGGGCTGCCAAAAATATGTACAAAAAGTGGTCCAAATATGTACATAAATATGTAAGAAAAATCCCAAAATATGTAAAAAAAAAACCTCAAATATGTAAATAAAATTTTTTTTAATGGTTATTTTTTGGGAAAGAAATTCCCAGTAAAGTATGAAATAGCCAAAAAATGACATAAAAATTATTTTTTTGGTATTTTTAGGCAACATTTTCAAACTTATTTTTTCTTTATAAATTTTCAAAATATGTAAAAAAATGAAAATAGGTACAAAAATATTTGCCGAAATTTGGATTTTTTTTTGAGGATTTCCAAAAATTTCCGTAAAAAATACTCAAAATATGTAAAAAAATGAAAATATATATCAAAAAATCCAAAATATGTATAAAAACCCCGAAATATGTAAAAATATGTAAATAAAAGTCCCGGTTTTTGTTCGCAAACACAAAAAAGAAAGTGTTTTTCCTGCTATTTAGAGCAAGGAGAATCTAGGAAAAAAAATATGTATTTACATAAAATTGGCAGCCCTAATAATTAAATTTAAATATTTTTATAGACACTGAGACTATTTTCGGTTCGTAATGTGAAAACCGCAACAGAGTCGGACTCAAGGGTCAATGGCAAAAAGAAAAGGGCTGAACATGCAGCCAAAACTAAAATAATATTTAACATCATTTTCAATATTTAGTAAATAATGTAAACAATTAACTAAATTCATCCAAAAATTTTAGAAATTAAGAATTTCAATATGTGAAATCAGTTTAAATTTCAATCAATTCAATTAAAAAAATTGGGAGCTCGAATTTTGATAAAATTATAAAAGATAATTCAAAAAAATAAATTATCACTATTCTAAAAAAAACTTTAAAAAAAAAAATTAGAAAAAAAAAATTTAAAAAAATAATAATAAACAAATTTTTTTTAATGTAATAATTAAAAAAAAAAAATAATAAAAAAAATTCTATGGCTTATTATTTAAGAATTACGAATTCATAAATAGACCAATCGGAACGATAACCTTGTATCTGATCAACTTTTATCATAATTATAATTTCCTATTAATTTGATTTATTTAATTGTTAAACAAAACATTTTTATTCATTTTATTTTTATTAATCGCTAATTAATTTAAATAATTAAGAAAATTATTTTTTATTAAAATGAAAAGTTAAAAATTATTGGTGACGAATTTGGGTATTAGCATTTCGTATTATCGTCATATGGATTGGACGAATAACATTGATGTTGTTGATTGGATTGACATTATTATGCATTTGGGCCGTACCAATTGTTTGAACAACTAAAAATATATAAAATAAAAAATGATATTTAAATAATTAAATAAATAAATATAAAATACAAAAATAATTTGAGAAAACTTTACCATTATTTTTTCGAAAACGATCAAACATTGCACCGAATTCTTTTTTGAACACTTGGCGATATTCAATGCTTAAAAATTAATTTAACAATTAAAAACAAATATATTTATTTTGATTATTTAAATAATAAATAGTAAAAAAAGCAAAATATAGATATTAATTAAATTTAAATTTTTAAAATAAAATATAATGAAAAGGTAAAAAAATAATATATTTTTGTTGATAATTAACACCTGTTAAAATAAAGGACAATCGCATTTGATCCAGCAGAAGCATTCAACAAAATGCCAGCAATAAAACCAAATTGCCATGCACGAATTGGGGAACTTAAAAATTGAAAATTTTTAATTTTAAAATTCAAAAAATAATTTTATATTTACCCGAAAAGTGAGCCAAATGCATTGATAAACTGATACATGGCCAGCGTTAACAAATATCCTCCAATATTAATCAATAAAATGATGATCAATGAACGTAACACGCGTGTATTCGTTTGTTGGGTTACTGTAAAATAATTTGAATTTTATTTATAATTTTGACAAAATGCCAAGGATTTACCGCCATCTTTGCATCGGATGATCACAAAAATTGCCACATAACACAAAATGCAGCAAAAACAGAGAATGAATGTGCCGCCGATGAATAAGTACCACGCATGGCCCTGAAGAGTTTCGGCCACAAAACCAGTGGTGTCACTGGAAAAAATAAAAAATTTAAAAATGTTTTATTTAACTAAAATAAAATTAATAATAAATTAAATTGAAAAATAAAACATTAATCATTGATTTAAACAATTGCCTACTCATCAGCATATTCAAAT
The DNA here is from genome assembly GCA_023374025.1 of Heterodera schachtii. NCBI lineage: Eukaryota > Metazoa > Nematoda > Chromadorea > Rhabditida > Heteroderidae > Heterodera > Heterodera schachtii. Next base: position 393,716 of record SIJG01000106.1, read on the forward strand.
GCAACTGCGAGCACATAAAGCACTGTAAATGTGCCGTAAATTAAGCAAATGAACAAATGGCCAAGCAAATATGGGAATTTGTATTTAGTGAAAATGGCCGAATGTCTGTAAATTTTGTTAAAATATAAATTAAAATAAATAATTTTATTTTAAAATTATTCCCATACTTATGTGGTGAAATGACAGCAAAAAGGCGATCAACCGCAGCACAAAGCATTGCCATTAAGCCACAATTCAAAGCAAAAATCATTGGCTAAATTTTGAAAATTAAAATTAAATTTGGAAAATTCAAAATTTACCGTCATAATTAAGTCAGCAGTGAGCAAACTGACAAAATTTGTGCCCGAAATGACAACAACCAGGAAAAAAGTGTGCCCAATTTGGTGGACCAATTCACAAAGACAAATCAATGCCATCAGAAAATTGGCGGAGCCTCGGAGAGAACTGAAAAATGGGAAATATAATTAATTTAAATTAACTAAATGAAATTTAAATGTTTAAAAATGCCCTGGCATTTGCCTGGATTTGGCAGTGACCACCAAAACTGTGCCGTTCAACACAATGCCAACCAACGCAACCAAATTCAGCGCAACGGCAGGCACAATCAAATCGGCGGACGGACCGGCGAAACGGTAGGCCAAATAAAGCTGAAAACATTGACTTTTATGAAAATTAATAATATTTATAAAAAATGACTTATTTTTTTATACTTAAATCTATGTTTTAATTATTTTTTAATATTGAAAATTTATTTTATATTTTTAATTATTTTTTATATTTATTTTACCGCATTGTCTGAGCTGGTGTTAAATGATGGCATTTTTGTGCTTAATTTGGCGGATTTTCGGCATTTAAATTTCCAAAAAATTTTTCCCTGCGGCGCCCATCGGCACCGCCGGATTCCATTGGACCATTATTTTTTTGGAGATTTGACCCCAAAACGGCAAAAAATTTGTCATTTTTTGCACAAAATCGTTTACAAATTCCTTAGAGACAAATTTGAATTAAAAAAATGAACTGCCCAATGTCAACCGTCTAATATGAACTTTTTAATTGTCGACCAAATCTAACAATCTTGGTATGATTTGAAAGCCCTTCACAAGCGCTAAAGCCTTACAAAAAGCGAAAAGATTTTCTAGCCTGAAAAAAGATGTTAAGATAAAATTTCAAAAATTTCGAATTTTTTGCAATTTTCAGTTATAACTTTTTTATTAATTGTCTCATGGCCAAACAATAGCTTAGAATGAGCTTCTAAACATGTAAGCTTTCGAATGATACCAACAATGTTAGATTTGGTAAACAATGAAAAAAGTTAGAACCCAAAAACTCGGGCTAGCGCCAAAACGTCTGCGCCAATACGATACAGACCCGGAGCCGGTGAGGGCAGGGTAGGGTCGGTAGTTCAGCAGCTGGTAGAACACTGGTCCAGAAAACCAGAGACGCCGGTTCAAAGCCGGCCCACCCCATAGTTTTTCCCTGAAAGGCTTCCCCAGCCCGTTCATATATTAAAACACTCTAGAACAAAAAGCATAAATTTGCTAATGAAAGGAGTCAATTACAAATTGATTTATGTTTCTGAGAGATTAGATAAACGAACAAATTTTAAAGGCTTTTATATGACATTATTATTTTTGTATTTTTCAGTGTATGTAATTAAAATTCTGACTTTTAAAGTTGAAACGGAAATAGTTTTATTTAGGGAAACTTTTAAGTTGTATTTGATCAGAAATTCAGTGAGCTAAATGATACTATTAATTAATCTTCACACAAAATTCAAATTATTTTAATTATTCCCATCCAACTTGATGAGAAGGACGTCAATTAAAAGTTAAATTTCCCATGTTATTTAACAATAATGTAAATCTAAAAGTGGCAACAAATTTAACATGCCGTTCTTTTTTTTTTGAATTTAATTAAATAATATTTCCAGGGATTTTTCAAAAGGTCAAAATGCCATTCTGGCACATTGACATATTTAATTTTTTAATACAAATTTTGAAAAATATCACCGATACATCAATTTAACAATAATAATAATTTTGAGACGAATAAAATTGCATATAAAATATCAAAAATATTATTTAGCAACAAATAAATTTTTAAGTTGTTTAATTCAACGTTCAGGTCTTTATTTAATATGATAAACAAATTTTTTTTTTGTCTTATAATTTTTATTTCCAAAACTGAAAAAATAATAATTTCCAACAATTAAACTTCTTACCAATTGCCAAAAAAGCCAAAATAAATCCTCAAAAACCCGCAAAATTTCAAGCATCATAAAACCCTCAAAATCTCTTTTAAAAAACCAATCTTAACTGAGGAGCCTCACATTTGGGAATTCTGTTAATTCCTTATTTGATACTTTTATTACAAAACTTAAAATATATTTTTAATATTTTTAATCTTAAAATTTTACAATTTTTATTCCTACTCTTCGAAATATTTCAACATTTTTTACATTAATTTTCTATTTAATTAGAAAATAATTAACTATTTTCCGGTTGGCTCATCGCCGTCATCCCTCCCCAATTCGGAGGTGGAAGAAGTGCCATTCCGACGCATTTTGATGAAGCCGTTATGTGCCAACCGCAGCAACAATGATGCCGAAGAGCAACAGCAACAACAACAACAGCAGTCGACTTTGTGCTAAATTTGTGTTTTATGCCGCCAAATTTGGACGAACAAAACATCAAAAACCCCAAATATGTCAATTTTTTCTGAGTATTTTCCCAAATCCCGGCGTAAATATTGTGAAATGATTATTTTGAACAGTTTTTTTAGAATTTAAAAATATTATTTTATCGATAGCTTTTTTTTGTCTATCATTTTTTTATTTATTTTTATTTTTGCATAATCGATGAATAAAATTAAATGATTAAAATATTTCAATGTCCCTTCAATATTCAAGGAATCGAAATTTTTTTTCTCGAAAATTTACTTCTTTTTTTTTGTCAAAAAAATATTATTAATTAAATCCAGCTTATTTTTTCCTTTTTTGTGACTAGACTACCATCCCTAATTATGTATAATTTTCAGTGTTTTGTCCGATTTTTCCCATGGTCTAAACATCAAAATCAAATGATTATTCTATAATAAAAACACAGCTCATTGTTCTGATATGTATTTTTTCAAATTTTTCTTTCGGTGAATGAATTTAAACAATTAAGAAATTATTTATTTTTTTTTGAAAAATTAGTGACGAATTTGGATGGTATTCACATTCCTAATTATGGTCATTTGACTTGAACGGATAACATTGTTGTTGTTGTTATTGTTGCTTGGGTTGACATTTCGCATTTGGACCGTACCAATCATTTGAACAACTAAAAAAGATTACGGTAAATTGGTATTTAATTAATTAAAAAATGGTAAGTTTGAAATTAAAAAAAGGCAAATTCTAAACAATGTTACCATTATTTTTTCTGAAACGACTAAACATTGCGCCGAATTCTTTTTTGAACATTTGGCGATATTCAATGCTTAAAATATTAGGTTAACAATTAAAAACAAATTTAATTATTAAATTTAATATTTTAAATAATAAATAATGAAAAAATTAAAATAAATTTTTGTTGATAAATTAACACCTGTTAAAATAAAGCACAATCGCATTTGATCCGGCAGAAGCATTCAACAAAATGCCAGCAATAAAACCGAATTGCCATGCACGAATTGGGGGACTTAAAAATTGAATATTTTAATTTAAATAAAATTGAAATAAAAATTTAAATTGATCATTATTATTATTATTATATTTATCCAAAAAGTGAGCCAAATGCGTTGATAAATTGATACATGGCCAACGTAAACAAATACCCGCCAATATTAATCAACAAAATGATGATCAATGACCGCAACACTTTTGTGTTCGTCTGTTGGCTTACTGTAAAAAGTATTTTGAATTTATTTAAAATTTTGGCAAAATGCCAAAGATTACCGCCATTTTTGCATCGGATGATAACAAAAATGGCCACATAACACAAAATGCAGCAAAAACAGAGAATGAATGTGCCGCCGATGAATTAGTACCACGCATGGCCCTGAAGGGTTTCGGCCACTAAGCCAGTGGTGTCACTGGAAAATTTGAAAATAATAATTAATAATAATTAAAGAAAATAAAAATTAATTAAAAAATAAACAATTAAACATTTTCTATTTTAATTGGAACTAATGGCCTACTCATCAGCATATTCAAATGCAAATTCGAGCACATAAAGCACTGTAAATGCACCATAAACTGTGCAAATGGACAGATGGCCAAGCAAATATGGGAATTTGTACTGCGCAAAAATGGCCGAATGCCTGTAAAATATTTAATAAAAATGTGAAATTTATAATAATTTTATTTTAAAATAACTCCCATACTTAAATGGCAAAAGGACGGCAAAAAGTCGGTCAATTGGGTGCTAGGTCGTTTCCTAAAAACCGCCACATTGGGCGTTTCCTAAATCCGCCAGGGCGTTTCCTAAAACCGCCAAGTGGTAGTAAAACAAAAAAAATTAAGACATATAAATTCATATCTTGGCCCAATTTCAACCAAAATTAATATTTCAAAGTATCATTCAATAGCTCTATGTATTATCTATCAGAATATTAATTTTCAAAATTTTTTAAAATAGTATAAAAAAAGTTATGGTTATTAAATTCCACAAAATCTTAAGTCGGGATTTATTGTCCAGAACTTTTTTAAAACTCAATGAAATTTTTTGAAATTTTAAAGTTAAATAGATTAAATAGAGTACTTGAAATTCTAAAAAGAAAATTTATTCTAATTGCGTCTGAAAAAAGTTATAAAGCATTGAACAGGCTATGTTTTTTGCTATGGTCATGCAAAAAAATTTTGACTCAAAACTTATTGAAAATTTATCACCATAACTTTTTTAATTTGTAAAAAAAAAATTTCTAACTTAATATTCTTGTAGAGAACACCTTGTGCTATCGAATGATACCATGAAATATTTATTTGGTTGAAAAAGAACCAAGATATGAATTTATATGTCTTACATTTTTTGTTTTTCTACCCATTGGCGGTTTTTAGGAAACGACCCAGCACGGGTCAATTGCAGCACAAAGCATTGCCATTAAGCCACAATTCAAAGCAAAAATCATTGGCTAAATTTTGAAAATTAAAATTAAATTTGGAAAATATCAAAATTTACCGTCATAATTAAGTCAGCAATGAGCACACTGACAAAATTTGTGCCCGAAATGACAACAACCAGGAAAAAAGTGTGCCCAATTTGGTGGACCAATTCACAAAGACAAATTAAAGCCATCAGAAAATTGGCGGAGCCGCGGAGGGAACTGAAAAATGGGAAATGAAATTAATTTAATATGAAAAATGCCATGGCATTTACTTGGATTTTGCAGTGACAACCAAAACTGTGCCGTTCAAAACAATGCCAACCAACGCAACCAAATTCAGCGCAACGGCCGGCACAATTAAATCGGCGGATGGACCGGCGAAACGGTAGGCCAAATAAAGCTGAAAAATTGAGTTCATGAAAGTTTAAAATAATATTATAAAAAATTAATTATTTTTATTGTCTTAAATCTAGATTTTATATTTTAATTATTTTTTTAATATTTACTTTTGTATTTTAATTATTTTTTATATTTATTTTACCGCATTTCCGGCGCTGGTGTTCATTGAGGGCATTTTTGTGCTTAAAAAATTTAATTATTGATGCTGTAATACACTTTTTAAAATTTTGAAGTTCAATTGCAAATGGACTAAAAATATAAATGCAAATTATACAAAAAAATGGAAATATTTATATGGAAATGTATCCGCTTCAACACAAGCTAAATTTCTTGGGCTTAGGTCTATGCTTAAGCTTTATTTTGTAAAATTTATAGGCGCCATTTAAGCTTCAAAACCTTTATTTAATTATTAAGGAAATAAATTTAACGCTAAAATGAACTATAATATATTTCAAAAAAAGCTTACAAAATTAATTTTAATTTTTTAACATTTAGAGACCAAATTTGAGCCAAAATAACTGTTTAATGCCAACAATCCTCTGATATGAACACTTATAACAAAAAATCAGAAATTATTAAAATTTTGCTAATGAAAGGAGTCAATTACAAATTGATTATGTTTTCTGAGAGAATTTTAATGCTTTTATATTGAATTATATTTTTGTACTTTCAGTTCTAATTAAAATTGTAACTTTTCAAGTGGAAACGGAAATGGTTTTATTTCGGGAAACTTTTGTATTTGACCAGAAATTTCAACCAGCTAAATGATACTATTAATTAACCTTCACACAAAATTCAAATTTTCACATCCGTTTTATCAGAAGGACGTCAAATAAAAAACTAAAATTTCCTATGTTATTTAACATTTAATGAAAACCTAAAAATGGCACCAAATTTAACATGCCGTTCTTTTTTTTTGAATTTAATTAAAAATATTCCCACGAGTTTTTCAAAAGGTATCTTGCCATTCTTCTGGCACATTGATAGTATCTGTACATATTATTTAATTATAATTACTTAATTAGTCTTGATTAAAGAGTTTGGTGGGCAGGAGCCACATTGTTTAAAATTAACTTATTTAAATTTAAAAGCAAAATATTTAATATTTATTTAATAATAAATATAAAATCCTTCGTTCATAATTAATATTGTTATATATAGGTTGTAAGTTAAAGCTATTTAGATTCCGTAGGATAAATAGTGATCGAAACGGGCCAACTGCGTCTGGCCAACTGCGTCTTGGGGCCAACTGCGTCTGAGCCAACTGCGTCTCGCCAACTGCGTCTGGCCAACTGCGTCTTAGTAGTAAAAGGGCCAACTGCGTCTCAGTTGATTAAATATCAACATTTTTTACAGAAAGTTTTTAAAAAAATAAAAATAACAATAAAGTATTTTATCTATTCATTTGGTAATTGCTATAAATGCCTCTAAGCATTTCAATACTCAATTTTGGTTAAATTAGTTAAAATCCCGCATATACAAATTTGCAATGGGACTGAATGGTGTGGGGGGAGGTGGCTCTCATGGCAATGGTGGAGAACATTGGTCCCGAAATTTTTTTTTAAGCTTAGGAAAATTATTTATAAGGATAATCTGAAGCGATGAGCACGAATCTGGCTTCATCCTTTATTTATTTTATTATGACGATTATTTTCGCGTTATTTTCTCATTTAAATATTTATTTGTTGTCATTTTATCCTTTTCATATTTTTCTTCATTCGAAAATTGTATTCGAATTTTATATCAATGTTTTATGTTTTCATTTTATATTGAATTTATTATTTAGGTTTTATGAAATTCTCCTTTAATTTCCTGATAAATTCCCCAACTTTGATTACTCTTGGCTTTAAAGCTGCTGTTATAAACAAGCAGTTAATATTTGACTTTAAAACCAAAGTGGTGCTGAATTGGAATTATTCCCTCAAATCCAATCCCCAACTCTGATTTCCTATTCCCTCGCCCACAACATCCTCTCCTTTCTCCAACGTGGCACTCCTGGAAAAACGACGTAAAATCCAACCTCTCGGCGCCGAATTGCAAAAACCGATTGTGTGCAAGTGACATTTTGAAATTTGGTCAACACCAATTGTGGAGGATTTTTTGTTTTGAACTTTTTCTTTCTCCTTTTCATTTGAAAGTTTAGGCATTTATGGAGCCAAACAATTTTGAGCAAAGATATAATTTCCGACCGCTCCGCCCTGTCAATTACGTGGAGCAAGAAGACGAATCTTCGCATTCCCGCCACAGCCGACGAAATGGCACTGAACAAAAACATGGTTTAAATTTGGGCTCTCAAATCCATTCAGAAAACAGGCACAATCAAAATCCCTTCTCACAAAATTTCGAAAACATTGTCCGCCAACAAGTGGGAGTGCAACAAAATGTCGAAGAACAAATGCAGCTCGCAGTGTTCCGACCTCCCAACCAAAATGATGCCCAAAGTTTCGGAAATCCTCGGGCTCATTCAACCCCTCAAAATGTTTCACCGCACATTTCGTACAATGGCCAACAAGAAAATTTCGAGCAAAACCAAAATTGGAATCCGGATGCGAACCGATTTGGGAATCACCGCCGCCAAAACCCTCGAATTTTCGTTAACTCACAAATGGCGAACAATCTTAATTTTTCCGCACGAAATTCCCAAAATTTTGTGCCAAATCGGGAAATAAGGGCACAACCGGTTCGGAATGCTCATAATCCCGGATATGAAGAAGTGATTGGTGAGCAAAACTGCAACGGTCGAGAAATTGGTATGAATTACCCAATTCAGAATGCTCGAAATTTCGTAAACGGTCCAAATTTCCCAAATTATGATCCGGTTCGGAACATCAACCAACCAAATTATCGGCAGCTCAATTCCAGCCGTTTTTGCCCGACCAAATTCCGAACGTTCAAAATTTCCAATTCGTCCCTCCACAAAATTTCCAGCAAAATCAAGTTCCTGATATTGTGATGGAATTGCATAAAGTGACTTTGTCGAACCAATATGCAAACACACTCCGAGAAATCCCAAATTTGTATGGAACGGAAGGCCGCGATAAAATTAAGGATTTTTTCTTAAATGTTCAAATGTGTGCTGGAGATTGGAGGCCCAAAAAGCAAAAAGAGTTGCTGCAAACAAAGTTGAAGGGAAAAGCTTTGAAAGCGTACCACATTGCGCTGAACAAATTTGGAAATGAAGCAAATTTTGGAGTTTTAAAAACCGAAATTATGTCAATTTTGAGAGAAACGGACTACAAAGAGGCCAATGCTTTTTCGGAATTGACACAGAATGGCAAAAGGAAGCCGAACGAGGAAATTGTCAAATTTGGTGAGCGCATTCAGAGTTTGGTGAATTGTGCGTACATTGGTTTGGACGAATATCAATTGGACGAAGTGGCAAAAAAGCATTTCATTTCAAATGTAAATGATGTGAATTTGGCCAGATTTTTGGAATGCCAGACCAAACCAAACCAAACCTTTGATGAGCTTTTGATGATGGCCAACCGGTTGAGTCTTATTGAGGACGGGAAAAACCGGGAACGAAACGAATCAGTGGGAATTCCTGTTCAATTTCAACAACCCGGCCCACAGCTAAACCGTACTGTCCAATTTCAAAACCCAAATTACGGACAAGGTTTTGAAAGAAATTTTCCAAATTTTGGGATGAGAGCGCAAAATAATTTCTTTTCAAATCGACAAAGTGGCTTCCAAAAGGAACAATTCCAACAGGAAAACCGAAATTATCGCCCCAATCAGAATTCTGATCATTTTCAAAACCAAAATTCGGTCCGTTATCAAAATTATCCCCCCAAAAACACAAATCAATTGCTGCCAAACCAACGAAATGGCTTTCAAAACAATAATTTTTATGAAAGCAACTCAAATTCCCGGCCAAATCAACATTTTGTTAATTTTCAAAACCAAAATTTCGATCAAGAACAAGGTGCCAATGATCAAAAAATCGAGGCAATCAGCGCAAATGGAATCCAATTCGATTCCCATCAACAGTCAAATCCAATGACAATGCAGAACATGGAGTTAAATATGATTAAGGTGAAAGAAAAGGAAGTTGAAAATGCCGAAAAGAAATTAGTCAAAATTAGTCACATCGAACATAAAGAACCCCCCGCCTACGAAAAATTTTTTGATTCATTAATCGCCCATTCAACTGAATTTCCCTCGCCAAATCCGACACATATATCAAATTCTGAGTGTATTGTCATAGAGTTGAATGTTGCTGGAGTAAAAGCAACTGCGTTAACCGACTCAGCGGCCGAAACTAATGTTGCCAATCCGGAATTTTTGCATAAAATCGCAAGGGAAAAGGGAGTGAATTTGATTGATTGGGGTTTTAGTCCAAATAAAGGAAAGTCGCAAATTCCTTTCAAAGTCGAATCATTTACGGGTGGAAAAGTCCCGATGGTTGGAGTATTGAATGTGCCAATGGAGAAAGGAAATTGGCAAGGCAAAATTAATTGTGTGGTCACCAAAAAGCCCTTCCCTTATGATCTTATTCTTGGGCAAAATGCTTTAAGTGCTCTTGGGTATTACATCGGAAACGTAATGACAAACGAAATTATTAATTTTGGTGACCGTCCAAGAAATTTGAGCAATTCAGTCGAATCTCCTCCCTAAAATTGTACCACGTTCCATTCATCCAAAAATCATTTCCAACAAATCAATTTCCCATGCCAATCCCAGAAAATTCATTCAAAAGGAATCACTCAAATCAAAGATTATTCTCAATAAAGCAGACCAAATCCCGTTTGTCAAACTTCAAAAAATCCCCAAAAAGATTCCGAGCCCAGCAACCAAATTCGTCGTTAGCAAATTCCGACATAAAAATGAAGATTTGCGTGAAGGTTACATGAAAATGGAACGCCGACGTGTTTTTGTTAATTCCAAATACAAAAAAGTTTCTCACCAACTGATCAATCGCCAAAATTTTCTTCCTCCAAGCCTATTCTCAATTAAATTTTCTCGCCCATTTTTGATCAAAAATTCTCGTATTCCAATGACCCCTCAATTCCTTATCATAAGCCTTTAAATGTGGAAAAGGAGTTCCCAATGACTTAAATTTTTGTATTTGTTATTAAGTATTATTTTGTTATTATTTCATCAGCTTCGGACCGTAATATTATTCTCATAAATGGCTCATTACATCTTTTATTTTCTCTTTTAATTGTTTTTTTCTTTAATTGGCCAAAATCGTTGCCATATCCCGATCATCCCCCCCCCAATCATCGCCTTTTTATATTTTTCAGAATGTTTTTTCATCACCTCGTCAACAACGCCATCTCGCAGGCGCTCGACTTCTGCTGAACCGGGGGAGGCGCGCGACTTAAATCCGTGAGGGCACGGACCTTTGAGCGGCGGGAGACGTAGGATAAATAGTGATTTAGCCTTTATTTATTTTATTATGACGATTATTTTCGCGTTATTTTCTCATTTAAATATTTATTTGTTGTCATTTTATCCTTTTCATATTTTTCTTCATTCGAAAATTGTATTCGAATTTTATATCAATGTTTTATGTTTTCATTTTATATTGAATTTATTATTTATGTTTTATGAAATTCTCCTTTAATTTCCTGATAAATTCCCCAACTTTGATTACTCTTGGCTTTAAAGCTGCTGTTATAAACAAGCAGTTAATATTTGACTTTAAAACCAAAGTGATGCTGAATTGGAATTATTCCCTCAAATCCAATCCCCAACTCTGATTTCCTATTCCCTCGCCCACAACATCCTCTCCTTTCTCCAACGATTTAACCTATTTAAAATTAAAATCAAATACTTTTTTAATTTCAATAAAATATATTTTATTTTCAATTTAATAATATATATTTAATGGCAATGTTTTGTGCTGCGGTTGACCGACTTTTTGCTGTTATTTCAACCTTTAAAGTGAGGAAAATTAACAGTTTTTGACTCAAAATTGAGGACAAAACATAAATTAAAATGTCCCCAAGTGAGCATATAAACAATTAAAAAGAAGATCACCACACTGAAATAAGAAGTCAAAGTAATGAACAAATCACTTTTAGTTTTAATGAATTAATAATTCTGATTCAATTTTTTCGGTCAATTTTATAGGAATAGAAATAGTTTCCATTTTATTTTTAAATTGATTTAATGAATTTATTCAATAACCTTTTTATCGTGTTGGTTCTATAATTTAGTTATAAGCCCTGCAAAAGATAGAAATTTGTTTGCAAGTTTATATTTCGAATTAAGTCTATAAAAGGGAATATTAAAGCGTTTAGAAGGTTTGAATATTTCACAGGGATTCAGATCTGTTCGGCCATAAATTATTTTATTAGCCGCCGTAAACAGATCAGACAGCTTTGGCCTTCACTAAAAGAAAGTGTTAAAATTAATTTCCAAAATTTATTATTTTTGACTCCTTCCATTCACTTGGAATTTATAATTTTCTTCAATTGGTTCTTTTCATAAATTGCTATAAAATTCGTTTTTTTTTTTTGCTTAAATTTTGTTTCCAATTAAATTAAATTAAATTATCTCTTGCCGCTCTTTTTTTTGAATTTAATAAAATAATATTTCTGGCACATTGTCAAATTTAATTTTTGATATAAAATTTAAAAAGTAAGGAAAAATACAGGCGCTAAAAAATTAAAATAATATTTAACATAATTTTTAATATTTTGAAATTCATCCAAAATTTTATTGGGATCTCGAATTTTGATAAAATTATAAAAGATTAATTCATTTATACATATTATGACTTATTATTAGGGTAGGTTGGGACCGGGACCAAAACACGGACAACTGAGTACCGAAGTCCCGGTTTTGACCGGGACCGGGACTAGTCCCGGTTTTTCCCGGTTTTCCCAGCCAAAAAGTCCCGGTTTTTCAACCCGAAAAGTCCGGGTCCCGGTTTTGCTTAAAATTCCCGGTCCCGACCTACCCTACTTATTATTTATGAATTACAATCCATAAATAGAGATCAATACGGAATACTAACCTTGTTTCTGATGAACTTTAGCATAATTATTATAAATTTTCCTAATACGTAATTTGATTTATTTTAATTGTTAAATAAAACTTTTTTTTTTATTAAACTTCAATTTTTATTAAAAGGTAATTAAAATTAAATAATTAAGAAAATGATTATTCTTGTTTAGGTTTTTTAACTTAAATTGAAAATTTAAAAATTAGTGGTGACGAATTTGTGTATTAATATTTCTTATTATCGTCATTTGGCTTGAGCGGATAACATTGATGTTGTTGTTATTGTTGCTTGGGTTGACATTGCGCATTTGGACCGTACCAATTGTATGAATAACTTTAAAAAACACGGTTAAAATGACATTTAATTAATTTACTGCAAAAATAAAATTAAAAAATTTAAATTTAATTTAAAAATTGTTTACTATTATTTTTTCTGAAACGATTGAACAATGCACCAAATTCTTTTTTGAATACTTGGCGATATTCAGTGCTTAAAATATTAGGTTAACAATTAAAAACAAATTTAATTATTAAATTTAATATTTAAATAATAAATAATGAAAATGAAAAAATAAATTTTTGTTGATAAATTAACACCTGTTAAAATAAAGGACAATTGCATTTGATCCGACAGAAGCATTCAACAAAATACCAGCAACAAAACCGAATTGCCATGCACGAATTGGGGGACTTAAAAATTGAATATTTTAATTTAAATGAAAATTGAAATTTTTTTTTATTAAATTTACCCCAAAAGTGAGTCAAATTCATTGATAAAATGATAAATGGTCAACGAGAACAAATACCCGCCAATGTTAATGGACAAAATGATGGCCAATGACCGCAACACTTTTGTGTTCGTCTGTTGGGTTACTGTAAATAAATTATTTTTTGAATTTGGCATTATATGGGATGCCAAGAAAAAAATACCGTCATTTTTGCATCGGATGATCACAAAAATGGACACATAACAACAAGTGCTACCCAATGAAATAATGAGTGTGCAGTTGAAGAATTTATACCAAACGGGGCTCATCAAAGTTTCTGCCACCATTGCGGTGGTTGGACTAAAAAATTTAAAATTAATTAAATTTAATTGCGCCATACTTTCCCGCATTTTCGAATGCATAAGCGAGCAAATAATTCAGTGTAAATGCACCATAAATTGTGCAAATTAACAGATGACCAAGCAAATATGGCACTTTGTATTTAGAACAAATGGAGGAATGTCTAAAATGAAAAAGAGAACAAATAAATAATAAAATATCATGGTTTACCCAATTATTTATGGTTAATTAGTATCTATGTATTTTAATTAAATCAAATATTTTTTTAAAATTCGTTTCTTCCATACTTAAAAGGCAATGCAACAGCAAAAAGGCGATCAAAAGCAGCACAAAGCATTGCCATTAAGCCACAATTCAAAGCAAAAATCATTGGCTAAAAATTGAAAATTAAATTTAATAAATTTGGAATTTAAAATTTACCGCCATAATTAAGTCAGCAGTGAGCAAACTGACAAAATTTGTGCCCGAAATGACAACAACCAGGAAAAAAGTGTGCCCAATTTGGTGGACCAATTCACAAATACAAATCAATGCCATCAGAAAATTGACGGAGCCGCGGAGGGAACTGAAAAATTTGAAATGAGAAATTAAAAATATTAATTTTAAAATTAATTAAATTATAATTAAAATGCCCTGGCATTTGCCTGGATTTGACAGTGACCACTAAAACTGTGCCGTTCAAAAGAATGCCAACCAAAGCAACAATATATATTGCAACGGCCGGCACAATCAAATCGGCGGACGGACCGGCGGAACGGTATGCCAAATAAAACTAGGGGAAAAATTAAAATTAATTTAAAATAAAATTATTAAAATTTTAATACCTTATCATTTGAACTGGTGTTAATTGAGGCCATTTGTTGGCCAATTGTTTATGCCAATTAATTTTAAAAACGAATTCAAAAGGACTGATTGTAATTTCTTTTCTTTTTTATTTTTAAATGCTATCAATTCCAAATTCAATTCCAACATCTGGTTTAACACCTATCATTTATCAAATTTAAAATCTTTTTTAGTTTTTGTTCATACGATTCACTTTAAACAAATTACCATTAATTCGTTTTGGCTTAAAAATTGTTTCCAATTAAATTAAATTTGCTTTGGGACATAATAAAAATTAATTCAATTTCTTTTTAGTGACAGTTCAATTGTCATATGAGTTGCGATTTCATTATTTAAAATTAAGTGTACAAAATATTCAAGAAAATATTAGAACAAAATTTGTGTTAATTGAAGATATTTATGCTGTATTTTTTGGCTAATTGATGAATTTCAACCCATAGGAAGAGACAAAAAGTCATGGGGCCTCAAAACTGAAATTTTATGCCTAAGGTTTATTATTTTTTTGCTGCCATAACTTACCTTTTTTTTATAGACTAATTATTAATTCATTTTGGCTTAAAAATTGTTTCCAATTAAATTAAGTTTGCTTTTGTGACATATTAAAATTAATTAAATTTCTTTTTAGTGACAGTTCAATTGTCATATGAGTTGCGATAGGGAATCACCCGAACTGTAACTCGGAAAATGTATATAAATTTGGTATCATTGTATAGAGGAGCATGGTCACTTATATTGTGAATTTTTAATATTACGCTCCCATAGGAAGAGACCAAAAAGTCATGGGGCCTCAAAAACTCTTATTTATAATAAAGAAAAACTATCATAGATTTTTAGTCTTAAAAATGATTATTTTAAATATGTAGTTATATTATACATTAATTAAAATTTTTATTTTATGTTGGATTTGAACCCGAGCTATTAAAATGCGAATTTAACCAACTGAGCCAGCAATTTTAAGCGAGCACGCAGCCAAATTTTCAATTTTTAAGGCCTCATTAAATTTTTGCTTAATATTAAAAATTCACAATAAAAGTAGACCCTGCTCTATTCAATGATACCAAATTTATATACGTTTTCCGAGTTACAGTTCGGGTGGTTTTCCCTTGTGAGTAGTTTTTTTTTTTTGAATTTAAGTCCATTATCCCACGCTAATATGAGAATTAATTCTCTCTAATAAAATGTCTTCTATAAAATTTTAAAATTTCAATATCAAATTGGACTCCCTGGACGTAAGTCATTTTTTTTCAATTTCCAATTTTTTGGCGTAGGTTTTCCATTTCAGTCCCATTTTTGTTTGACCAATGGTTAAGTGCCATAATTTACTTTTTTTTTTATTGGACTAATTATTCATTCGTTTTGGCTTAAAAATTGTTTCCAATTAAATTAAATCTGCTTTGGTGACATATTAAAAAGTAATTTAATTTATTTTATTGACAGTTCAATTGTCATATGAGCTGAGAGTTCATTATTGAAAAATTAAATAAATTAGAAAAAATGTTCGAGAAATATTAGCGTTTCTACATAATTAAGTCAGCAGTGAGCACCCTCATAAAATTGTGCCCGAAATAACAATAACCAGGAAAAATTTGCCCAATCTAGTCGATCAATTCACAAAGACAAACTCACACTAAAACTGTGCCGTTGAACAGAGTGCCAACCAATTTTTGCAAAAAAAAAACCAAAATAATTCAGTATCAGTCATGCGGGTCTGACTGAACCCATGGTAAATGGGTCTTAAAATGTAAGAGGAAAAAATGCATCAAATTAACATATTTTTGCTGGACTTTTCATTTGATCGATTTTTTCTGATCAATTTGGGGGATCAGAGCAAAAAAAAAAAAGCCCAAAACTGACAACAGAATGAACTTGAGATATATTTGATTTGAAATTATGAAACTAGAATTTGATAAAAATTTAGCCTTTTTAGCTTTAAATCCACTTTTTTGGTACTTTAGTGTATTTTTTAATTTGTTTTAGCAAATATTCAATATTTTTGGAATTTTTGAGTGTTTAAAATTTAATTTTTGTCAGTTTTTAGAGTCTATATTTGGCCACTTTTGAGCTTTTTAGTCCATGTTTTATGTCCATATTTGATTTTGAGCCCTAGTCATAACTAGGGCTCAAACAAATATTTTCTTGAAGGAGCTCAAAAAACGCATTTCTGCGCTTAATTTTTTTTTATTTTAGTCAAAAGCTCGATTCTTTATTCAATATAAAAACAATTTTTTAAATAATTTTTATTTCTAAAAATTGAAAAAATGACGATTTCCAACAATTATTTCTTATGCTGATTTGCGAGGAGAGCAAAACTGATTTCTGAATTAACAATATTGCAAATCAATAAAATAATTACTCTCCTTCTCCGCATCTGTTGTTAATTATTAAAAAGTTGCTTCAAATCGTATAACAACTTGACAAAAATTTGACAGCCGACGCATTAAATTTCCTATTAAAGTCGGAAAATTTTCACTTTTATAGGTATCTTTTTTTAAAATAATCTTTGGTCTTATTGTATGAAAAATTAATTTTTTTTTGATTAAAAATGAAATTTTTATAAATTAGTGGTGACTAATTTGTGTATTAACATTTCTTATTATCGTTAATTGGCTTGATGATAGCATTGAGGTTGTTGTTGATGGGTTGACATTGTGCATTTGGGCCGCACCAATTGTATGAATAACTAAAAAAGATTACGGTAAAAATGGCATTTAATTCATTTAAAATAAAATGAAAAAGGTTTAAATTTTAATTTAAAAATGTAATATTACCATTATTTTTTCTGAAACGACCAACAAATTGCATCGAATTCTTTCTTGAACACTTGGCGATATTCTGTGCTTAAAATAATATTTTAACAATTAAAAAGAAATATATTAATTAAATTTTAATATAAACGAAAAAAAATAAAAATATATTTTTATTTGATAAATTAGCACCTGTTAAAATAAAGGACAATCGCATTTGATGCGGCAGAAGCATTCAATAAAATGCCAGCAATAAAACCGAATTGCCATGCACGAATTGGGGAACTAAAAAATTGAATATTTTAATTTAAATGAAAATTGAAAATTGAAAAAAATCTTTATTATATTTACCCCAAAAGTGAGCCAAATACATATAGCAATTGATACATAGCCAACGTGAACAAATAACCGCCAATGTTAATCAGTAAAATGATGATCAATGACCGTAAAACTCGTGTGTTCGTTTGTTGGGTTACTATAAACGTATTTTGAAATTACCAAATAAAATGCCAAGAAAATAAATGCCAAAAAATGAATGCCAAAATTTACCCCCATTTTTGCATCGGATGATCACAAAAATGGCCACGTAACAACAGGTGCTACAAAATGAAATAATGAATGTGCCGGCGAAGAATTTATGCCCAACGGGGCCCTGCAGAGATTCGGCTAACATTCCGGTGGTTGGACTAAAATAAATTTGGAAATTAAAATTAATTTTAAAAATTGCGCCATACTTTCCCGCATTTTCGAATGCATAATCGAGCACAAAATATTGAATTAATGCACCGTAAATTATGCAAATGAACAGATGGCCAAGTAAATACGGTAATTTGTATTTAGTGAAAATGGAGGAGTGACTAAAAAATAAAATAAGTAAACAATTAATATATTAATTAGGGTTAATTAGTGTTTTTGGGGATGGTCATTAATCTAATATATTTTAAAATGTTTACATACATACTTAAATGGCAAAGCTACAGCAAAAAGTCGGTCAAAAGCAGCAGAAAATATTGCCATTAAGCCGCAATTTGAGGCAAAGAGGACTGGCTGTAAATTTTGTAAGATTTAAAATTATAATTTAGAACTAAATTTAAATTAAATTTACCGCCAAAATTAAATCAGCGGTCAGCAAACTGACAAAATTTGTGCCCGAAATGACAACAACCAGGAAAAAAGTGTGCCCAATTTGGTGGACCAATTCACAAAGACAAATCAGTGCCATCAGAAAATTGACGGAGCCGCGGAGGGAACTGAAAAATGGGAAATTAAATTTATTTAAAATTAAACAAATTAAATTTGAAAAAATGCCATGGCATTTACTTGGATTTGACTGTGACCACCAAAACTGTGCCGTTTAACAGAATGCCACCCAACGCAACCAAATACAGCGCGACGGCCGGCACAATTAAATCGGCGGATGGACCGGCGAAACGGTAGGCCAAATAAAGCTGAAAAAGTAATTCTGACATAAATTTAATAAAGTTCATAATAATTAATTATTATTTTTTTATTTAGTTAAATATTATTTTATTTAATTATTATTTTTGAAATTTATTTTACCGCATTATCTGAGTTGGCGTTAATTGAGGGCATTTTATGTTGCAATTTTGGCTAATTGGTGATTTTGAATGTGCATAAAATGAATCTAAATTTCTTTTATATTATTATTCTTTAATTTTTTATTTATATTACCTTTTTTTTAGTTTGAATATAATAATATCCCACTCAAATTCTATTTGTTGTATTCAGGCCTTAACTTGCTTAAGAATTGGACGGTTTAATAAGGCCAATGGGAAATTAGAAAAAACCCCAAAAATTGTTTCCCCACAAAATTTATTTATTTAAAAAATGAAAATTAATGCAAAAAAAAAACTAATTACATTTTTTACATCTTAATAGCACATTTTGTTGAATAAGGAAACAAATTTTAATCTAACAAAAATGAACTGTCCAATTATCCAACTGTCATATGCCAGCCCTCTGAAATGAACACATTGGAACAAAAAGTAAAATTAATTTATGAAAATTGTTCTTGGAAGGAGTCAATCCAAATGATTATTGAAATTAAATTAGGCACTTTCTTTTCTAAAAGGTTAGACAAACCAAATTTTCAGAGGCTTTTAATATTAAATTAATTGTGATCTTTAATGTGGAAACGGAAATTATTTAATAGTTTTTCTGTTCTTTGCAATTTCATAAGAAAACTTTAAACCCGAGATTGCTAAAATGTTTCGAATAACTTATAATGACCATAACTTTTTTACAAGTTTGTAAAAAAATTCTTAATTAATATTCTGATAGAAAACATTTTAAGCTATTAATGCCATAAAATTTTAATTTAGTTGAAATTACGCCAAGTTATGAATTTATATATTTTACATTTTTTATTTTCCTACCGCTTGGCGGATTTAGGAAACGCCCATGGTGGCGGTTTTTATGAAAAGACCCAGCACGCTTCTCAAATACGGCGCGATGTCTTCAATGACGGACTCGGCCGATGCACAAGGCAAATTTCGTTGAAATTCAAGGCCGGAATTGCAACCGTAGAAGTGCAAACCACGTCCCGTGCCTTTTGCATTACGACCATCATAAGTGGAGAAGCTCATCGACAAATGGGTCAAAGATGGAGTGTTGGAGCAACCGACAGATTCAGATTTGAAGACTCTTTTTTTTGGTGATTGTACCCAAACCTGGAAACAAAATTCGCCTATGTTACGATTTACAAAGTCACAGTAAACCAATGGCTCGACATTCATCAATACCAGTTGCCGCGCTCGGTAAAATTGTTTAGCGTGTTAAAGGGAGGCGACAAGTTTTCAATGCTGGGTTTGAAAGCTCATAAATTATGATTTCGAACCAAAAAAATTCGAAAATCTGTTTTTTATGGCCATAACTTTTTTTAAAATTTAATGTTTTTCGCAATTTTGCATGCTAATAGAGGACCCTTAGGGCTATCTAATAATACCAATATTGTTGGATTTGGTTGGCAATGAAAAAAGTTATAGCCAAAAATTAAGCTGGCGTCGAAACGACCGGCGCCGAAACGATACAGACCCTATTGTGACCCCTTTGTTATGGCTCTCGGACATCTGGACAGTGGACATCTGGACAGTGGACATTTGGACAATCAAGTCATTTGGACAGAACCGGACAATTGGACAGTGGACATTACGACAGTGAGTGCATTTTTTCACTATTATAAATGGCTTTAGCAGCATAAAAATAATAATTTAAGGTTATACATTTAGGTAAATTGAATTTTCTTAAGTCTGATCAGTCACTAAAATAGGTAATTGATTCCTTCTAAAACCAAGATAAATTATGTTTTTTAAAAATAAATAAGATGAAATTTATTGCTGTTTATTAATGAGCCGGCCGCTTACAAATTGACAAATCGGATTAGAAGAATTGCCAAATAGCCTAAGAAAATATTTTTGTCATTGCTAAAACCATTTATAATAGTAAAAAATTCATCACTGTCGTAATGTCCACTGTCAAATTGTCAGGTTCTGTCCAAATGACTTCACAGTCCAAATGTCCACAGTCCAAATGTACGGTCACGTTCGTTATGCCCATTTAAGCCAGCCCTATTCCCTCTCCGTGCATTTCCCACATTCATTTGTTGTATTCCAATTATATGATGCCCCTCTCTACTCCGTTCGTTTTCAATTACATTTATTTTGTGGAATAAATTAATATTTAATCCTTGACTGGTGAATGGACACAATAAAAAAGTGCCGATAGGAACCGACAAAGTCATTTCGATTGGCTAATTACTCTAATAAAATTATGTGAAAATATTTTACAGCATAAACAAATGAACATTACTTGTAAATCCGTTCACTGGTTATGATTTATCCCTCTCATCTTTATTTCCTAGTTTTTACAAAATATTATTATTTCAATGCCAAAATCTAAAGAATTTATATTTTTAAACTAAAAAAAGATAAAAAAATTAAAAAATAATAATCCGTATCAATAGCGATTCATATTGATGGTTTTCACATTTGTCTGTTGGCTTAATCGGATGATTTTCATGTTGTTTTTTGGGTTGACATTTTGGACTTGGTTTTTTGCGCCAATTGTTTGGACGGCTAAAAATATTTGCAGTTTAAATTTATATTATACTTTTTTAATTATTTAAATACCATTTTTGTTATAAAAATAGCCCTTCAGCGCTTGGAATTCTTTTTTTAAAACGCGACGATATTCAATGCTAAAATTATAATTTTAAATAAAATAAAAATACATCAAATAAATAAAAAAATATAATTTAAATGTTTGCATAATAATTACCTGCAAAAATAAAGAACAATCACATTTGATCCCGCAGTAGCGTTTAACAAAATGCCAGAAATAAAACCGAATTGCCATGCACGAATTTCTTTGTTAACCAAATCCAACATTATTTGTATCATTCGAAAGCCCTTCAGATGCTCTATTAGCCTGCAAATTTCCAAAAAATTTTGTCAATTTTAAAAAAGCTTGAGCCAAAAAAGTTGGAAATTTTGGTTTTTTGAATTCTTCAAGTCATAACTTTTTTGAACCTAAACGAGATTTTTCAGAATTTTGCAGACTAATAGAGGACATTTAGGGCTTTCGAATGATACCAACAATGTTTGATTTGGATGACAAAGAAAAAAGTTATAGCCAAAAAACCGCTGGGGCCCAAACGTGCCGGGGCCCAACTGACGGGTTCCGAAATTAAGTTATTTGGTTAAGTTTTACGTGTTTTGCTCCCTAAAAATCCTTAATAAAAAGCCTTTTTTCGTGCCTTTTATAGTGCCCTTTTCGCGATTTTTGGTGCCTTTTTAGTCGGTCTCTAATTATAATTTAAAATTAATTAAATTTAAGGCTTATAAAAATATCTAATTTTCTCTTTTGAGTAGTATATGTAAATCAACACACAACTACTTGAGACTTTTTTTTATTTAAAATCAGCAAACAAAAAATTTTATAGTTTTACACAATTTTTTAACAATGCAAAATTCATATGAAATCACAATATTTCTATATAAAAAATGGTAAAATTATTAACAAAAATTCCATATCACTAGCGCTTAAGATTGATCGAATTCACATTTATCTGTTGGCTTAATTGGGTGATGTTCATGTTGTTGATTGGGTTGGCACTTCGCACTTGGATTGTGCCAATAGTGTGGACAGGTAAAAAACATTTTAATTTTAAAATTTTATTTATTAAAAATAACCATTTGTGTTGCAAAAAAATTGAATAAAATGCGAAATTCTTTCTTGAATGCGTGGCGATATTCAGTGCTAAAATTTTAATTTTCAAATTTAAATAAAACAAAAAATATTAATAAATTAAAATAAATTAATGAAGATTTTTTTTTTATTAATGACCTGCTAAAATAAAGAACAATCGCATTTGATCCCGCAGCAGCGTTTAACAGAATGCCAGCAATAAAACCGAATTGCCACGCACGAATTGGGGAACTTAAAAATTGAAAATTCATTTTAAATTGAAAAAAATTATTAAATTTACCCCAAAATTGAGCCAAATGCATCCAGCAACTGGTACATGACCAAATTGACTAGGTATCCGCCAATGTTAATAGCTAAAATGATAATCAATGACCGTAGCACTCGTTTATTCGTCTGTTGAGTTACTGTAAAAAATATTTTGAATTTTGGCACAAAATAAAATGCCAAAGAAATAAATGCCAAAATTTACTGCCATTTTTGCATCGGATGATCACAAAAATGGACACATCGTATAATGCCCAAATGAACAGATGGCCAAGTAAATAATGGAATTTGTATTTAGCACAAATGGAGGAATGTCTAAATAAAATATATCAAATAATTTAAAATAATTAAAATTAAATAAAAAAAATTCAAATAAACCGAATAGTAATTTATCCCATAACCTAAAAGGCAATGCAACAGCAAAAAGTCGGTCAAAAGCAGCACAAAACATTGCCATTAAGCCACAATTCAAAGCGAAAATCATTGGCTAAAAATTGAAAATTTGAAAATTAAATTAAAAAAATTTAATTTTACCGCCATAATTAAGTCAGCAGTGAGTAAACTGACAAAATTTGTGCCCGAAATGACAACAACCAGGAAAAAAGTGTGCCCAATTTGATGGACCAATTCACAAATACAAATCAGCGCCATCAGAAAATTGGCGGAGCCACGGAGGGAACTAAAAAATGGGAAATTGAAAATAAAAATTAAAAATGCCATGGCATTTACTTGGATTTGACAGTGACCACCAAAAGTTCAACACAATGCCAACCAACGCAATAATAATAATCAAAATCAAAATATAGAAAATGCTATTTTTATTTCAAATTAAATTTCTTTGGTTTATTACCGGATCAGAAGAGCTGGTGTTAATCGAGGCCATTTATATAAAAATAACTTGGACGATGGAATGAAATTTAATATATGTTTTAAAACTTCAGCTGTTAAGCAAATTTGAATAATAAATGCGAGAATTGGAAGTAAATGTAAATAAATGTTAAAAATAAATAATTTTTTAAAATCATTTAAATGCAATATTTGAAAATAATTATTGATTATTTAATTAACTAACAAACATAAACATTAATTATTAAAATATATTATTAATTATTGCCATATGCAAAACAAATAAATAATAAAATTATCAAATAAATTTTAATATAATCAATTCAAATTTTGAAAAAATAATAAATTATCAAAAAAAATTTTAATATATTAATTCTAATTTAGAAAAAAATTTATTTTGTTTCAATTAACTTAGCAAAACCACTTTTGAAGTTCTTTATAAATGATTCTTACTGGCATAATCATTTTAAATTTTCATAATGCGTGCAATGCATAAAAATCTCTAATGAGTTCATATGGGAAAATACAAATGTGCCAAAATGCCAAAAAAAAAAAAAATTAATTTGGTCATTTTATGAGAAAAGGTGCCCATAAACCGGCAATTGTAGTCAGTCAGAGTCA
This sequence comes from Heterodera schachtii, assembly GCA_023374025.1. Taxonomy (NCBI): domain Eukaryota; kingdom Metazoa; phylum Nematoda; class Chromadorea; order Rhabditida; family Heteroderidae; genus Heterodera; species Heterodera schachtii. Next base: position 417,765 of record SIJG01000106.1, read on the forward strand.
ATTTATGAAGATAAAACTTTTTCACATTATAAAAAATTAGATAATTTTCATATTATTTAATTACATCATTCGAAAGCTCATACAAAAATAAAATTGAAATTAAAAATTAATTTTTAAAAATTTGAATTGCGCCATACTTTCGCGCATTTTCCAATGCAAATGTGCGAGCAGATAATTTAGTGTAAATGTACCATAAATTACACAAATTTCAAGAGATGGCCAAGTAAATATGGGAATTTATTTGTAGCACAAATGGAGCAATGTCTCAAAAATGATTAATTGAATAAACAAACAATTAAAATATCAATTGGGATTAATTAGTGTTTGTGATGTTAATTAAATGAAACATGTTCGATGCTAGATCGTTTTCGTACAATCATCCATAAATTTAATTTTTGAAAATTTACAACTTTAACAAATAAAATATGCCGCCAATCCTTTTCTTGAGGGCTGGCCAAGCTGAGACTCAACCCTTTTGAGCTGCTCTGAACGGTCGGAACTGCTATTTCGTTCTCGACTCGATGAGGACGGGAGTCGATTCGGGAAGGAATCCGCTACGAACGATGCGCGCTTCTCCGGCTGATAATACAATTTTAATTAATTATTTTTCAATTTTCAATTTTTTTCAAAATTCCAAACAAAAATTAAATCTGTCAATGTGCCAGAATGGCATGTGACTGACCTTTTGCAAAACACCTGGGAATATTATTTAATTAAAATCAAAATAAAAGAAACCGGCAAGTTAAATTGGGTGCCATAAATTTCTAATATGTTCAAAAATTGAGAATATTGACACCCGTCTCATCAAACGGATGCCAAAATATTTGAAAGTTTGAGTTTTGTGTGAAGATTTATTAAAACATTTAGCTAATTTAAATTTTTGCAATTGTCCTAACTAATTAATACTCAATTAATAATCGTTGTCTTACTTTTCAGTTTCTTTCCCTACCCGAGCAAATTTATCTTTTCCTTTAATCATTCATATAGCGACGACGTAAAATGAACCGTTGGGAAGCAAGGGGTGATCGGGGAGGGACTTTGGGATTTGCTTGGGGTTCGGGTTGGGATTTTGGGGTCAAAGAAAGATTTATTTTCAACACCACTTTACTGACAAATATTTAGAGAATAAGGAGAATAGCAATCATAAACTCAAGCAGCAGTACCAATTAAGCCTTTGGTCGTTTGTTGCTGTTGAAATGAAAGTCCACGGAGAAAACACCAAATTTTGTAGTTTATTACAATAATTAAAAAGCACAAAATTATATAAAATTTTAGAGAGAACACGAAGACAATAATAAAATGAAAATTAAAATGAAGGATCAAAATATTTTAAATTAACGCGAAAAACAATCTTTGCAAAAAACAATAAAATAAGGATAAATCATTATTTATCCTACGTCCCCCGCCGTTTGAAGACCAGTGTCCTCACGGTCTGATCGCCGCGCACCTCCCCCGGATCAGCGAAAGACGAGCGCCTGCGAGATTTGACGTCGGCGTTCAAACAGCGGATTTGATGAAGCGAAGAGGCGAGAGCTGAAATTGGACGAATGTTTTAAGCGATTGAAATTTATTAAATGAGAAAAAAAAATAAACAACAAAATGAAACAATAATGAGGTCATTTATAAGTAGGTCTGAGGCAGGGAAATACAATCAAAAATAAAATTTATCCGGCACAATTAAGGTAATGACGATCCGTTCAGAACCTTCCACGTTTAGGGGGAGGGGGATAATCCCCATGATTTTGCCAACGGTAATTGCGGTAAGCCCCCCGATTTTGGAAATTTTGGCCGCTTCCTCGACCACGATTGAAGCGCCTGTAAGCATTTTGCTCTTGACGGGGATGAGGAATGATTGGCGGTGGAATTTGCACATTGAGCAAACTCGGAGTACGCGAATTGGAAGTGGCTGGGGTTCGAATTCCTGAACTCCCTGATTCTGACGACATTTTTACCGGCGTGGTCATTCCAAACACATCAGTTAAAAAACTGATTGTAAAATGAATGCCAGGCGGTTTCAACTTGCCATTTTCATTCACTGTTCGGCGATTTTCGAGGTTCCCGAACCGGGTTACCTCGGCCAAACTCCGGTTGCCTCTTTTCATGGCCAACACAATTTTTCCATCATTTGGCAACGTTTTTGCCAGCAAATTTAACAATTTTCCATGCAAAATTCTTTTAGAATAGTGAAAAGGTGGTGGAATGAAAATAGTTTTGATTGAGAATTTATTTGCATGAAAATTATTTTGCGAATGGCCTCTTCGACATCATTTAACACAAGGCCTTGGTCCAAATCGTCATTTCCGATTAGGATCAGAATTTCTTGGACTTTAGTCGTAAAATAAGTATTTTTGAATGCTTCGGCCATTTCAAGAGTGTTTTTGTAAATGACGGCTTTTGTTTCCAATTTACTAGCAAACTCTCGAACCGATGAGTCGCCGTAAAAAAGGAATTTTTCGGATTCCATTGATGAAAAGCCGATTATATTCTTTGCCTTCACTTCTTCGAATGCTTCGCTGATCAACTCCCCGAACCGGTGGAGCGGATTTTTTGAGCAAATTTCTTGCTGTACAACTTTCATTCCCGTATTTTTGAGGGTTTGAAATGCGACGGCACAACGGTCCACCCACATTAAAATTGGAGGAATGAAATTTTGAATGTCGGGACTAAAATTTGGAATGTGGCGAAGGAGTGAAGCAGATTCTTCATCCGAATTGGCCCAACTGCGAATATGGCCCATCAAAATTCCTTTTTGTTTGGCGATTGAAATTGGAATTAATTCGCCAAGTGATGACAATTGGACGCGTCGAAGAGGGTCCATGGCCGGCAAGTTTGGAAACACTTCTTCCAGCAAAATGCAAGAGCAATTCGAATGTTGCTCAATGCCTGAACAGTGTGCGTTGAGTGCCAATTTCGATGGGGCGACATTTTCTGAAAAAACACTTTTTGTCAAAACAGAATTAATTTTCTTTTGGATGGTTTCTTTTCCATTTTCTGAAGGTGGCATATTTTTGAAAATTTTTCCGCGTCTTTGTTTTGGGAGAAAAGTTTCATTGGGAAGTTCGATTGGTGTATGGACTAAGTGTTCGATTGGAACTTTGATTTGCTCACTTTCTTCTTTATTCACAGGCACAACCCATGCTGCGGTTGGACTTAAGGCCTTAATTTTGTAAGGACCAAAATAATTCCAAGATAATTTTGAGTGTTTAATTTGTGCCGTCGGCCGAAAGAAAACCATTACTCTATCTCCCAATTTATATTTTCCTGGTTGAACGTTCGGTTTCGAGTCAAATTGTTTCTTTTGGATAAATTGGGCTTTTGCAATGTTTTTTGAAGCCTCTTTAACCAAAAGTTCATAATTTTCTCTGAAAAATTGCAAATATTCATCCAAATCTATGGTGTAAAGAGGATTTGGTCGTTTTGGGGCCGTAACATTGGTTGGAAAATTTAAAGATCGCCCGAAAAATAAAGTTGATGGGGAAAATCCGGTACTTTCGTTTGGGGTGATGTTATGTGAAAATGTGACATATGGAATGCGAAGGTCCCACTCCCATGGACTCGTACTCGTTTTTCTGACCATTTCAATAATTGTACGGTTTAATCTTTCTGCGAGACCATTTGCGTTTGGATCATAACCAGAAGTGGTTGATCTTGAAACCAAAAGTTTTTCAGTAATTTCTTTCAAAATTGAGTTCACAAATTCGCCTCCCAAATCAGAATGGATTGCCTCTGGTGCTCCAAATTTCAGAACCCATTTTTCAACAAATTCCTGTGAAACTGTTTCCGCTTTTTTGTTTGGAATTGGGATCACTTCTGAAAATCTCGTGAAATGATCGATCATGACCAAACAGTATTTGTTTCCGTTTCGGGTTGGCCCAAGTTTCAAAATATCCATGCACAAAAGTTCATTTGGTTTTTGAGTGTTAATTGGATTCAGACCCGGATGATTTTTTCGGGGAATTCGGTTATGTGCGCAAATTCGACATGACCTAGCAAAATGTTGGCAGTCCGAAAACATGTTTGGCCAAAAGTATTTGAGAAATTTCAACCTTTTATAAATCTTTTTCCCGCTTTGGTGCCCTGCGCATGGCCCTGAATGATGTTCGTTTATCAACGAATCACGAAATTTTTTAGGCACAAAAAGCTCTGATTCACTGTCGGAATTCAAATAGTAAAGGATTTTTTCCTCAACTGTAAATTTTCCAAGCGATTCCAAAAGTTTCTGATGCGTTTTTAACTCTTGTGGCAATTCTTTTTTGATCAAAAAGTTCCAAATAAAAGCCAATTCTGAATTTTTGATTTCCTCGACCCATTCTTCCTTAGAAACACTAATTGGCAATTTCGGAATTTCGGGTGTTATGACGGCAGAAATGTATGCGCAATTTTCGTTTCCCTTTTCTTCCAAATTAAGGGTTTTTGAGTTAAAGGCTCGTGAAAGTGCATCAGCAACATGATTCTCTTTTCCAGGCTTATACATAACTTCTAGTTGGAATGGGGCTCCTAATTCCATGATCCATCTGTCCACTTTTGAATTTCCGACCGAATTTTTGCTTTTGAACATTTGGGGAAGGGCCTTATGGTCGGTAAATACGATTGTTGGAAGCCATGCAATAAAATGCTTAAATTTTTGTACGGCAAATTTTATGCCTAGACATTCTAAAACTGTTGGTCCGTAATTTGACTCGGTTTGTTTACAGCGTCTTGATGCGTAACAAATTGGTCTCATTTTCCCAGATTGATCCCGTTGACAAAGCACTGCACCTAACCCATCTTTGGACGCATCCGAAAAAATATGAAATTTAAATTTTGGATCGCTCTGTGCCAAATTAAAATCCGGGTATTTCAGTACAACTTCCTCAACAATTAACGATTTTAAAGATTCAAAACTCTTTTTTGCTTCGTCCGACCAAATTAACATCTTAGCATCTTGTTTTCTCAACATTTTTGTTAATGGTGCCGCAATTTTTGCAAAATTCATGATAAATTTTCGGTGCCAATTGACCATTCCCAAAAATCTTTGTAATTCTTTGATTGTTTTTGGCATCGGAAATTCTTTGATGGGTTTGTATTTTTCCGGGTCTTTTGCGAGTCCTTCTCGTGTAAGAATATGTCCTAAATATGGGGTTTGGTCTAAAGCGAAACCACATTTTTCTGCCTTGACTTTCATTCCGTTTTCATTCAGTTTTTCGAAAACCTTTCCGAGATGGACCATATGATCTTCAAATGTTTCAGAGGCAATTAAAATGTCGTCGAGATAAACGAAAACAAATTCGTTAATATATTCGGACAAAATTTTGTTCATGAGTCTTTGAAAGGTGGCTGGGGCGTTACTTAACCCAAAAGGAAGGACTAAAAATTCATACAGACCACCAGGTACTGTAAACGCCGTTTTTTCGATGTCTTCTTCCTTAACTCGAACCTGCCAATACCCCGACATTAAATCCAAAACAGTAAAATATTGTTTGTTTCCCAAATACATCAAAATTTGGTCAATGTTCGGTATTGGGTACGAATCTTTGATTGTGACGCTGTTGAGTTTTCGGTAGTCCACGCAAAATCGGATTGAGCCATCTTTTTTGGCGACCAAAACAATTGGAGATGCCCACGGAGAGTTTGATGGTCGAATTATTTCCCGTTTCAAATAATCATTAATCATTTCCGTAACTTTTGTTCGGACACCGAATGGAATTGGACGGGGGGCAGTTTTAATTGGGGCAGCATTTTCGGTTTTAATTTCGTGGGGGAATAAATTGGTTTGAGTGAGTTCAAATTCATTTAATGCAAAAACATCAGAAAATTCCAGCCAAAATTGTTGCATTTTTTCCTTTTCACTGTCCGAGAGAGCACCAATTTTATTGTTCAGAATTGAAATAAGTTCTTTATTTCTTGAATTTTGTTCGAATTTTACGGTTGACCTTATGAATTTTTGACGCACAAAAATTCTATCAAATTCCAATGGAAACAATTCAACATTTGGGTTAAAAATTTTGTCCAACTTTTCTGCATATGCCACCTTCATACCTTTTTCCAAAATTAATGGTTCCGGTCCCTTATTATGGATCAAAACTTTCACCTTACCTCTTTCCGAGCCGACGATTGACCTTTCAATCAGTGCCGTCTTCAGCACTGAGACCCGATCGGCACAAAAATCATTTCGCGACGAAAATGATCGGCAAATTTTTGGCTTTTCGGACACAATGCCCAGCTCTTTCAGTACTTTCTCTTCCTCCTCTTTCGTCAACGCTTTCACACTTTCATTCGCCAGTGTCTCCTCCTCGTAGTCCAAAAGTTTTTCATCGTCGCAGTCCATTTGATCAAAGGCCATTTGGTTTTCTATAATGAATTCGGTTTTTTCGGGAAAATGCGACACATTTTCAATAAACGAATCGACAAAAGATGACGAAAAAGGTGGAATGATTTTACAGAAGGAAATGCGAACAGAATTCAGTAAAGTGGTGTTGTAATTTTTCGGAGTTTTGTTGAAATTTAAGATTTCATTTGTAAATGTGTTTCCGATGTAATAGCCAAGTGAGTTTAATGCTTTCGGGCCAAAAACGAAATCGTAAGGAAAGGAATTTTGCGTGACAACACAATTTATTTCACATTCGAAATTTCCCCTTCTCATTGGGACATTAAGCACTCCGATTATTGGGATTTTTCCACCAGTGAAAGAAGCGACTTCAAAAGACAATTTTGAATTTCCTTTGTTTGGACAAAAACCCCATTTTAGCAAATCCACCCCTTTTTCGTTGGCGATTTTATGTAAAAATTTTGGGTTTGCGGCATTTATTTCTGCTGCCGAATCGATTAGACCGATCGCTTTCATTCCGACAATATTCACTTCCGTCGTTGGACTTTCAGAACATTCGGCGTTGGCAGGGTTTTGAGATGGAAATTCATTCGAATGTAAAATCAAAGAATTGAAAAATTTTCATAATTTGGGATTTCTCCATGTCCCACGTGATTAAGAGAAACGATTTTCGAATCCGAATTTTCAGGTACTACTTCTTTCACCATAATCATATTTGATTCCTTGTTTTGGACTCTTTTGTTTGACTGAAATAGAGGGGTTCTGTTTGCACCTGTTGCTTCGAAATTTTGAGTGTTTTGACTTGTGGGCACATAATTTCTGTTTTGAAAATCAAAATTTCGATTGGCAGGAAAATTTCGGTTTTCCTGTTGGAATGCTTCGTTTCTGAAACCACTTTGTCGGTTTGGCCTGAAATTATTTTGCGCTCTCATGCCAAAATTTGGAAAAAAATTTTCGAAACGTTGTCCGTAATTTGGGTTTTGAAATTGGGCGGTACGGTTTTGATGTGGGCCGGTTTGTTCGTTTCTTTCCCGGTTTTTTCCGTCCTCAATAAGGCTCAAGCGGTTGGCCATCATCAAAAGCTCATCAAAGGTTTGGTTTGCCTTGGTCTGGCATTCCAAAAATCTCGCCAAATTCACATCGTTTATGTTCGAAATGAAGTGCTTTTTTGACACCTCATCCAACTGATTTTCGTCAAGACCAATGTATGAGCAGTTGACCAACCGTTGAATTCGCTCGCCAAATTTTATAATGTCTTCATTTGGTTTTCTTTTACCATTCTGCGTTAGTTCGGAAAACGCATTCGCCTCTTTGTAGTCCGTCTCACGCAAAATTGACATTATTTCCGTTTTTAAAATGCCAAATGTTGCCTCATTCCCAAATTTGTTCAGCGCAATATGATACGCTTTCAAAGCTTTTCCCTTCAATTTGGTCTGCAGCAGTTCTTTTTGCTTTTCGGGTCTCCAATCTCCGGCACACATTTGAACATTTAGGAAAAAATGTTTAATTTTGTCCCGACCTTCCGTTCCGTATAGGTTCGGGATTTCTCGGAGTATATTTGCGTATTGGTTTGACAGAGTAACTTTATGCAATTCCATCACAATACCAGGGATTTGATTTTGTTGGAAATTTTGCCGAGGGGCGAATTCGAAATTTTGAACGTTCGGAAATTGGTTGGGCAAAAACGGTTGGAATTGATTGGGCTGTGGTGCCATATTTTCAAAATTCGGATTCGGTTGCTGGTGATAATTTGGTTGAATATTCCGAACCGGATTATAATTTGGGAAATTTGGACCGTTTCCAAAGTCCCGTACATTTTGAATGGGGTAATTCATCCCAATTTCTCGACCATAATTCGGGTTGGGAATGTTGCGGTTTTGCGCACCAAGCACTTCTTCATATCCGGGATTATGAGCATTCCGAACCGGTTGTGCTCTTATTCCCAGATTTGGTATAAAATTTTGTGAATTTCGGACGGAAAATTGATGGTTATTCGCCATTTGCGAATTAACGAAAATTCGGGGATTTTGGCGGCGCTGAAATTGCATATTTTGACCATGAAATTCAATCCCAAATCGGTTCGCATCCGGATTCCGATTTTGGTTTTGCTCGAAATTTTGTTGTCCCCCATTGTACGAAATATGTGGTGAACCATTTTGAGGGGTTGAATGAGCCCGGGGATTTCCGAAACTTTGGGCAGCATTTTGGTTGGGAGGTCGGAACACTGCGAGCTGCATTTGTTCTTCGACATTTTGTTGCACTCCCACTTGCTGGGGGATACTGTTTTCGAAATTTCGCGGAAATGGATTTTGGTTTTGCAAATTGTCCAAAATGTTTTGAGGGGCCAAATTCAAACCATGATTTTGTTCAGTGCCATTTCGTCGGCTGTGGCGAGAATGCGATGACTCCTCTTGTTCCATATAATTTATCGGCCGGCGCACTCGGAAATTATATCTTTGCTGAAAACCGGTTGACTCCATACATTTCTAAACTTTGAAAAGAAAAGGAGAAAGAAAAAATTCAAAAAAAAATCCTCCACAAATGGTGTTGACCAAATTTCAAATGTCGCTGCACACAATCGGTTCGCAATTCGGCGTCGAAAGGTTGGATTTTACGCCGCTTTTGCAGGAGCGCCACGTTGGGAAGCAAGGGGTGATCGGGGAGGGACTTTGGGATTTGCTTGGGGTTCGGGTTGGGATTTTGGGGTCAAAGAAAGATTTATTTTCAACACCACTTTACTGACAAATATTTAGAGAATAAGGAGAATAGCAATCATAAACTCAAGCAGCAGTACCAATTAAGCCTTTGGTCGTTTGTTGCTGTTGAAATGAAAGTCCACGGAGAAAACACCAAATTTTGTAGTTTATTACAATAATTAAAAAGCACAAAATTATATAAAATTTTAGAGAGAACACGAAGACAATAATAAAATGAAAATTAAAATGAAGGATCAAAATATTTTAAATTAACGCGAAAAACAATCTTTGCAAAAAACAATAAAATAAGGATAAATCATTATTTATCCTACGGAACAAATTCCGATTAAAGAAAATTTTTTTCATAAAATGGCAGAAAAATGTAGCTTATTTGTTAGAAGACCAAAAATTCATATTTTAAAAACGGAAATAATGTCAATTTTGCGTGAGACGGACTACAAAGAGGCGAATGCGTTTTCCGAACTAACGCAGAATGGTAAAAGAAAACCAAATGAAGACATTATAAAATTTGGCGAGCGAATTCAACGGTTGGTCAACTGCTCATACATTGGTCTTGACGAAAATCAGTTGGATGAGGTGTCAAAAAAGCACTTCATTTCGAACATAAACGATGTGAATTTGGCGAGATTTTTGGAATGCCAGACCAAGGCAAACCAAACCTTTGATGAGCTTTTGATGATGGCCAACCGCTTGAGCCTTATTGAGGACGGAAAAAACCGGGAAAGAAACGAACAAACCGGCCCACATCAAAACCGTACCGCCCAATTTCAAAACCCAAATTACGGACAACGTTTCGAAAATTTTTTTCCAAATTTTGGCATGAGAGCGCAAAATAATTTCAGGCCAAACCGACAAAGTGGTTTCAGAAACGAAGCATTCCAACAGGAAAACCGAAATTTTCCTGCCAATCGAAATTTTGATTTTCAAAACAGAAATTATGTGCCCACAAGTCAAAACACTCAAAATTTCGAAGCAACAGGTGCAAACAGAACCCCTCTATTTCAGTCAAACAAAAGAGTCCAAAACAAGGAATCAAATATGATCATGGTGAAAGAAGTAGTACCTGAAAATTCGGATTCGAAAATCGTTTCTCTTAATCACGTGGGACATGGAGAAACCCCAAATTATGAAATTTTTCAATTCTTTGATTTTACATTCAAATGAATTTCCATCTCAAAACCCTGCCAACGCCGAATGTTCTGAAAGTCCAACGACGGAAGTGAATATTGTCGGAATGAAAGCGATCGGTCTAATCGATTCGGCAGCAGAAATAAATGCCGCAAACCCAAAATTTTTACATAAAATCGCCAACGAAAAAGGGGTGGATTTGCTAAAATGGGGTTTTTGTCCAAACAAAGGAAATTCAAAATTGTCTTTTGAAGTCGCTTCTTTCACTGGTGGAAAAATCCCAATAATCGGAGTGCTTAATGTCCCAATGAGAAGGGGAAATTTCGAATGTGAAATAAATTGTGTTGTCACGCAAAATTCCTTTCCTTACGATTTCGTTTTTGGCCCGAAAGCATTAAACTCACTTGGCTATTACATCGGAAACACATTTACAAATGAAATCTTAAATTTCAACAAAACTCCGAATCGATCCATGTCACCAATCAAATTGGACATGATTGCCAGAACGGCTCGGTACCAACAACCACGAACACAGAGCCACCTCGACCTGACGGAAGACACGCCCTTTGGGAGGCCTAGACGAAAAGAATTCTGACGGGCCCCATCATTTTTCGCGCCGGAATGTCGGAATTTCAAATTCCGATCGCCAATCAATGATCGGCGAATTGAGAGGGAGGGCGCCCCCCCCCCCCGCCGCGGGACGTGTTTTCGCCGTTCCATCCCTCTGCCCCTTTTCCCTTCAAATTGTTAATTGTTTTTCTATGTTCTCCCCCCGCCCCGCGCACAAATTAATCAACAATTCATCAAAACCGCAACTTTTCGCCCCCGTCCCCCAATTTGGCGAATGCGACTCCAAAGAACGATGAACGCCCAATTTTCCCGTTTTCCACCATTTTGTTCATCTGTTCATTTTTCCCCCCGTTTTTCATTTCGTGCACAATTTTCGGCCCCATTTCGTTCTGCCCAATTTTGCCACTTTTTATTTAAATTTATTATTATTTAAACGGCCAAATGCCCCCAAAATTTACAACCCAAATTCATTGGGCATTTTTGCCGTTTCTCTCCCCGTCCCTCCAGCCTTTAACTGTGATGCCTCCCCAATTCTGATCATTTCCTGACCCCCGGTTATTGATCTTTGTTCTGTGGCCCCGGTGTCTTCCATTTCTATTCCTCCTGGTCCCATTCATTTGTTTCTGTGATTTTCCTGTCCCATCCCGGTGCCCGAATGCCTCCTTTCTGAAACTTTCCTGTCCCATCCCGGTGCCCGATTTCATTTGTGATAATTTCCCGGTGATGGCTTTTTCTGTGATCAATTTGTGATAATTCGTTCACCATTTAAATTTTTTGTTTAATTACCCAAGTTTGAGTTTGAGTTTGAGGCTTTCCCCCGGAATAAATTATTTTTATTAATTTTTCTTCGGCGTTTGAATTGGTTGCTCTTGTCCCTGCCTGCCCCCCTGACCCCCGCACCGCGGAATTCATTTGGCCCGACCCCAGAGCACGTCGGGACACACATTTCTGTTTATTTTGCGGACAGAAATATGTCTTTTAGGGAGAGTTATGTTGAATTTTCTGTTTTCCGGAGAAATTAAGGACCAAAAGGCTTAAATTACCTCTAACATTTGACCCACCGAATCAAACTAACAGCAATCAACACTAAGATAACGTAAAGACATCCTATAAGCAGTTTCTATTTTTGGCGAAAAACGGCGAAAAATTTTGCAAAATACACCCCATAATTCTGGATTTCTAAAAACCAAAAATGCACCCCCCTAAAAATCGATTGAAAACCGAAAAATACACCCCTAAAAATCCAATTTTTGACTTTAACCCCCCCCCCAAGCCAAGGGTCTGGCTACGCCCTTGCTTTCAACAAAGGCGATCACTTTTTCCTCTTCGCAGTCGATTCCTTTTGCGATGGTTTCTACATGAATGCTTGCTGTTTCTGCAAGAAGGTGCACAAATTCAGGGCGACGGTGAATTTGTAGTTTTTTGAAGATTTGCTACTCTTCAACCAGAATGAGTAACAAGCGAGCCAATTCGATGACTCCATTATTTCTCCGATGCTTATGTGAAGTGAACATTTAATAATCCTCGAAATGTTGTTAGCACGGTGCTGAGCCATTGTAAAAAAGCCATCAAAAAGGGCGTTATAAAAAAACCATCAAATGGAAAATTCTTTACGGAAAATTATTCATAAATAGGGCTATCGAATAATAGAAAGAAAATAAAAAATAAAAATAATTTCTAACTAAAATTTTTTAATTAAAAATAAATTATTTTGATCATCAAAAAATTCGGGTCAAAACTTTCTTAGAACGAACAGAATAAATTGGTCTTGCTATCATGCGATATCCCTATGTGTCCTCTATTAGCCTACAAAAAATTTCGTTAGTTTTCAAGTAAGTGATGGCCAAAAATATTCGAAAACCTGGCCCAGTGTGTACTTTTGGCCATAACTTTGCTCAAACTTGACAAAATTTTTTGGAATTACCATGCAAATAGAGAATCTTAAGGGCTATTGAATGATACCATGAATGTTTAATTTGGTTGACTTTGACAAAAGTTATGGGCAGTTTTATGTTGAAATTTTCCATTTAATGGTTAGTTTATAACGCCCTTTTTGATGGCTTTTTTTATAACGACATAGCACCGTTAGCACCACAAAATCAATAGAAATTATTCCAACAAAAACTCTGCTCACCTTTTCCAGGTGCGCCATGTGATATAATTCCGAGGTGAAAGTTGCTGTTGTTTTGATATGGTGTAGTCCAAGTAAAGCAATTAGGAATAAATCAATCCCTTTTTGAGAACAATTCACTTTGGACCCAACTTTACAAAATTCCAAACTCTGTCAATTGGTGGCGAATCAATTCAAAATATATTTAGCACAAACAAATAAAATTATAATTAAAGAAAATACAACATAAAACATAACGGTCAAAACTGAACAGAGAAAATTACTAAATTAAGAGAAACAAAATGCCACACAATAAAGCACTAAATTAAATAATTTCCAAATATCACATATGTGCCGAAATTGGTGGAACAGAACAAAGCAGAGAAGAAAATAGCAAATAAGCGATTTATTAAAAATAGGTAAATATATTTGAATTTTTTCGTTCATATTTTTTGAAATTCTAAATTTTTTTATTATTTTCAGTCAATCAGAGTTTGATACTGAGCAATGACTCGGCCCGGACTCTTGGCGAGTTTATGTAAAAATCAATGAAAAAAGTCAAACCGAGGCCATCTAATTGTAAGCACCGGAACTGAGTCCCAGTGAAAATAGACATTTCAGTACCAAATGTATAATAAATTTTCCTTTTATAGTAAATACAAAAATTGTTTTTAGCCTTGAATAATGCGCACAAATTTTATTTTCATTTGTTTAAATGCGAAACAAAATAATAATTAAAAAATATAATTTTGTTTAAATTTTCTAATATGTCGACATTTAATTCAATATGAATTTTATTTTACGCATATTTTAAAAAATTATGAAATCAAAGGCGATTCAATTGGATGGATTGCGCATTTATCTGTTGGCTTGATCGGATGTTTATGTTATTGTTTGGGTTGGCACTTCGCACTTGGATTGTGCCAATGGTATGAACAGCTAAAAATATATTAATTATAAATATTGACAATAAAAATACAATAATTAAAATACCATTTTTGTTACCAAAATAGCACTTCAATGCTTGAAATTCTTTTTTGAACAAGCTGCGATATTCAGTGCTTAAAAATATTCTTTAATATATTAAATGATGAATATAAATTTTAAATAAATTAGAATTTTAAATAAATAAGTGATTTTAAA